>JAODKM010000042.1:13356100-13366719 GCA_026780845.1 Petrocephalus sullivani
GGCAGTGACTCGCAGTCACAGACTCTCTGACAGACATTGACTCACAGGCAGTGACCCGCACATAGACGGCCCACCTGCAGCAAAGCGTGCCTCCTGTTCTCCCTCAGTGAGGTGGCGGTAGGAGGTCAGGTGAGACTCCAGCGTGCTGAAAGGCTCCACAGGCTTGCACCAGCCCTTCCACTCGATCAGATGGGCCACCCGGCCCTGGGCCATGGCAGTGGGCTTGGTCACATGCTCCTTCACTGCCTGGGAGATACCTGCGGGTTCAGCAGCCACAGTATAACCAAACGGGTGCCTAGTTTCTCTGGTGCCTCCGGTGCAGACATGTTGTAAACACGGTCATATACATTGTTAGATAAAAAGTACCAATTTGTACAGTTACTTGTCACCAGGGTCTGATAATTGTACCCTAACTGTAGGTAAATGTACCTTTTATGTCTAATTTAAGGTATAAAATCGACTTTGAGGGATATGTTTGTACCTTTGACGGTACATCAATGCTGTTTGTACCTTGGGAAATAAATCTAGCAGTTCTGTACCCATTCTTCTGACAGTGTGGGGACGGCTGGACTGGCATGCGTACCATAGAGCGACGACCAGGCCAGTGCTGCCATCTCGTGGATGGTCAGGGCTTTTCTGGGCTTTGGTAGCATTTCCTCGGCATCCACAGCATTTACCTGCAGAAAAGCACAAGTATTCAGTTACAGGCGCATCACCAAGGCCGACTGGCCACACTCATTAAGTCCGCCGGTGAGACTCCCAATTCATATCAAGGCAGACAGAGATACGGGCTTTTGCATCATCCAGTAGCTGGGTGAGATGCTACGAATCCTGGGCAAAATATCATCTCTGCTGGCTCTGTTCCAGGGCCCCCGTTCCTGACCCCCCCCTCCCCCCCCCCCCCCCCCCCCCCCTGCCAGTAAGTCTGCTGTCTGCTCACGTAGGAACACCTGCCGCGGAGGCAAGGGCTGGCCCAGATCCCACAGCCCCGCTCCAAAAACACAAAGCCCTTCTGATTCAGCACAACCCCTAAAGCTGCTCATTGCCCGGGCCTGTCAGCAGATCCACTGACTCTCTACACAGATGACCTGCTGCCGAGCTCCACAGGTGTAAGACGGGGCTCACTACAAACAACACGAATTCTAAAATGTAAAACAACACCCAGACTGACCCGTCTCGGCATAGCAGGGGATAGTGGCAGCTTCCTCACATGCTTCAGTGCCTCCCTTTGGGGTTCGGACGATAGACGACGTGACGGCGGGGAACCCTTGCCTCTTAACGGAATCGGAACTGACAGAAATCCCACTGCCAGTCCGACGTCAACTCAAAATATCAAGACCTCGCTTTATTTATTATGGAAACGCTGTATCAAACTGGCTCCTTCCACAGCAATGCTGCTCAATCTGCCAGGGACAAGCCGACTCCAGAGGAACGAACCACCACAGATCACGATCTCTTTAACCAACATACTGGGCCGCTGGCTGTCTCATTTCCTAGCTCCTGCGCTTGACTGTGCGTCTACCAACTTTCCACTGGGAAAGGTGCGTTTCTATAGCAACTGGTCACCATGGAATTATTTCTCCTAGGCTACCCGGGGATATACGCAGATGATGTCGCGTAAAAGACTCGCCGCTCACAGTTGCTTACCGGCAACCTGCGCTGTTTTCTTGCTCTGTCAGTCTGGGCTGGAGCACCTGTGCTCCCATGGTGAAGAGCTTACTAAATGCTAGAAAGCGGCAGCCAAGAACATCATCAGCATATGTTAAAGTCGCTAAACCACTCAGTGATTTGGCCGTAATGAGCTAAAGAGCCTGTCAGCTGGTAAGCCTGTGTGTAGGGGCTGGTTCCTGTTTCACCAAAGTGTTCAGCCAGGAGGAGCCACATTCAACTGGGATGTTTCTGCAGTTCTTCTGTGACTATGAATGGCAGGGCTTAAATGTATTATCACTGAAAAACAAGCACATCTTATTCAGTTGTCTGTATGTGTTAATGACAAACTCTTGTCTGGTTACTGCCAAGACACAGATGTGCAGATGTGGGCTCACATCTGTAGATATCAGTAATCATTTGTCTGCTGTCTCTAGCTCATAATATGCTAATGGCTGACAGTGGATTTTATAACTGTTCGACCTTGTTTTATACTCCTGGGATCCCTGAATGTGACTATTAAATACACAAACCTGAAAATGAATATCAAAATGTGACATGTTGATTTATTTGTACCAGAGTTCTCAGAGGTCTTAGTAAATGTTCTCCATAGATTTTGATTGAACTATACATTATTTGTACAATAAAAACCTTTCACCAAACATTTCATTGTAGAAGCACTTTGAGATGAAATTATTATCTTGTGTTTTCCTGTCACGTCCTGCACGCCTGACCCACCCATCAGCTCCCTGATGTGGCCCTGATGAGCCACGCCTGTTGCTTGTTACCCCTCGTTAGTCCTTGTATTTAAGTACCTGTTTGTCTCCTCAGCCCCAGTCTGGTCATTAAGGCCAATTCCCCATTTCCTGTGCCCTTCTCAGTCCTAGCTTTCCCATTTAGACCCCTCACGGTCCTGATGGTCCTGTTCCTGTTTAGTTTAATAAATCCCCCTTTTTTCTCCTGAGACCTGCCCTTGCGAAGTGACAGTTCCTCACAAATTGTCTCAAGCAGGTTGGCAGGGGGCCTTATAGATGATGTCAGATTCCCATCATAAATCCTGCCTAAGCGTTTGTTGTGGGGCTCCAGTCCTGTGCCAATGTCACTTACAGTAATGTTAAACCAAACCAGAGCCCATTACCAAGGTACAGCTGCCATTTATTGTGGAATTGCCAAACTAATCAGGCTTATTATGATCTGACCAGTGACTAGGTAGGTTTGATGTGTGCCTCAGAGAAGCGCAAACTCACTCACAGTAGTAAACTAGTAGAACAGACAGTCAGACTAGTGTCCACGGATCAACTGTGAAACCTAAAAAGATTATCTTTTGTAGATTTTTTGAAAGTTAACTTTCAAGTAATCTGCACAATTTGGCACATGGAGTTGTACCGTTTTGTAAAGTGTGGAAAACTAAAGCACCCGTCATTTTTTTTCTGGTTAAAAAGCTCCAAGCAGCTACCCTCAGGGACCTGATAACTGGGTCAAATTCATCTTCAAGTGCTGTGCGCCCTCTAGTGGCAAATGGATGAAAGTCATGTCGGCACGCTTCCCCCGAATATGGGGGTCAGGTGGAGAATCCTCAGCCGTACATCACACGCAACAGGCAGTGTGTTATGGTGAGAGGAAATATGTTATAAGGAAATATGTAACAAACAATAATTCTTTTCTCACAATATGATCGATGGAGAATCGTTATTCTATTGTGTGTCACACTGAGATAATCAAATGTGAGAGTAACACAGTACTATGCTATAGAGCCACTTGGGTAGCACTGCTGAACAATGAATCTCAGTCTCATTACACAGGGTTACCCCAGCTAATAATGTTGTATTTTTGGCTGTAACCAGTGTATATGTCAGAAATTACAGGGCTGACTTGGGCGACATTAAAGATCCCGGCTTTCTGTGCAGGTTCTGATTCAGCGTGGTTTTAAAGATAATCAGAAGATAAATATATGGATAAAAAGTGCCAAAATCGGTGAGCCGAGTGGGTTTCTACCAACGCAGTTGAGCTTAAGCCGTATTTCTCCGCACGTTCTGATACCTGATACAAAAACCCAAAGCCCCGCTATTTCATATTTCATTATGACATCAAGTACAGCGACGCGTATGTAAAAATGTATAATTTCTGTTGCAAATAAAGAAAAAGTAAGAACAAAATACACATCCGGTAATATTACTTCCAATCGAATTTTACCGCAATTTTGTTTCCACTCTGATTCTTACCTGTGGATTGCTGCTGTGATCATTTCTTCCAGAGATTCCTATATCTCGGTGCACCCCATGTCCAGAAACAGGAGCATTACGGCATTGATTTTGTATTAATAGCGAAGGCAGGGGGGAAGACGCGAGCCGGTGACGCTGCGGAGCAACCCGCTGTTTACCAATATCACGGTGTGACTGGGGTCATCACTCTTTCAGCTATAATTTAATGAAAATATGCTGCTGCAAGAATACCCATCTTACCATCAACACTAAGACCCTAGTAGCATGCATAATCCATCCACAGATCAAGGCTGAAGTCAGCCGAAGAAGTCCGTCTCCTCTCAAAGGCAAATTCACGGCTGCACGTCAATAGACAAGGAGTCATCGGTCCGCCGTATCTCGAAACAGGTGCATTACGACATTGATTTATAATCGAGCGCTCCAGAAATACTCTCACAACACTGATGATGAGAATAAATGCAGGCGGGATATTAAAACAGAACGTTTGCGCGTTAATAATATCGAGCGGTGGCTTACCTTGAAATTAAATTCAGTTAACGCAGTCAACAGCATATTTGCTATACGAGGACGCAGCCGGGCTGTATAGTGAATTTACCTTAACCCCCCTAAGTCATACTCCAGGTGTTTTATTAGGCGATTATATATTCCTTGGGTCTGCTGGTGCCCGACCTCCACCGATCTACAGACTCCCGAGTGGCAGTGTCACCAGTTCGAACACCCAACATAAAGTCAGACGTTTTTCTTAAAGCTACAGGAGATACCGGCGTGATACGCTCTTTTGCAGCCGGCCTTGGGTGCTCCCGGCGCCCTAGGCGAGATTCGCCTAAGCGCCCCTCCCCAGAGCAGCAAAAAACAATCTAACTAGCTTGAGTCTGTTTTATAAGAAAATAAGTGAAATATTAAAACTAGTGTAATAACTGTCATGTCATGCAACCAGAGGTATTTTTTCAGATTTTTTTTTCTGTCTTTTGTGGCCACTAATCAAATGGCGCCCTGGGCGATCGCCTATGTCACGTGCAAGGCGGCCCTGCCCTTCTGTACTCGCCGATCAAGTTAGATTCCCAAGGGGTTCTGTCCGTTTGTCCAGTACATAAGCTGAAGTTTTAATCATATGCAACCCACAACTCTTGGAGTAGTTTCGTTGTCTTCTTAGTTTTACTCGTGATTTTATTCTAGTTATGGTAGGTGCTGTTTTACAGTTTCTCTGGGCCGCTTTGGTTCATTTCTCGAATCATCCTTAACATTTGCAGAAGAGTAAGTGCATTTCTCGAAACAATTTGTACAGTATATGGACAGTATGTAACTATAAAATGCCACGGAATACTGTAAAAGGGAAGTATTTCAGTATGTATACAGCATTATAGTACAATGTATATTGTTGGATGACATACCTGTTGTCTTTATGAAACTTTTGAATGACTGTCTATTCTACTGTACTCTACTGTCCGCTGTACATTCTACTGTACTCTACTGTCCGCTGTACATTCTACTGTACCCTACTGTCCGCTGTACATTCTATTGTACCCTACTGTCCGCTGTACATTCTACTCTACCCTACAGTCTGCTGTACATTCCACTCTACCCTACTGTATGCTGTACCCTATTGTCCACTGTACCCTTCTACTGTACCCTACTGTCCGCTGTACCATTCTACTGTACCCTACTGTCCACTGTACATTCTACTGCACCCTACTGTCCGCTGTACCCTTCTACTATACCCTACTGTCCGCTGTACATTCTACTGTACCCTACTGTCCGCTGTACCATTCTACTGCACCCTACTGTCTGCTGTACATTCTACTGCACCCTACTGTACGCTGTACCTTTCTACTGTACCCTACTGTCCGCTGTACATTCTACTGTACCCTACTGTCTGCTGTACATTCTACTGTACCCTTCGACCAGCCTCAGCCATTGTAAGGCCATGATGGAGGACTTGGTCCACAGCTGTGGCCCTTACTTCATCAGGAACATGCCTCTGTTCTTGGCCTCCCTACCCTTCCACCAATCAGCCTCACTCCTCTTCTTCTTACCGGCTGCTGACCCAGTTTATTTCCTTGTTCTTCCATTGTGAGGTTGTAAGACTGTGTTGTGCTCTGTGAGTACATGCTTGCCAAGTGAAGCTTCATGAGATGCACCTCTGAGCTATTTTAGAGAATTGGTGGAGCACCGGTTGATGTAATGCTTTAAACATTCCCCTATATTGGTAAAAGTCAAAATTCAACTCGGAGCATTTAATCAATTCAAGACAAATTTATAAAAAAATATAATAGAGATGTATAGAGAATATTCTTTAAAGATTATGACAACTGGTTCAACTGTTTTGCATTTTGACCAACATGACATAAACAACTGGTAATGTAGGATGTCGGATGTAGGATGATTGTACATAAGCATTTGACTGTGACTTTGGCATGACTGTGCAATTTCACCAAAAGAATGAGACTTTGCATTTATGGTGTGAGCAAGTGACTCGATGATGTGGAGATTCTACAAGTAGTTATGAGATTTTCATTCCTGATCTGAGAAACGTGCCAAAGCATCTGAGGATAAACGATAATAAGCAGAAGTGCCTATCGACTTGCTTCCCTCTTTCAGCACCAAAGTTGACGAACAGCAACCGACCGCCATTTTTGTTTACATCTTCCTGGTATGCCTGACGCAAAACATGCTGGGAGTATAACAGTTATGTTACTAACTATCACTTGCATTGAACATTTATTTCCTTACTTTTTTGTGATTTCTTGTGTTTCTGGTGCTTGTGGCAAAGGAGCGCATGTAAATAGTGTAACAAAACCCTCACCACCACAAGGGGGAGCACCAGCTCCTGAGTCGCTGGTAGGATTGACAGGCCTTTCCTGGAGGGCTTCCGGAGGGGAAGTGAATACAAAACACGACTAAGACAGAGACAAATCCTTATACTTTATCAGCAATTTATTATAACGCTTAAGCTGTACATACCAGCCACAATTTCCCCCCACGCTAATTTAGTTCTAGACATCAGAAAATAACTCACATTGTACATAAGTTGTTCACCAGCCTGGTACAGAATACTAGTGTCATGACCTCTGTAACCACAGCACAGTCAACTAGGCCTTGTAATATCTGTAAACGTGCACCGTTTCCACTTCTCGGGAGAATGACCATGTTCTACACTCTCGGAAGTAAGGGTACCAATTCATACCTCTGCTTGTCACAGGGACTGTACCCCCAAAGGTCTGCTCCTTGTACCCAATAGCTATAGGTAAATGTACCTTTTAAGGTACAGAATTGACTCCAGAATTGAATTCCATCGGGGGTACATTAATGTTGTTTGTACCTAGGAGATATTTGAGGAATTCCGGCCTCTTCTTGCTGATGTGACTCTAAGCCAAAAGAGACTGAGGAAAACCTTTATCCCCGCAGGCTTTGTTTTCTGAATGAGGAACTCCCACAGCAACAGTGCAGCCACCATTTGACAGCACCCCTGATGACCGCAACTGAGTGTTACCAATAAGGCTCATTTGTCATGCTAATCCGTACTCTGAGCTCAGTGCCACTGAGACAGTGTAGTTGTGCAGTGTCTTCTACAGATCTAAAGAGAATAGCATCTGTGTGCCACCCTGCGGAGAGCTCTGTCCAGCTTTCATTTACTCCTTTCTCACATCACAGTACCACTCTACACTTGTTTTTCTATGATTTAATAACAACAACAACTGTAAGTATTGCTGCACTTTAATGCCATTGTGTTTATTGTAAAACTGCCCTGTGTGCCCTTAATTGCCCCTCGGGGACAAATAGTTTTTTGAATTGAATTGATACTGTGATTGCTCCCCGTGGGGAAATTCTCTTTGCACGGCCCCCAATCTTCCGCTCCATGACAGCAAGCTTGGCCGTGAAGGGCAGCCACCTCCCGCGGCATCCAGGGAGCCGGGGGGTCAAAGGCCTTGCTCAGGGGCCCACAGACGTACCAAGGCTGAGCTCGAACCAGCAACCTTCCAGTTACAGTCACAGGAGGCCTTAAATTACATGTCATAGGCTGATATAATCAAACAAAGCAAATGGGAACCGATACAGATGTGACTTTATTCAAACCCTTATTAATACCATTGCCATACCAATATGAAGAACCACAAACACTAATGTGGCCATTCATGTTCACTTAAAAAAAACAACAAAAGAAAACACACGCACGCACGCACACACATACAGACACACACACACACACACACACACACACACACACACACACAATGGTTTCTCTGCCCACAGGGCTTCCACGACCTCCGTAATGTACATGGGACTGCGGCATGTTCCAAGCCATCCGACCCTCCACAGGAAGTGATGTCAGCTGCATCCCTGAACAGCGCTTGATCTTTTCACCCTGCTCCTTGGTACCCAGTGATGTGCCACCCTCCCCTAGGCGTCATAGTTGGGGTTTTTACGCAGGATAACGAAACCCTCCAGGATGGGCGTGACGGGCAGGTACTCCTCAGTGGCCAGCTCCGCCCTCTCACCGTGGGCCAGCAGGACTGGCGTGGTGTGGGTCTGGAAGCCCGTGATGGCCTTGGGCTTCCCGGCCTGGCCCACCACGTCCACCGCCTAGGGACACGTCTGCCCGTTAGCGCACATCCACACCCATCATGTCACTCCACACGTTCCATGGGTGTGACATCCTCACCTGTCCCACCCTGACCGAGACCGGCAGCGGATGCAGCTCCTCATCAAAGGTGACCAGCATGCGGGGCTGCATGGCTGCCACCAGGCTGTACAGCACGTAGTGGGACTTCCCCAGGATCACTGCAACAGGCCCCCAATGGGCTGGTTAGTCAACTGCCCAATCTGGCAGCTAATCAAGACAAGTGAAGTCATACCATCTACATACAATCCACAGCAGACACTGGCACAAAATAATGCTCTCCAGAACTGCCGTGCAGTGTATATACATAACATACAGAAACTGTAAACAAGTGTAGCTAATGAGGAAGCAGGTTAACAGAGGAGAATAATAAATAAAAATAGAGAATAAACATACACTAAAACACAAGGCAGCTACGGGTGCACACAGGCCAGGCTCAGAACTGCAGTTGAGAGTCTAACTCGAGGAATCAGATCAGAAGACTCTTACCGTTCTTGACATCGAGGAACGAGACGAGAACGGTGAGCAGGCCGGCCACCGCCACCTGACTCATAAGCTGCCGGTCACTGTGGTATGGACACAGGGTGAGGGTGCCCTTCCCCAGGTGCATCAAACCCTGCAGATGCGGCAAATGGTGCACGCAGAGGTGAACAGCAGCCCTCATCATCTGGGCACAGGTTTATAGGAGGGTCTGTGTCGCCCTTACCTGCGCTAACCTAACCATGAAGAGGTTGTTGGGGTCTTTGGCGTGGTATTGGGCCAGCTGTCGCAGCATAGCAGCAAGCCGGGCGTTGTTGGTCCCTGCCAGCAGGGGGCACAAGAGCAGCGATCGGCGATAGATTAGTTGTATACAGCCATGTGCTATGGAGCTTTTGGCTACACAGACCACGTCGACTCACCGCTGCCCACCACCCCCATGGCAAAGATGGAGTTGTAGGAGACCTCGGGGTCGGCGTCGTGGGAGAACTTGCTGAGCGTGTCCAGGATGTTCAGCCGTGGATTTGAGACGGAGATGAGGGCAAGGGCGAGTGGAACGGCGCGCCGGAGGGCGGGTTCCCCGTAGCGGAGCTGAGGAGCATGGCGGCATGAGAACCTCAAAGAGTACGCACCGCCACGTGCAATACGGGAACTCCGGGAGGGCTGCCTACCAGGTGTCCAAAGGTGCGTAGGGCCATCTCAGAGCCGATTTCCTCTCCCATGGCGATGAGCGCGATTCCCAGCACTGCCACACCCTGCAGAGGGCAGTACAATACAGAAGCAGTGACAACCAACTCATGTGGCAGTCTGCTTTGTGGCTATGGGTCACACAGTAAAGATGTGTACCAGGCTCGCTGGGTACCTGGTGGGAGCCCATGTCGGCTGCGCTCTCCTTCTTCTCCTTGTCCTTCTTATCCTTCTTGTCCTTGTCCTCCTCTTTGTCCTTGGTGTCATAGTGCTCACTGCAGATATGAAGAAGCTGCTGTACCTTGAGCACATTGCCGGACCCTGAAAAAGAGCAGGAGGTGGGTTAGCACTAGTGATAGCCAAATGAAGCTTCATGAACCATCTGCTGTATTTATGACCCCTACGACATGGCACTCTTGCTTTGGAGCATGCTTGGAGCCCTTTTTTGAACAGAAAGCATTACCTAGTGGAGTCAGGAAATATAGCAAACGTTTCATGATGCTTCACTTGGCTGCCACTACGTGGCACCATCTGGGTTGAACCGCAAAGTCCCCAAGTGGTCGCTGTTGGGACGATTCTGACCTGCGTAGGCACAGATGTCCACCAGGGTGTTTGCGAAGCTGCGGAAGGGCTCCGATACCACCTGCAGAGCTGCTAGGGTAGTGTCGATGGCGTCGCCCTTACCTGCAAGGTGACTGATATTATTCTATGGAATAATTAACTATTAACTAATAACACAAGGCAAAAAAAAAATATATAGTTTTGTTCCTGGCAAGACAATGTTTTTTTAGTGTTGCTTGCGTCAAAAACAACTAGTATCAATCATCCATTGAGTCAAAACATTGGTTTTATCACTTCTGTCCAACATTTTGTATATAGTAATGACCATAAGTTTAGCATCACTGCAGCAAAACCTTGTTTGAGTCACTGCTAATGATTCTGTCGTTCAATTGTGTGTGTGTGTGTGT
>JAODKM010000042.1:13381685-13398197 GCA_026780845.1 Petrocephalus sullivani
AAACCCAGTAACAATCAGCACCCAGAATCTGTAGGATGAGGACAGGGTCTCACTGAGGGATTGGCTTCTGAGGATTATCCAGCACTGATGTCCCATCTCCCCCAACCACCATAAGTAATATAGGCAAAACAGCACCAGTAAGCCATCAGACAATAGTAATGTGACTTTCCCATCATGCACCAGGCAAACCAGACAGGGGAAAACAGAGGTGGAACAGGACGACAGGGCAGGAATGGAGGCACAGGCCTGTAGAAGCGTCCCTGTGATCACAGGACACTAGGCTCAGGGGATCCCAAGTGGGCAGCTGAGCAGGACTCCGGACAGGAGGCCCCCCTCAAGGACCATAGTTCCAGGCTTGGAGGTCCCAAAGGGCCCAGTGATACCAGGCACCGAGGGCATCGCCATGGCCACAGGGACAGCAGGACGGGGGGCGTCGCAGGGACAGCAGGTCCAGGGAGCACCACAGCAGGACCTAGAGGGCGAGAGCAGGGACCAGACCTGGGATGTGGCAGACCACTCCAAGCGTGCCCCAGTCTTCCTCTCCGGGACACAGAGACCCGGGCATTCCTCTTCCTGCCCCCTCGCTGGTGTTGTGGACCACCCAAGGACTGGAGACATGGGTGGTCCGGGTCTGGGATGGGTAACTGGGTCCACATCCCAGAACCCTGGGTTAACCCTGAAGGGTGCCATTCTAGGTCCTCTGGGGGGTCCTCCGCGTGACGAGGCGGGCCCTGGTGAGGAGCCTGGTGATGAGGAAGGCCCCGGTGAGAAGTTGGGAGATGCAGATGGCTCAGGCGAAGAGTTGGGCGAGGAGGAAGACTCGGGCGACGAGCCGGGGCGAGGAGGAAGACTCTGGCGATGACGGAGACGCAGGCGAAGAACTAGATGGTGTAGTGGGCTCAGACAAGAAACCTGGCGACGGGCCAGGAGACAGAGTAAGGCTCAGGCGAAGAGCCCAGCGAGGAGCCAGGCGCGGGCGTCACCTCTGAGAGCGCCCAGCGGTGCGTCAGGATACTGGCAGGACCCGGCAGGAACATCTGTCGAGGTGCAGGGAGGGACATCAGACAGCAGCAGTAGTATCACCTGGATTGGCCATTGCAACAGTGGCAGCAGCCGACATCTCCTTTGGCCCTGGCATGGCCGTAAGCAATGGGGCCTCTGAGGGCATTTTGGGGTACGTAGCTGAAGCAGGATTTAACCTAAACAAAGTAATGTGACGTGGCAGGAACATACTGTAATGGGTCAGAGGGCCACGGCAGATGTCCCGGGCCAGCGTGGGGGCAATATGTGCTGCTATTGTCAAACATGGAGTCATTCACAATGCAGCTACCACTGGGCCCTGTAGCACCGAGCATCTTCAGTTCTCGGATGGGCTCTACACTGCTCTTATTCCAGAAAATGCAAGGGGGGATTGTGAGGGCCAACATGCCATGCTGTGTTGTGATTTAGGACAATGTACATTTTCACCGTATTTTCCATATTTTTGTGTATTTTCTGTTAGTTGGTTCTATGCTTCCTCAGTTACAGTAATTATCTTCAAATTTACAAATGTTTTACGTTTTATTAAGTTTTTGTTTGTCTACAGTACATTTGAGTAAGGATTTAATCAAAAGATTATTTATTCAATTAAAACATTTGCTGACTAAGTCTTGATGCACTGATGAGGATGTGTTATTAGTTGAAGTGACTGACTGATGTTGTATGCTCTGACACACGTGCACAAGGTATTGATTGTTTTAGTAGCTTCTGCACAGGTGATTTAGTGTTTGGAGAAATGCATGAAATTTTTTGAGAACTGCATTAAGAGTGGTGAGAATGGTGTTTCGGTGAGGAAATTGCATGAAGCAACCGAGGAAGAACTGTACTGTAGCGTATATATCACAGATCACTGAAACATTTTCCTACATGGTAATGGACCAGCCACAAGCTAATGAACAGGCACAACAGCCTGGAAGAAGGCGGGTTCGGATGCAGGGTGGAAGAGAAAGGAGACAAAACAGAAGAAGAGGAAGCCAGGTACACAAGGCTGCTCCTGATTAAATAAGGGCCACCATTGTGGAGCACGTTGTCAATCATGGCTTGTCGAAAGGTTCAGCCAAATATTGGGCATATTACTGTATCCTCAATAATACAAACATTTTGCCATGAATGCAGCATGGGAGCAGATAAATACGCACCCCTGCAGAGGATGATTCCGTCATTAAAGAAGTCAAGGGAGGTAATGCTTAGATTATACAATTCCTTGGTAAGACCACACCTAGAATATTGTGTGTGTCACGCCAGGAGTGGGATTTACGACCCATACTGCAGGCTGCTGGGTTTGAGCCCTTCAAAGGGGCGTTTATTAGGGTACACAGGGTTGAAACAGGGTAAAAAGAAGGGAGCGAGCGTGACCGCTAGCGACCTAGGCATACACTTAGACATCGCATAGACAATACCCGACCAGGGAGACAGGACTGGGGCAGACTAAATACAGGTAACGCTGATTGTCGAACACAAAACAGCTGGGAACAGGCGGATTAGCATGAGGGGAACGAGGGGGCGTGGCACACAGGAGGATCTGACGGGCAGGGCATGACATTGTGCAGGTTTGGTCACCATATCTTAAAAAGGACATTGTGGCCTTAGAAAAGGTACAATGTAGGGCTACAAGAATATATCCTGGTCTTAGAGGAATATCATATGAGGAAAGGTTAGCTGAGCTAAATCTGTTCAGCCTCGAGCAAAGGAGACTGAGGGGGGACATGATCCAGGTCTATACGATTCTAACAGGTTTGGATGCTGTTCAACCAAATAGTTATTTCAGCATTAGTTCAAATAAAAGAACTTGTCGCCATAGGTGGAAATTAGCGGGAGAATATTTTAAACTGGATTTGAGGAAGTACTTCATTACACAGCGGGTAGTTAGGATATGGAATGGGTATGGCACGGTTAGAGTACCAAAAGTACCAAACTTTGTGCGGTGGAAAAACCCCCTAAGACTAACAAGCACCAGGAGTGGCTTGTTGGAACCACACCAGTACAAAATATTACATTCTTCCATGCCATGGGAGCCAGTGACCATAAAACAGATGCAAATTGTAGTACTACTTGAGACACAGCTATTTCCCATCCATCTATCCATTTTCTGCCACTTATCTGGGGTCGGGTCCTGAAACATAACCCATTCAGGCTCCATGTCCCCTGACTCCCTCGGGAAAGAAGAGAAGTTCTGCAGGAGGTGCAAGTTGAAGATCTCCTGGATGGGGGGCCTCTGCCAGACACTCCCAGCACACCCTCACTATGCGTTTGGGTTTACCAGGTCTGTCCGGCATCTTCCCCTGCCATCGGATCCAGCTCACCACCAGGTGGTGGTCAGTTAACAGCTCAGCTCATCTCTTCACCTGAGTGTCTAAAACATGGACACAGATCTGACAATACGATTACAAAGTCGATCATCGGACTGCGGCCTTGGGTGCTCTGGTGCCAGGTGTACTTACTGTATGAACACCCTTATGCTCCAACATGGTGTTCATTATAGACAAACTGTGGCTAACACCGAAGCCCAATAACAAATCGCCGCTCGGATTACGATCGGGCAGGCCATTCCTCCCTACCTCACCCTTCCAGGTTTCACTGTCATTACCCAATTGAGCATCGAAGTCCCCCAGCAGGACAATGGAGTCCCTAGACGGGGTACCTTCCAGCACTCCCTCCAAGTCCTCCAAGAAGGCCGGATACTCTGGACTGGTGTTCAGTGCGTACGCACATACAACCATCAGAGTCTGTCCCCCGACTCAAATTCGAAGGGAGGTGACCCTCTCATCCACCTGGGTAAACTCCAAAGCAGTAGCACCGAATGGGGCGAGCAGTATAACTAGCTCTGCCCCTGCCAGGCACCTCTCACCATGGGCAACTCCAGAATGGAATAGAGTCCAGCACCTCTCCAGGTGTTTGGTTCCAGAGTCCAAGCAATGCGTTGGGGTGTCTACTATATCTGGCCAGTGCCTCCTGCTCCAGCTCCGAGCCCCTTTCCCACCAGTTGGCCCCTGCCTTTCATTGCCACCCGATCTACATTGCACCCAACCCCCACCACCCCCCCTGCGGGCCCACAGCAATTTCCATTCATCTTTAACCCTTTATGTATTTTATATGATTTTGTTTTTATCCATTCTTTTTTCTTCTTCAATATCTTCTAGGTTATGAGATCCAGTGGCCAACAACCGGGTGGAGATTGTAGTACTACCTTAGACACAGCAGGACACGGCAGCTGCTATCCATTTGTAACCCTTTCAAGATTTTAGATGATTTTTTTTTCTAGGGAAAAAAGGGTTTTGAAAAAATTGTATCCCAAAGCATAGACGCTATTTCCAGAAAAATCATATAAAATTAAACATAACCAATACACAATAAATTTCACTTTGTTCATTTGTTCCTGGGGGTCAAGGGTCCACAGATGTGCCAAGGCTGGGCTTGAATCATTGACCTTCTGATCACAGGCACAGAGGTTTACTGAGCCCCATGCTGCCCTCAGTTAAATCCAGCTGCATGTTGTAGTACTACCTTAGACATACAGAACACGGTGACATTTACGAATGTTTAACCCTAGAAACTATTGCAAGAAATTAGTATTTTGTTATTTGGTGCAATAATTTGTTGCATTGGACCATTACACCATGAGCACATGACGGCTCTGGCTACTTGTCGGTGCATAGAAAAGAACTCGGAGTAACGAAATAAAATAAGAACTGTGAGAGGAAAAGTCAGAATTTTGACTTAATAAATCAGAATTCAGAGATAAACGTGTGCTTTTCTACTCGGGATGGTGGATACGGATTCCATAATGAGGGCTTCTGTTCTAGGAAAGAGGGAGGAGAAAGACTGAAAGCCTTCATTCATACATAAGCACTTATTCAGTGTGGCGTCACCAGGAGCCTGCAACCGGTACCAGGAAGCACAAAGCACGGGACAGCCTGAATGCAATCCCAGTCTGCCACAGCACATACACAATCACACTTTATGGGCAATTTAGAGACATCAATTAGCATAACTGTGTGTTTTCATACTACAGGGATGGCATGCAAACTCCATACACCTTGGGCTAAGGATCATAACCATAGCTACACTGAACAAAAATATAAACGCAACACAGCGTTTATAAAAATGCTCCCATTTTTCATGAGTTGAACTCAAACATCGGAAAATTTTTCTACATTTGAACAATAATATTGTTCAAAAATCTGTCTAAATCTGTGTTAGTGGGCACTTCTCCTTTGCCAAGATAAACCAAACCACTCACAACAGGTGCAAATGAAACATCCTTGTTAGCAGTTTTGCAGTATTTTTAAGTGAGGCTTACAATTTAACCACAAACTAGGCAAAACTAGATTTTTACATTTTAATGACTTTACTTAACAGTACAACAATATGAAATGCTAGTGACTTGCTGAACCCACAAGTTCCTTGTGGGGAAATTATAAAAATAATTTTATAAAATTGAGGTTATCCTTAGGGGGACCAAAAAAATGTCCCCACAAGGTAGAAAATAACTGGTGGGGACATTGGGTCTCCACAACATAATATAAATATGTCCATACCCACACACACACACACACACACACGCACGCCGGGGGACTGCAGCCTCACAGAAGCCCTTGTGGATGAGACCCATGGGGATGTTCCATCCTGCTGTGCGATCCACGCCTGTGTGGCACGACTTCTTCCCCTTCAGTGTGCTCCAGGTGAGGCCCGAGCCTTTCCTCACCACAGCCACCGCAAAGTAAGACGAGGCCGTCTCTGTAAGAGGAGACCTGCTCATCAGCACTGCTGCCCTCCAGTGGCACTGCAAGACACTGCGGGGTGATGCAATTGTACTTATGCTCTGAGGAGATACACTTTCCTGTGAAGGAAGTAGAACACGGGCATTTCAGTCAGCACACAGCACCACAGTGACTAGCAGGCAGCCTACAGCCCCCCCCCCACATAACTGCTCTGCCATGGCTGGCACCAGGCCACATTTCCCTGCTGAATACACCTGACCACCATTGATTGCCATGGCGTCTTTGCACTGAGAAGAGAACAAAGTACATGCCTGTAGCGTGTGTCTGTTTACTGGGTCGCTCACCTTTCTGCAGAGACTGTATGATGCTCAAGAATTCTGCATCCTTGTACGAGAAGGAGTCGGAGATCTCAGGCACCAGAACAAGCTTAACAGTGGAGTCTATAGACATAAGATCTTTGGCCCCATAGGCTTCAGATGAGAAGAGTTGGAAACCCTGCAGAGGATTTACTTTGGATTCAGCCTGGCGCTTGTATAAAGATGGGTCTAGCCTCAGAATCCAGTATGCAAGTTGTTCTCAGTTTACCCCAATGTGTTGCAGACTTTCCCAAATGTGATCTGCCAATGTATCATCCTTGCGGCTGACAACGACATTGCCAGGAACTCAGCCCAGTGGGCAAGTTTTGTAGTCAACAATGCTCTTCCTGGTACCGTCTTTGCACAGTAGCTTGTAGTCTGCCTTCTCTGAGGCTGGACACAGGAAATGAAAGGTAAGGAATACCAGAGGGACCCCAGCGATCACAATGACCAAGGTGGTGCATCTCGATACAGTCAGATGGTGCATGAAGGACTTCCCCAGCATCATCCTTTGAGCACTTTAACAGAGTGAAGAGCATTGGGTCAGAGACAAACAATGTGGGGTTAAAGAGTGTAGAGTGATGGAAGGGGAAAATGTGCGCTGATCAGACTGCACTGCGGTACCCACTGGAAGGCTCCGGCGTAGTCATAGTATGGCTCACTGTGAGAGCGGGAGCAGTCACCCTTGCTGGAGAAGATGAACTCTAAAACAACTGAGGATGGGAAAACACATTGAGGGATGGCAGATTCATCAATCCCGTCTCCGCTAGCCCATAATGCAAAGCGGCAGCTCACCCTTCTCAAGGGGGACATCCTCCTGCCCTGTCCAGGCAATGTCACCATTGGACACCAGTGTTCCGATGGGGATGTTCCACCCTGCAGACTTGCCCAGGCCTGTGTGGCATGACTTCCTCCCCTTCAGCTCATGTAACCCAAAGCTGCTGCTTTTCTTCACCACAGCAACAGCATAATAACAGGTTTCTGTATCTGCGGGGCCCAAACAGGGTTCCCGTCATATTCCTTCCCGTAAGTATTCCTTAAGTACCTTGTCCATATTCTTCTGCAATGAAAGGCTTGAGGTTGTAATTTAAGAGACCAGCTTTGTAAATGTATCTCACATCCAGTGTGATGGCATCTGCCTGGCCCTCCTGAACTCAACAGCCATATCACGGGTGGTTCTTTGACAGACGTGTTGTCAAGTTTTTCACCTGGATGTCTCTGATGTACTCATCAGTCCCCAAGTGCAAAGCACAGGCAAACACAGGCAGATATTTGCTCAGCCCCAAATATCAAGGATACATCGGTTGCATCCTCGTTAAACGAGACCAATCCCCTGATTCATTGCACACCAAGTTCATTCTTGGAAGGCAAAGTAGCAAGACCAGTCTTGCCAAGACCACAGTTACGGTCTTTGCGTTGCTGGTGTTGAGATTCACCCCATGTTCCACTGGCTTTGCAAAAGGTCAGGGGCTGCGGATCGCTGGATCCTGGTTCCAGTGCCCTAAGCAGCATAACTGGACTTGGCACTCCAATACTGATGGTGTGGCAAAGGAGGTCGATCACATCCTTGTGGGCAGAGGCTGGAGGTTCCTACAGAACTGCAGTGTCTACAGAAATGCCCCGTTTGTCTATACACAAGTATACAGTGGTGTGAGACCTCATTTTCCCAGGACCACAGTGCCACATAAAACACATAGCGGGCTCTATGTACACAATTACAGGGGTAAAGTGCAGATTAAGTACAGAAGTGCAAACACGGGGGGGACAGCAGGGCACACACAGTATATATGTGAACAGGGTGGATGGACTGATATGTAGACTATCTGTACATAGCAATATGGAATATAAACTTTCTGTACATAATATAAAACAGAGGTGTCCAAACGTTTCAGCTAGCAAGCTACCAGAGAATACCAAAAATGACCAGGTCAAAATGATCTAGCTACATTAAAAAAATGCTAAATATATGTCTGCCTATATATACATATACACAGGGAGTCCTCGGGTTATGAGGTTCTCGACATTTGACGTTTTTAGTTTACGACACTAACTCCTATAAAAAATGTTTCCTACGAACGCCGATAGCTTCCTACTTACAGATTAGGTGGGCGGACTAGTTTGGTTGCGCGCAGCAACTTTTTTCCACACTCATTCGTGGTGGAATGATTTCAGCATGTAATTTTCGGAACTGAAAATGAGCCGATGCAGCAGAGCAAAGGTGGTATTAGGCACCCCTGATATATGTGTGTAAAAAGTATGTACAAAATAATTTTAGTATTAGATAATTTAGCAGCAGGTAATATGGCAGCAGATGAGAGGAAGTGCGAACATGCCAGTAAAAGAAAGTTAAAGTGGCTGGTGAAGTGAGGAGTGGGTGCTGCTCACGTAGTGAGAAACTTCGGGGAGTTCGAGAGTCTTATAGCTTGTGGGATGAAGCCATTATGAAGCTAGTCAGTATGGTTGAGCTGGTCCGGATGCTGCGGTACCTCCTACCAGACGGGAGGCAGGTGAACAGTCCATGCAATGGATAGGAGGGTCTCCCACAATGCTGAAGGCCTTGCCTTCTTCAGCCAGCATAAGAAATGCAGTCACTGCTGTGCTTTCTTGGCCAGAGAGGTGGTGCTGAGGGACCAAGTGAGATCATCCGTCAGGCGAACACCAAGAAATTTGGTGCTCCTGACGGTCTCCACCTCTATGAGCCCTCTATGTATAGTGGGGAGTGGACAGCATGGGCTTCTTGAATCATTTCCTTTGTCCTATCCCACCACTGTGGTATAATCAATTCAATTCAAGGCAATACATTTTTATATAGCGCCTTTCACAACAGAGTTGCCCCAGGGCGCTGTACATGGGTGTGTCGAGATACATTACCACATACAGAACAGAGTAGAACAGAGAAATTGAATTACAAAGAACTGAAAGAAAGAAAGAAAGCCAATGACAACAGAGGAGAGGAACCAAAAACTCCCAAGTGAGGAGAAAAAAAACCACTGGGGGTCCAAGGTCAGCTGGCGGCCCACCCCCCCCCCACTGGGCATGCTAACATCACTGAAAAAGAAAGAGTGAGCTTGCTTACTCAAAGTGAGAATTGTGGTCGAAGTCCATCAGTGAATCAGTTCTCCACGCCGGTCCTTTTACAGTGGCAGATTGAAGGCTGCACCCACGATGTTGCAGGCCGAAAGCCATATCCATGATGTCACCCCTCCATGGGACTGGACCAGGGCTCCAGGTTCCGCCCCGGGCACCATCCGGACATGTGGGAACATGACAGATAGCATGGATGGTCAGAACAGGCATTGACACACTAATGGACAGGCGCAGTAAGTAAAACATGACATGTACAGTGACCACCAGCAGCCATAGTTACATTGCGTTACGTACGAACTTGCTGATGCTTTTAGAACTGTGCAGTACAGTATGAGTCAGCAGGGTGAAGAGGAGCGGGCTGGGTACACAGCCCCGTGGGGTACCAGTGCTTAGTGTGATGGTCCCGGAAGTTGTGTGGCCAATACGTACTGACTGGGGGTGATGTTGAAAGCTGAACTGAAGTCCATGAACAATATTCTAACATATGGGTCCTTTTTGTCCAGGTGGGTGTGACCCAGGTGGAGGGCGTAGAATCCGCGGAGCAGTTTGGGCGGTAGGCAGACTGAAGTGGGTCGTGTGAGGTTGACAGCCCAGTTTCATGTGCCCCATGACTAGTCTCTCAGAGCACTTCATGATGACAGCTGTAAGTGCTACAGGGTGGTAGTTGTCTTCTTTGACACAGGAATGATGGTGGTGGCCTTGAAGGATCTGGGGATGACTGCTCAGGGAGGTGTTGAAGATGTCAGTGAGGATGTCTGCTAGCTGGTCCCTATACTCCCTGAGCACGTGGCCAGGACTGTTGTCCAGTCCTGTAGCTTTGTGTAGGATCGCCCTGAACAGGGTTCTCCTGACATCAGCTGTGGACAGACACAGCATCGAGCCATCAGACGGCAGAATGTTCTTCGTCACGGGCGTGTCATTTGTTACCTCAAACCTTGCACAAAAGTCATTCAGCACCTCAGGGAGGGAGTCATCACTGTTACAGGGCTGTGGCGTGTTCCTGTAATCTATAACTGTCCTGATGCCTTGCCACATGAACATTGTATCACTAGTGCCATCAGGGCTACTTTGTCTCCTGACTTGATGGCAGCATCACAAGCCCCCCAGTAGCACAGGCACCTTTGCTGTCATCCAAGGTTTTTGATTTTCCCAATTGGTGACTTATCGATGTAGCGGGTGACAGAAGATGCGTACTCCTCCAGGTCAGTATGCTCCTCCTTGAACATGTTCCAGTCTGTGCACTCAGAACTGTCCTGCAGGGCTGAGACTGCACCCTCTGGCCAGACCCTGATGAGTCTGTGAAGTGCTTTGGCATGAATTAGCATTGGTCTGTATGCTGGCATTAATATGGCAGCGATGTGGTCCGATTAGCCCAGGTGGGGGCAAGGTATGGCTTTATAGGCGAGGCGGGAGTTAGTGCAAACCTCTGGAGGGAATGTTCACATGCTGGAGGAACGTAAGGAAAACTATCTTCAGGTTTACATGATTGAAATCCCCAGCCACAATGAAAAATCTGTCTGGATGTGTGGTTTATAGCTGACTAACGGCTCTGTAAAGCTCGCGCAGTGGCTCGTTAGTGTTACCGCCTAGTGGAATGTAAACAGCCACAACGAACACAGCACCGCAGCGCTATAAACGCCACCATCGGCGAGCAGTGACATAAACCTCCTCCGCAGGTCTTACTGGACAGCGAAGCTTCTCTGACCGCTTGGAAAGCACTCAGACCAGGGAGCTGAATGGCGGTGCCGGAGAAGCTATTACGAAGCCACGTTTCGGGGAAAAAAAAAAAAACGTAGCTAAGATTTAGGTCCAGTAGGCTACCAGCTACTTGGAGGATGAGGCTGGACCTGGCCAGACTCCAAGATCATGCTGCTTCTAATGAATTTGCTCGCCGTCTGTGTGAGGAACTTGCAGACTTCAGAGCGACTGCCGATCCTAATGTGATATGGGAGACCTTCCATGACAAGATGCTGAAGGTTGCTGAGGGTTGTATTGGTGCTGCAGGTGTTCCCCGAAGGAGGTGTTTCACCTTGCAGAGCACCCTGTATGTTATCAAGAGGAGTCACACCGTGCGGCTTGATGGCAGCTCGGGTCTGCACAGGGAACTGAGAATGATGGCCGCAAGGGAGGGCAGATAAGGAGGCATTTGTGAGCATTGTGGGCACCGTCTTTGGGTTAGCGACCCACGTCCTGGTTGCAGTCAGGGCGGCTGATGGAACAGTCCTTACAGATAACACTGCAGTTGTAACCTGAGGGCCAGTTACTTTTAGTAGCTGTTTAAAGCTGATCCTCCATCTAGGACGTTGGAAATCTCTATGTGCACTGTTCTTGAGGCTGACCCTCTAAATTAGCTGTGAACCATCCAATCTCACTGAGATTGCACAGCTGGTGAAGGTATCCACGAATATTGGCAGAGTTTTTTTGCAGCCTTTGTCAGTTTTCGTAAAGGGTTCAACTCATTTGATCAAGCTGGCATGTGGAACATCCTGAGACTTTGTGGGATGCCCCTGAAGTTGCTAGATGTCATGGCCAGCCATAGCCAGTCACACTGGTGCTGTGAGTGCTGTGCAGAGTGGAGACAGCATCTGTGTTCCTCCCAGTTGATTCTGGTGTTGGGCAGAGGTGTGTTCTTGCTCCTACTCTGTTCAATGCTTGCATGGATTTGGTGTTGGGCAGGGTCGTAGGGTCCAGCTGCTGTGGGGCATCTGTTGGTGAAGATTCACTGATCTTGGCAGTGTCAGTGGCGGCTCTGATCGGGGCTCTCGAGAAATGGAGTGAGGAGTCTTAGTGTCCAGCCAGGCCTTTAATGTATTAAATGCAGTGATGCAGTGTATCTGTCTGTGGAGAGAATGTTGACCACATCAAGAGGTTGACTTACTTCGGCAGTGACATTCATGAGAACGCTGTAAAGGGGTGTGTAGGGCTCCCAATATCTTTGTAAGAGGTCAAAGGTACAAGTCTTCAGAGTCCTGGTGCTCCCTGTTTTGCTATATGGCTGCATGACATGGACACTATCCTGTGACCTGAGAGGAAGACTGGACTCGTCTAGTACTGTGTATCTTCGGAAACTCCTTGGATACCATTGGATTGACCTTGTGTCCAATAAACAGTTGCTCAGGGAGTCCTGAATGAGGCACATTACCTGCATTCTGAGGGAGCATCAGGTACAGCACTACAGCCATGTGGCATGATTTCCTGAGGGTGATCTGGCTTGCAGGATTCTCATTGCTGAGGACTCGAGTGGCTAGTTCAGGCCAAAGGGCACACCGACATAATACCTGGCTGTGGCAGAGAGAGGGTGGAACTGGACCGTGTGTTGGCCTGGGGGGGTTGCCAACCGGGATCCCGAGTTTCACCGTGTGGTGGTTACAGCAACACACTGTACCGATGCATGATCCCCAACCTGAACGTCGTTGAACTTTCACTGGGCTGCTGAGTTTCCTAGGATTCCTTGCACTGATTGATCTTCCATTGACTCTGTTTGCACAGTCAACATTACTCAACACGTAAGCTAATGAACAGGCAGTCATAGGCAGCTTGAAGCAGACGTGCTCTGATCCAGGTGAGGACAAAAATACAGACTAATTCCTGCTGTTATACCGGTCAGGCTGAAGGAAACACCCTTATAAACTGGCCTGATGTAATTTGTAAAGGCCCAGAAGACAAGATCAGAAGACAAGAAGACAAGACAAGATATGCTAATGATTAGAGAAGGATCTCCAACTCTGAACCTTGAGAGCTACTATTCAGTAGGTTTTCTATTCTACTTGGCTTCTGATGAGCCACACCTGTTCTTGGTGTTTACCTGTGAGGTAGGATAAAAACCTAATGGACAGAGGCTCTCCAGGACCGTAGTTGGAAACCCCTGGCTTGGCGAATCACAGGAATCGCCATTACCCTCTGATGCGGGGGGGGGGGGGGGGGGAAAAAGCACTGTTGTGCATGCGGGTTTTCACTGCAGCTCCCTATTTAGCAACCTAACTGACTGGCCAAAGAGTCCTCCCACCTGGGTTTGGACAGCTGATCTAAACGTTATCCCAAACACCTGCATACACAACGACCCTTTGTGGATGAGATTGGACACCCCTGATCTAAAGGTTATCCCAAAAGCCTGCATACACACTGGCCCTTTGCAGATAAGATTGCCCACCCCTGCTCAGATGGGACACCATGACAGCAACCGCCGCCTCAAACAACAGTTTCAACTGGGGTCATACATCAACTTCTATTGATCGTTTGACAACTCAAAGTATTACTTGCCAGAGATGTGGTTTGTGGTGTGGCAAGTGATATTCAAGCTACTGCACTCTGTTCTGCTATTGTAACAATACAGCACCAACACCCCAAAAAAGAAATAAATAAATCAGTACCCTGATCCAGCCAGCACCTCCAAAACCCAGTAACAATCAGCACCCAGAATCTGTAGGATGAGGACAGGGTCTCACTGAGGGATTGGCTTCTGAGGATTAACCAGCACTGATGTCCCATCTCCCCCAACCACCATAAGTAATATAGGCAAAACAGCACCAGTAAGTCATCAGACAATAGTAATGTGACTTTCCCATCATGCACCAGGCACAGAGACCCTGGAAAAGGCCACACCCAGACAGCAAGGGAAAGGTAGATAACACGTACTGAAAAAGCTGTTTATTTGTTGATTTCTTTCAAGTAAAATATTAAGACAAGCTGTGTACATAAAACAGAAAAGTTTGGTCCCTTAAAGCACATGAAGTTTTACCCAAACATGCACGCACACAGACACAGACACACACACAGACGCACACACATACGCACACCCACGCACACTGACTAAAAGTCATCCCTACCCAGTGCATTATTTACAGTGAAAACATTGAGGGTATCCTTGCCTGGGCCCTTGATAATCCAATCAGAAAAGGGAATATTGACTCACTAAACTCGGGTGAAAAGGGCACTCATCCTACAGGCCGGTCAAAAGAACAGTTGTCAAATTTTTAACTAGAAAGACCTTGCAGATTTTCAATGAGGTGAAAGAACAGGACTTCAGAATCGCTTATGTATGTCTGTGGTTTCCTTAATCTCGACCCCCTCTATAGAAGATAGTCAATCAGAGCTGATCTACCCAATCAGAGTAGCACATTCCAGGTGTACCAGGTGTGTTGATTTAAGGTAAGGGTTCTATGTGTTTTTTTGCAGGGGGTCTGAGCTTGTCTGATGCTCATCTGCAAACAGGTCTGTGAGGGCTTCTGTTCTAGGAAAACAAGGGAGGAGAAACATTGAAAGCCATCATTTATCCATAAGCACTTATTCAGTGTGGCGTCACCAGGAGCCTGCAACTGGTACCAGGAAGCACAAAGCACGGGACAGCCTGAATGCAATCCCAGTCTGCCACAGCACATACACAATCACACTTTATGGGCAATTTAGAGACATCAATTAGCATAACTGTGTGTTTTTGTACTACAGGGATGGCATGCAAACACCATACACCTTGGGCTAAAGATCATAACCCTAGCTATGTAAGGCTACAATGCTACCCACAGCATCACCACACTAGAGAATAACTGAGGGACTAATTGAGCAAAAAAGTAATAATAATAATTTACAGAGACTGCTCCCATCTGGCCGGGGAGAAACAGTCCATTTAGAGGTGAATTTTAGGCACACTGCTAATTTGAAAAAAAGCTAAGTCTTATGACGTTTTGTATTCTAAGTACCCAACAAAAATGAAGTGAATTTACACTCATCTATTTAAAATCAACCAGAGGGCAGGAAAATTTAAAAACACAGCTCATCCAGAAAAAGCAGGACTAGGCCGAGTAGTACCAGTATGCATTCGGCACCTGAGGCCCAACTTCCGGCAAGTCAGCTGGGTTTGCGGCATACAGTCGATGGTTCCCATTGGGTCCTGGATGGTGGAGGCGTGGCCATGGCCCCTGACCCCAACTCCATCTCCCCCACCCCGGACACAAGCTAACCCCCCTGATAGGTGGAGGGTGGAGGGCGATGCAGAACATACCACTGTGTGTCAGCGATTGGCTTGAGGGCCCTCCAGGTGCTGGACAGACACAACATACGAACAAGCCCCCTTTGATGTGAAGGTTATATTTGAGAATCAGCAACTTTTTTTCTGGAAATAGGTCATATAAAAATTAAAGAAAAAGGAAAAAAGGAAAATCCTGTAACTACATGTCAATAACTACACCCAGTCTCTGGTCCAGGATCACCATGGTGATGGCAGGCTCCCAGTTGCCCATGACCGCACGGACCTGACGAGCACTCGAAGATGACGTGTCTCTCCCTTCAGAGGAGGAGCGGATCTGCATCGCCAAGCGGCAGCTGTCCGGAAGCCACTACCTCATTAATAGGAAAACGATTAACTCACAATAATGAGTAGAATTATGTCCTCTTCGGATATCACATGGTTTCTGGAAACCACCATCCTGTGACCCATCATCTTTATTTCCCAGCAGCCCTTGGCCAGTGCCAGTGCTGAGCTCTACAGTCAGGCTGCATTCTACAAACGCTCATTGACTTCATGTATGTGTAGCAACAGGGACCCCATTCACTGTTTGCTGGGTAAATGTGTCCATGGACAGTACACAGAATGGAGCGGCAGATGACCACCTGACGGACACCGCTTGGGGCCAATTACACTGAGGGGAAGGGGCGGAGCCTGCAGCACTGTGGGTCTGGAGTGAGTGTGATGTCAGGATGGGGGGGGGGTGAGGGGCATCACACAGCCTAATTCCTCTCCTGCACAAAGACAGTCTCTTGCGGACACAGCCCCGCCTCCTGCAATGTGATGTCATAGTCCAAGTGAGACAGTTTTCGCCGTGGGAAGTTGGTGACGAGCTCGAAGCGTTCGTTTGGGTAACCTTTAGACTGGATATGTCTCACCAATGCCTAGAGGAAAAGGCATAGGGGGAATTAGCCCATGTCAGAGACCCGAAGGTGCAAATGTCAACGGGGAAACCGTCCAGCGAACATACCATGAGCGTGGCCTGAGCAGACAGGGCAATCTGCTCCCGCTGCCCATCGGGGTAACGCAGCATGAGCTGAGCCTTCGGACCTGCGGGTGGAACACAGCCAGTCAGAGCAGGGATCAACAAGACGGGTCCTGGACCCAAGGCTTTTGGGCGAACACACAATGTGGCTAATGTGGCGTATGGAGCTGAAGCGTGCATGTGTCTGTGTGTGCCTGTGAGGTGCTGTACTGCTGTTTGTGTGTGTCTGTGAGGTACTGTCCGCTGCCTGTGTGTGCCTGTGAGGTGCTGTACTGCTGTTTGTGTGTGTCTGTGAGGTACTGTCCGCTGCCTGTGTGTGCCTGT
>JAODKM010000042.1:13398588-13434840 GCA_026780845.1 Petrocephalus sullivani
CTGTGAGGTGCTGTCCGCTGTCTGTGTGTGTCTGTGAGGTGCTGTACCGCTGCCTGTGTGTGTCTGTGAGGTGCTGTCCGCTGTCCGCTATCTGTGTGTGTCTGTGAGGTGCTGTACCGCTGCCTGTGTGTGTCTGTGAGGTGCTGTCCGCTGTCCGCAAGGTGCTGTCCGCTGTCTGCGTGTGTCTGCGAGGTGCTGTCCGCTGTCTGTGTGTGCCTGTGAGGTGCTGTCCGCTGTCTGTGTGTGTCTGTGAGGTGCTGTCCGCTGTCTGTGTGTGTCTGTGAGGTGCTGTCCGCGTGAGTCTGTGAGGTGCTGACTGTGTGTGTCTGTGAGGTGCTGTCCGCTGTCTGTGTGTGTTTGTGAGGTGCTGACTGTGTGTGTCTGTGAGGTGCTGTACCGCTATCTGTGTGTGTCTGTGAGGTGCTGACTGTGTGTGTCTGTGAGGTGCTGTCCGCTGTCTGTGTGTGTCTGTGAGGTGCTGTACCGCTGTCGCTGGGCTGGCCCGGATCGGCATGCTCCTCGGCGCCGGGTTCGCATCCCCTCGTTTCCGAGTTCGGCCTCCTCGTCGTCCCGTGTCCCTCTCGACAGGGCTGCGGCGCGACAGGCGTCTCCAGGTGGTTCTTCTTGCTCTCCTCTTTCCTGTGGCTGGACTCCTTGTGTGGAGACTTCCTGTGGCGGGAGGGGCTGTCCGGGCAAGGGAGCGGGGCCTGGGCGAGGGGCTCCTCGTCAGAGCCGTCCACGGAGATGAGCCCCTCGCTGTCCGAGAAGGGCTCAGCGTCCGAGTCTTCCTCAGAGCGTGAGTCCGGCCGGGTCTGCTGGGACTCATAGTGGGTCTCCTCCAGCGAGGCTCGAATGGCGGCCTCCAGCTGGCTGTCCTCACTGGCGTCAATCAAACTTTCCTGGGGGGCGGGGCCAAATAGAGGTCAGAGGCAACAAAAAGGAAGGAAGGAAGGAAGAGGGCAAGAGGGGCAGGTCTGCTTACGGAGCGCGCGCGTTTCGCGGGAGGGGGGCGACTGGACAGGCCGTCTAGCTGACCGTGCTCTGTCAGAAATCCCGTCACCTGCTCCAGGAATGACGGCACATCTAGATGGTTCCACTCCACCATCTTCTGGCCTGAGGATGTAAAGCAGGAGGCGTGAAGTTCTCGGAGCTGAAAGCTACCTAGGGCTTAGTGATCAGCAAGGAGGACTTGTCACCTGTGCGGGGGTCCAGGATGGAGATGTAGGGGAACTTGTTCAGCTTGTAGAACTGGATGTAGCGCTGGCCCTCCTCGCTGTCGTGGTACACCTGAACGGCAAGCGACACACGAGTGGCGTCAGCCTCCCGTCTTGTGAGGGCCAGGGTGTACGGCATTTACGGGGGGAGGGGGGGGGGCCATGCCGGTGCCGTACCTGCCAGAACACAAAGTGCTCTCTGATGATGGTCCTGACGGCATCATTGCTCCACACGTCCCTGTTCAGACACTGACAGGCAAAATCCTGCACGTTCTGGATGTTGATCATCAGCCACTTGTTCTCCAGCTGTCCACAGTCCTTGGCCTACAGCAGAAGACAGAAGCTAAGAGATAATCCCTATGTACAGCAGTGCAGTACGAGATCTGCAGTACTGTGCAAAAGTCTTCGGAAGTCAAAGAAAATCATATTTAAAGTGAGTGTGGACACACCACAGCACTCAGTGCACAACAATGAAATGCATCCTCTGCATTTAACCCGCATATGCCATCGTGGCATAGCAGCGGGCAGCTAATTCAACGCCCAAGGAGCAGTGCTTGGGGGTGGAACCTTGCTCAGGAAACCTCAGTGGTACCGTGTTGGCTGGGGATTTGAACCAGCAACCTTTCAATCACAAGTGTGCTTCCCTAAGCATTAAGCCACCACCGCCCCAGATGAGCTCCAAGTTGGTGTAAAACAATGACATTATGTCAGTCACAGTGTGTCACTTTTGCCCATCTTTTCAGAAGCTCCCCTAGATAACTCCAGTGTTAGCAGCAAACGTCCAATACACACCTGTACTAACCGCATTAGGTTATTTAACACATGAGGTTAATCAATTAATTGAGCTGGTTGAGAAATAGAAGAAATGCATGAAACGGCTGAGGAGCCCCTGAGGAGAGGTTTGGGAACTGAAGCAGTGTCCATCCAGCCACCCAGCAAGACATTGGTAACTTTTTGGGGAACAGAAGAAATTGTTTGTTTTATCATGTTACTGTTAATTTGTAATTTTTTTTGAGCACTTTTCAGATACACTTCCTACCCTGACAAATAACCTTAAACTTTTCCGTTGACTGCTTAAGACTTGCACAGTACTGTCCATCTCATACAGCGCATCGTACACAAAGTAAAGTGAGCAGTATACAATGGACCACACTGAGTATATGGTACAGTGTTCAGTGTGCAGTATGTACTACATTCGGTACAACGTGTATGGCAATTACTGTACAGCACACTCCATGCAGCATGCAGCAGCGCTAAGTTGGATCTCACCGTCTCGAAGCTGCCCTTGTGCATTAACTCAATGGGGGGCCTAAACAGGTCTGCCAGGGTGCTGAGTTTCTTATCCACCGTGCTGCCGTTCCTCAGCTCTTGTTCCTGTCGGACTGACACCATTGCAAGGGTCACAAGCCATCGGCCTGGGTCTACCCGGCGCCCTATCCTATGATATGACACAAGGTGTGCAAATCCACGAGCAGGTCCACAGCCTTACTGGTCTCTGTCTGGAAGTCCCTGAAGCCATCGAAGATGGATCTGGCCGGCCGTCGTCGTTTTGGCACTGCCGGAGACAGACCAAGCATGCGGACAGCCTGGTGAGCCATGACCTCCCAGTGAAGAACATCAGGACTATCATGGCAAAAAGCTTACCTCCATACAGTGGCTCTGGTTCCACCAGGATGTCTTGCTTCTGTGGTATGGGGGCTCGAACTTCTTCCCTGTGGAGAGAAAGCAATCAGCCCAGGACCTAAAGAAATATCCACGGTGCATCCCATACCTGGCATACGCTGTGTACACCTAGCAGTTCAATACTCACTCTGTAGGGGGCGCTCTGCTGCTGGAAGCCCCTGCAGAGCTGGAGCTGGTGCTAGGTTCTTCAACCATACCCCCTCCATCCAGAAACATGGTGACAGCCATCTCCAGGTTATTGTCACAAGCCTCTAGCATGTGTTTGCCAACACTCTCAGTCGCACCTGTGGAAGTGCAGCAGTCACACAGAGTGACCTGCTTGTAAATGCCCACACTAACATTCCAACTAGGTGCTGGCAGATACGTACGTCGACTGGAGGACAGTGTGAAAAGGGGCCCAAAAAGCTTCGGATTCAACTTATTTCTCTGTTCAGAAATGTCAAAAATAAAGGATGCTTCTTACTCTGCAGCCAAGCTATACATTGATGTTATTTCTTTCAAAAACAGCATCAGTTTGACCAAAAGGATCGGTCAATTTCACCCTCAATTTCTTCACAGAATCCCACTAACTAAAGCAAAATAAACCTTGAAAAACAAAGCTTTTCAGGAGATTTGTAGCTAGGGACCCCATTCACCTACAATCAATAGCGGAAACCGGCTATTGACTGTGGTCCTCACTCATCAGATCGGGGGGTACCACAATAGCCAAATCTAAAAAGTAAAAAATAACTTGAATTGTTTGTGTCTTTCTTTAGTGCCGAAATAAATCATTCTGACTTAAATCTAACCTGGTCCAACTCTAAAATTTTAGCTGTTGGGTCCCATTTTCACACGTCCTTTTAACGCCTTCAAATTATTTTCAAAATTACTAATATCACCATCCTAAGGAACAATTTGTCTATGGGTCTAGGAAGAGGTTTGATGTATTTCTAAAAAAAGAGGGCACATCTTCGTAAATATCACCGTCTACTCTTTGAAACAACTGACAAACTCACTAACAAGACGTTTTAAATATTACAACATGAAATAAATTAGGGAACAGTGGCCCAGATCAGCAAAGGGGTCAATAATGAGCAGGTTTCATGGCTGTGTCAGTCATGAAGCGCTTTAAAACGCGAAGGTTTATTACGACTGGTTAATCAAAGCGCAACATATGCGCGCAGACATTGCGCATGCGCGAAAGATGGCGGCCCGTAAATTAATCAACAGGCGCTTCATGCAGTTCTGATAAACACACCAGTCATGTACATTTCTAATCTCGGCGATGCTTATGAGGGTTCGACACCTAAGAACTAGTAAAGGAACAAGCACAGTGAGAGAGAAACAGCCTGATGAATGCTCAATTGACAGGCTAAAATGATGCGAGGCACCACAACTACCCCAACATCCCTCGCCTGCGCCCGATGCGTTTATTTTATTTAAGCAATATCCCTGATTCATACGTTTATCTGGCGAGCAGCAAGTTTTGCCGGGCTGCCTGTTGACACTTCTACTACTGTGGCTACATCATCTGAGAAACGTGTTAGAGAAGCCGGTGGAGCCGGCAGTCCGTTCTGGGTCGTGCTGCCTGAAACCCAGCTGTCCCGGGTTAGGAAGAGCCCGGCCAGCTCCGTTACAGGAAAAGCAACCCTAGTCCGTGTCTATAATGTGCAAATAACACCCAGCGCTGCACCGGTCTGTCAAAAAGTAACTTTATGTACGACCCCATACAGCTTTCCTCCAATATTACTCCAATTTTGACCATTTTTCCTCGCTGAAACGGGCAATATGAGATGTCGGCGGCCACGCACGGCTGCCCATCTCTTGCTTTCGTTGTAGGCTTTTCTCCTGCTGACAGAGGGGGCAGTAGTTTCTAATGCCCCTTCAGTCCTGACTACGCAGTTTTCCCTACTTATTTCGCGGGCTCATTGTTTTGACAGTAATTTGTATGAAGTAAAATTGAAATAAGTGTGAACAAAACGTGTTTACCCGTTATGGCTGTAAATTGCTGTATTAACCCGTTCAGCCCCAGAGCTGATGTATCCCCGAACGCCGCCATCTTACCGCCGCCGACAACAACACAGTTGTGCGCCTGCGCACCTAACTACGATTACAGCAACCTCACTCGTCACAGGATGCCTCGTAGGATTATGGGTGCTGTATTTCCTTCATTTGAGAGCTTGGGTTTTCCCCCCAAATTTTATTACACTTTAAACATATATGTGTTTAATGGACTTGCTACGTGTGTCGCTGGAAAAAAATGATCAAACATCGATTTTGTCCGATGAAAGTTTTTTCCTTGTCTTTCCTTTATGGACAAGGTGAAGAGCACAGCGCCATCTACCGTTTTGAAGTTTCCAAAAGCGAAAAGGAAGCTCGCTATGCACATAGGCGAAATTGCTATGCCGAAACGCATGCAGTTTTTCCATCATCTCAACTAAATTTGCAAAGTAAACATTCAACATAAAAGGTAACCTTCTGACCTCGGTGTACAGACACTTGATAGATGATTCTGAGCAAAACACAACAAAATCAGGTAAAACAAGGATTTTTTTTTACCCAATTTTATTTAATATTTTATGATACATTCAGTTTAAAACAGTCAACCAAGCACTTGAAAAACATTAAGCAAAAAAAGCAAATGATTTCTGAAGACCCTCTTAACTAGTTATGAAACACTAGCAGTATATGACTTGCCTCAGGGACAGAGCCCAGTCTCCTTCAAAGCACACCCCCCTGTGTGGGCTTATCTGGGCCTGTGCCCCATCCCTAGCACCCCCATAGCCTCAATCAGAGCAACAGAGACATGCAGCTACAGGCTAATCTGCATGCACCCCCTGTGGAAAAGGCCTCAGCTGAAGCCCCTCTTGGACACCCTCCAGCCATACCAGAGAACATGCCAGTGCAAGACCAACCAACACAACCCAAATGCAAGCAAATGCAGTCTGCACAAAGGAAAATCAGTCTTGTTTGTTCATTCTTTAAAAACATTGAAGTTTTTTTTAATAAAAAAAAGGAAAACCTGGGAAGGATTTGCCCCCCAAATTTGGGACCCATTAAGAGATCCTGCAATAAACTTTGTTCGGTTGGTCAGATTCCCTCACGACCAGGCAAGAAGGAGAGAATCTGTGTGCATGAGAAGGGCTGCAGATGGTTGTAAGGAACAGGAGTCACAAGTTGAAATTTAGGGTGCGTCATTTGCCTTAGACTCAGACTGAGAACCACAAGGTGCCGTTCCTATATTGCTGTTAGACTGTTAAACTCCCAGAATGCACTGCTTCCTGTAAGAGGCTATATTAGACTGTATGTGAAGGGGGAGTGTGACAGTGATATGCACTAACCAAAACCATCAAGCTCTTGGGGGATTATTCACACCGTCCAGCAAGAGTCCAAATAACCATGTGACTTCGTAAGTATAAGTGGAATAACTGTACGTGTACAAATGTATGCATGTATGCGTGTGTTTGCACGTATACGTGTGCAAGAGTGAGATGACGAGATGGCCAGGGTCTTGTGGGGAATCACAGGCAGGAACAATCAGAAGCGGATGAAAGTGGCATCGATCTGCCGCACACTGGGCAACGCGAGCATGATCTTGCGGCGGTACTGCGGGTCCTTCTGAAGGGGGTTCCTCTCCAGGTACACCGTCTCCAGGTGTTTGGCATTTTGCAGCTCATCAAGGTCGGCCCAGTTCTCTATCTGGTTATCATTCATCTGCGACAGACCCAGAGAGCAACTATTATGGCAAAATTCATCATTCGGAAAATCACTATTCTTGGCGATTTTCTGCAGGAATCCTATTATGCATCCTAATTTATTCTGTGCCTCATTCTCTCATTCCCTCCCTCCCCTTTACTCATCCCGCGTTCCTCACCCAGAACTCCTGGAGCTCCGTCAGATGACTGATGTTCTCAATCTTCTTGATGCGGTTAGCAGCGATGTCCAGAGTCGTCAGCTTTTTCTATCAGAGAGTGTGCGTCCGGACGAGAAGGCAGAACGTGGAGCGAGAACAGACAAGGGAAGGATTGCACTGCCTCTTGCCAATATTACTTCACAACTTTACTTTAGAGATTCATCACTGCCATATGAGGAATCCAGCACCTTCTAAGCACTTCCTAACCATATCCATCTTTAAGTTGTCTTAGTGACAATAAATATCCATCATAGTATTAAGTAATAACAACAAAAGATATCTGATGCTCTAAACCAGGGGTTCTCGATTCCGGACCATGGTCCAGATGCAGACCGATCAGCAAATGCACCCCATGAATCAATATGGTTAACGTAACAAGGCTTAACATGGTTTAAAGTGAAAAAATACAATGTAGAACTACGAAATTTCACACATACATAACTCGCCATAATCCACCACCCGATGACAGAGAGCCAAAACAATCAGCTAGCGTTTAACCAGTCTTTACGTTCAGTTCCCACTATTGTTATTCAGTAATGTCTAATATCGAAAGTTACTGTTAATTCGTGAAATTGTCTTTTGCTATTGAAAACTGTTCCGGACATCAGAGTTTGAACATTAGTCTGATGAGGACTATTGATCAAAATGTTTCAGAGCTGCTGGTCTAAACCACACAAAGTACTACCCTTCTTTCCATAATGTCCACAGACCCATATCTGTGTAAACATTGCAGGAATATTATCTACAGTGGGTTGTCGGGTATTGTGTGCGTACGTCATGTAGGTCTTTCGTGTGCATGTTACTAAGGACGTGCGGACAGGTGAACACTGTGCAGACTCACATTTGATTCCAGGCCTTCAAGGACCTCAACGCCGTTATGACTCAGGTAGAGCTCCCTCAGGTTGACCAGGCTCCCCAAACCCTCTATTTTAGTTATGCGGTTACTCTGAGGGAGGTAGCGGCACGCAAGGTTACAGAAACACAAAAACACATGCACACACACACACACACATGCATGCATGTCTGTCTGTCTGGGATGTACCTGAATACTGAGGACAGTCAGGTTATGTAATCCTTCAAGGTTCTGCAGCTGAGTAATCTTATTGGTGCCCAAAAACAGGCTGGTCAGAGAGGAGAGAGCGTCCAAGTTTTCAATCACCTGAGGAGGATACATCACATCACAGCACAGCACTCTTTGAGCATCACTGGTGCGTGTTAGCGAGAACTCCTCTTAACTTAAGAGACTGGTGTGAGTACGGGTGTGGAGAATATCTACACACGAGCGAGCCCTCACCCGGATACGATTTGAGCCCAGTTCTAGCATCTCCAGGTTGGTCAGGTGGTCCAAGTTCTCGATACGGCTTATTTTGTTGTGCAGCAGGAAGAGCTTCTTCAGGCCCGTCAGCCGCTCTAGAGCCTCCACTTTACGAAGGATGTTGAAGGAAACATCCAGAACCCTGGAGGTCAATAACAAAACACTCTGTGAACACTGTATGAAACTCCACCTATATACAGAGTACACACTGCAAGCTACTGCACAGCCAACAGTGTGCGTGGACGCGTGAGGACAAGAAAACTCACTCAATCTGGGTCAGGGCCTCCAAGTTCTCCAGACGCCGGATCTGGTTGTCATAGAAGTCCAGCTCTCGGAGAGAGTGGAGACTATCCAGATTTTCAATACGTTTAATGAGGTTCTGTCGCAGCGATAGTGTCTAGCAGAAGAAAAAGCCAGGTGAGCCAGACACATCCCACCCATGCTTCAAGAAGGCCAAAGCCAGGACAGACTTGGGGACACAGACTCTCCTCAAACACACGCCCTGACCTCAACCTCAACTTCAAACACAACACAGACCTTTGCCTTCTGTAAGACCTCCAGGCCCTCGATCTTCCCAATACGACAGTGAACCAGATCCACGTCCTAGAAAGAGACACGAAAATGGCACAGTGTAGCATTAAGACTCGAATCTGACCATATACTACAGTAGTCTTCAGGGTGATTAAAAAAAAAAAACATGAAAATGAACAAGATACCCCCACCTGGGGTGAAACTTTACCTCTTCCTCTGGGTCCAGTGTTATGGTGTCCATGTCGACTGGGGACTCCTCCTTCTCTGATGATGGCACAGGTATGCATTTCCGAAAGAAGGGAGTGGAGATGGAAGGACCAGGGTGGATTAAAACATCATGTATCACTGCGATCCCGGCATGATATTCCAATACCAGTGAGACAATCATCTCACCTGACAAGGGCGGCTGCTGCAGATCCAGCTCCCCATTTAGGCTTCGTCGCTTAATCTCATCATCCCCAGACTCCTCAGACTCACCCTTCCTGTCCACTGGAGACAGAGCGGGAGGTGTTACTGAAAAGCAGCAGCATCACCTACAGCTTCTGGTTTACGGGTCCTGCATTGCTTCCCCCGGTACTGCAGTGCTGATCCAAATGTCACTGTCTAGTCCAACTATCACCAGGGGATGCGGACCAGATAAGTACCACTCAATGGGCAAACTGCCCTGCCATCTACCACATCGGATACCTAAAGTACGCAGGGAGAGCAGACCTCTCGTCGTTTGTCTGCATTAATACGAAATATCGCGAACATCCCACGGATCGCACGGTCTGGATTCAGCCTGACTTACAACAAACCCATATATTCAGCCTCCGCAAGCCGGCCGGGTCCGACACGTCCACAAATACAATCCAAGTGGCAAACTCAGCCAGCTTAATGACAAACAGAAATATGACGCAGCAGAAACGGGCAAATACAGACCCGAAATGTGCAATTAGGCAGATTGATCGCGCACTAGCAGGAAGGGCCCGTTGGCTAGTAAGTCGGCATGCGGGGCCCGTCCAACGCACGTTGTAATTTATGCATGCCATAATGTTAAGGTTAATGATACCCGAACGCGAGCTCGGCGGGGAACAGAACCCTGCAGCGGGGACAGCGCTTCCGATGTAAATGCAGCTTCAGCACAGGGCTGCATGGCCAGGCGTCGCTTAGGCTGGATCAGAGCACGGCCAACGCCCGGGGAAATAAACAGAGACCGAAGCCCACCGGCACAGACAAAGTGCTGCGGCGCCAGAGCAAAGCGGTACCAGCCTCACCTTCCATCGCTTGTGGCTCGCCTACCGACATAGAAGCCATCTTCCCCGGAGAACCCGCCTACATGTTACTGACAGCCTCGTCGGCCAATAAGAAAGCGGGGCCGCGCCGCGTCACGGCGGTTCTGCGACGGCGGACCGCATGCGAGCTCTCCAGGCGATTGAAGTAGGACATTCATAAATAAGAATTACGCCATTAGATATTTTGCGGAGTACTGAAAAATGTGCCTTTATTATTGACATCATTGATTACTCTAATACAAGAATTTATTCGTGGATAACTAAAAACTCAAATTATATGCACAGAATTAAACATCTTTATTTTATATGTTTTTTGGGTTAACTTTTTCCGTCTGACTTGTTCTAAGTTATTAATAAACGTCAGTTGGTTTAATGTTTTCAGCCTGAGAAATTGTAATCTAGATTTAAGTGGGAATAATGCATAACAAATGCATGCAAATACTACGGAAACTATAATAAAGGTATTTAAATTCATTATGATATCCAAATTGGATAACCAGATGATTTAAGCAGATTTATGAATTAAGTTTACATTTTAGGCTGGTGGAAAAGAACTCTAGAAGTACAACGTTCAGGTTTATATTTTAAGTGTTATATTTTCCTCTGATACAGAACATTACGAGTGTCATTGAAAATATAGCAGCCATATAACGTATTCTGCAGATAAGATATATGGCTTTGCCCTGTGTATTCTGAAACCTGGTGCGTGCATGACGGCTTGTCCATAGACAGTCACTTCAAGCATCTGTGCCAGTCCTAATGCTTTTACCTTGTTTAACATTTTACCTTGAAAATGAAATGAAAATGATTGGTGCCCTGGCATCCCATTTGGAGTGTACCCCTGCCTTGTCACGTAAGGTGCCTGGGGCAGGATGGTTTGAGAAAAGGATTGTGAGCTTTGGCGCACAGATGTATGTTTTACCAAACACTTATGAAGAAAACTTTTATATTATCACACCCATTTATGCGGCACATGGAGTTGCAGTTGATAAACACCAATTCACCTACTAGTAGGGTTTTGGTCTGCAGGACGAATGAACATGAACACTGAGCCACTGTACCATCCGAAATATACAATGCATAAATATGTACATAGATATTTATATATACCAAAAAGTGTATGGACACGTCCCATCATTTGTAGAGAGAAAGACACGGCCAGCATCAGTAACCTCGGTGTTACGGCGCAGTGTAAGCGATTCCCCGTCCGGCGACTACGAGTTCCACCCGGACACCTTTTAGCGCTGCACCGTACCACGGCCAGCGGAAACAAAACCCGCAATTCTCTGGGAACCCAAGTACTTTAGGAACTATCGGCTTTCCCTCCTTTCGGTTTAAAAAACCCTATTTGAATACATCTCGAAGCACTTGTTTGGGCTCAGGATGGGAGTGCCGAAGTTTTACCGATGGATTTCGGAGCGGTATCCGTGTCTCAGTGAAGTTGTCAAGGAACATCAGGTCTGTTATGGGTTTGTGGCTAAGAGAAGTAGCAGGCCCGTGCTTTGCTGTATACCTTATAACCCGATAATGTCCGAATAAAAGGCAAAACGCCCATAACCGAGGCCTTTAAGCTCGCCTACATTGTCTGTCATGCTACAGTTTAAACTTTCGTTGTCTCTATAGTGAGCCAGACGTTCGCTGGTGTTGACCCTCGAACTGGCTGCTGACTGCAGGTCATTTGGCTTCTGCTTCTCGGCAGATGATTAACTGACTGATCGAGCTGCATACGTTATATAGCTTTAATTATTAAAAAAAAAAAAATAGGGTCCACACTAGTGCAACCAAATGGCGGAAAGAGTAGGGAATTTAAATGCATAATGATGAATTGAACGTTTGGGAGAACTTACAAATAGTTTACAGAATAAGTTTACGAAGCAATTTACAGAAGGAGGTGCAAATGACAACGGAAATAACGAACGATTACAGTGCGTGTGGAAAAATGGGTCTGACTTTTCGGTTGAGATATTGCCGAAAGTGCCTGGTTTTGACGTGGGATGCGCTGCTTGTCCACGCAGGGGTGACACTAATCTGGGTACTGTGACCTCCTGCTCTGCTCTTGCTACTCTATAGCAATAGCCAATAGTTATACTCACTCTCATATTACTAAGTTATATATTAATATGATAAAAATATTGTTGTATACCACTAATTTATGTTGATATTAGGGCTTAAATGTTTAGGATTATTTCACCAAAGAGGTTCTTGCCCCTGGTGCTTTTGTTTTATTTTTATTCTTTTAGGCTCCTGGTCTGAAGATGTTGAACATTTATTCCTTCCTTTTCTAGATCCCCGAATTTGACAACCTCTATTTGGACATGAATGGCATCATCCATCAGTGCTCCCACCCTAATGATGAAGATGTGCACTTTCGCATCTCCGAGGAAAAGATCTTCGCAGACATTTTCCACTACTTGGAGGTGCTCTTCCGCATCATTAAACCACGCAAAGTGTTCTTTATGGCGGTGGACGGCGTGGCTCCCAGAGCCAAGATGAACCAGCAGAGAGGAAGACGATTCAGGTACCTCCGGGGGTCTGACCAGAACATGTGAAATCTAAGGCTCTGGGATTCTGTCTGAAAAAATCCTGTTCTTCTTGTATGTGTCAAGGTCAGCAAAAGAGGCTGAAGAGAAGATTAAGAAGGCCCTAGAGAAGGGTGAGGTGCTCCCAGCGGAGGCGAGGTTTGACTCCAACTGCATCACCCCAGGTATTACCGATATTTGAATTGATGTGGATGGTGGCTGTTTTAGCTGCTTTGTTGCTCAGACCTAAATCCATCTTTTCCTACAGGCACAGATTTTATGGCCAGACTACAGAGGCAGCTGAGATATTTTGTCCACAGCAAACTGTCCTCTGACAGGTTATGGAGGGGAGTCAGTGTGTATCTCTCCGGCCATGAGGTAAGAGTGTGGCGGGGCTTGGTGTGATGGTAGTTTAACCTGTGAACCTCATGTAAACATGCCTATATATCGCATCAGACCCCTGGAGAAGGAGAGCACAAGATCATGGAGTTTCTTCGTTCGGAGACTGCCAAGCCAAGTTATGATCCAAACACTAGACACTGTCTGTATGGCCTAGATGCTGATCTGGTAGGTCTTCACGTTTGGTAACTATACTCCTCCTATGCTGTATGTCGACTGTTTACTTATGACTCTTGGGTTTCTTGTGTACAAATAAGGGCATTTCTGTAATTTGGGTGATGCAGCCTTCCAACTGGGCCTTGTATTAAGTGTTTCCCTGCTGTAGATCATGCTTGGCCTGGTCAGCCATCAACCTCATTTTTCTCTTCTGAGAGAAGAAGTTCGCTTTGGCGGTAAAAAGTCTCAGAAAAGGTATGCAGACTGACTGGAACTGAAAGTGCCAATCTGGTGTTCTACGTGATTTTGTGCTCACTGGGTCACCGTGCTTCTGTCTCAGGATTACAGCTCCTGAGGAGACCACATTCCATCTGCTGCACCTGTCCCTCATGAGGGAATACATTGATTATGAGTTTTCTGCACTAAGGGTGAGCAATTTAGCTCTTTGGCACTCTTTTTCTCTTGGAGGCCTTATATTTCTACCTTATTCCATTTGAGCTCAGAAGTCGCAATTTCCAAGTCTGAAATTTCAGCTGGAACACCCCCTGAAGTTGCAACTCGCTTAGTCCAAGAAACCATTACCTCAGAATTTAAGATGGCTGCGCCCATCATCAACAGAAGTGAAGGCTATAGTTATATACGGTTTATTAGTAGTTACGTCTTGCCTCATTAAATTGGTCATACAAACAGTACTGTACAGCCGTTATCTGTGGACATGTTATGGCGTTTGTGTTTGCATTATCATCAATCGACATTGCTAGCAATGACTAACAATGAACTGGCTAGAACTGGTATTGCTTAATGGCCTTCTGACTTGTTGTGCTGGAATGTGGTTAACTCGGGTGTGCCGTAATTTCCAGCTCTGACTTCTGACCTCCAAAGTAGACGGAACGTAGCATTAACCCTCAGACTGGGCCAGATACTAAGGACCGTAACAGGATAAATGTCCCATTTATTGGCATGCATTAATTGATCCACCGATGCATTGATTGAGCAGAATCAGATCACATTCGATTATGACTTGGAGCGAATCATTGATGACTGGATACTGATGGGCTTCCTGGTGGGAAACGACTTCATTCCTCATCTACCTCACCTGCACATCGACCAGGACGCTCTGCCTTTGCTGTACCGTACCTATATCAGCGTGCTGCCCAAAGTGGGAGGTGGGTGCCTTGATCCAGAGGCTGCTGATCCATCTGGACTGTGAATCCCCACGGATGGTCAGGTTGACTCTCTGCCCCTTTGTCACAAGGTTATCTCAATGAGAACGGGAACCTGAACCTGGCTAACTTTGAGAAGTACCTGGAGAAACTCTCTCAGGTGAGTCTCCTCCCGCTGGGATGGTCCGACGGCTGGGGGAGGGGTCAGATGCCTTGAACCCTCGATTTCCTTCTGCCTTTCAGTTCGACCGTGAGCACTTTGGTGAGATCTTCGTGGATCTGAAGTGGTTTGAGAGCAAGGTGGGGAACAAGTACCTAAACGAAGCGGCTGGCCTGGCAGCAGAGGAAGCTCGGGGGCGGGACAGCAAGAAAAAGAAGGTGCGGAGGTGGAGCCCTCATCTGGCCATGCGGCGTACTGCTCACCCACACTAACCATGTCTCTATTCGCTCAGGTGCCTGAAGGCTCTCTCTCTCTGGCTGCTCTGGATGGGGGAAAGGACTCCGATGGCCCCCCCACCAAAGGTACCTCGTGTGAACCTGTGTGCTGATTTTCTGCCCTTCTCTGGCCCTCCTGACTTTCTGGTCTCCGTCGTGCCCCAGAATGCTCGGAGGAGGACGGCGAGGACGACGACATGTTCGAGACGGAGTTTCGCCAGTACAAGCGCTCATACTACATGACCAAGATGGGAGTGGAGCTGGTGTCCGAGTAAGCCGCCTACCGAACTGCGGACTCACGCTCACGCTCCGCGTGCCGACGGCGTTTGAATGCAGGCCTGTCGTCTTTCCAGTGAATTCCTGGCTGGCCAGGCGCTCTGCTACGTGGAGGGAATTCAGTGGATCCTTCATTACTACTATCACGGGGTGCAGTCATGGGGCTGGTGAGTATGTCTTCATCCACGCTCGGCTGTGTCTGCTCCTGTCAGTCACTTACCTGTCCTCCTACCCCAGGTATTACCCATACCACTATGCCCCCTTCCTGTCTGACATTCGTAACATCGCTGATGTGCAGCTGACCTTCCAGAAGGGGGCGCCATTTATGCCCTTCGAGCAGCTCTTGGGAGTACTTCCTGCAGCCAGTAAGGACTTGCTACCCCAGTGCTACCAGGTATAGCCAGAAAATTACACACACACACACCGGCATGCTAAAGGTGCATCCATTCCTTCACTGCTGACACACTCCTCCTCCAGCACCTGATGACATCGGAGAGTTCCCCCATCAATGATTACTACCCCCTCGACTTCAAGACGGACCTGAACGGCAAGCAGCAGGACTGGGAGGCTGTGGTTCTCATCCCTTTCATTGACGAGGTGTGCGATCCGCGCGCGTACGGCCATTAGCTGGGTACGTGAATTTCCACGCGCTGAGATCCGGCGGCCATTCTATCCATCAACAGAAGCGCTTGCTGGCCGCCATGGAGCCTTACAATAGTCTGCTGAGTGCCGAGGAGAAGGCGAGGAACAGGCACTCAGAGTGCGCCCTGTGCCGCTATCACGGAGATGCCGACTTCAGCTACAGATCCCCTCTACCAGGGACCTTCCCAGACATCGTTCACTGCCACGTCAGGTCTGTAGGCGTGCTCTTACTTACAGATGTACGCACTCCTTGGTTCTCAGTGCAAGTCACATGATTGCTTGTTTTCAGGGAGACCTTGATACCCATGGACGCTTGGCAGGTGCTTCTGGGGCATGTGGGTCGGCGCTTGGACCCCAGTGCTCTATACTTCTGCGGATTTCCTACCCTCAAACACATCCGGCACAAGGTAGGTGCCCCTACATGCCCCGCTGGGAGGTCTGGCTGCCTGTCCTCAGACTGACTGACCCGTCTCTCCCCAGTTCTTTAAGAAGAAGACCGGGGTGGTGGTGTTTCAGCAGAGCAGCCGAGGAGAGAACATGATGCTGGACATCTTGCCATCTAAGGAGGAACCGGTGAAGCTGCCTGGGGGTCAAGGGTGGTGCCAGGGGGGTGTGGTTAGTGATTATGTTGGGGGTGTGGCTAGGGCATGGTCAGGGGTGGTGCCAGGGGGGTGTGGTTAATGATTATGTTGGGGGTGTGGCTAGGGCATGGTCTGGGGTTGTGCCAGGGGGTGTGGTTAGTGATTATGTTGCGGGTGTGGTCATGGGGCGTGACAGGAAGCACTGAGACCTGCACTGTCCGCAGGTGGATGCAGTGGCGGCCCAGGTCCTGGGAAAGGCCGTTTTCGTGAACTGGCCTCACCTAGCAGAAGCACGAGTCGTCGCTGTGTCCGACGGGGAGACTAAGTAAGAGCGTCGTGGTGTTGCGTGGCCCTGCCCCCACGGCGCCCCAGGTCTCACCAGCTGCCTCTGCTCCGAAGGTTCTTCCTGGAGGAGCCCCTGGGAATGCAGAAACTGTACCTGAGCCAAACGCCACCTCCCACCAAAGTGGTGTTGCTGAGCGAGAAGGACCAGAAAGACTGGGTGAAAGACGTGCAGGGCCTCACGGAGCAGTACGTGCTTGTTTCCTTGCCCCCTCCCCCTCTCCCCCCAGGGTGACAGACAGCCCAGTAACCTCGTCTTCTCCTTCTCCAGCTACTGCAAGCGAAAGGGCATCATCATCAATGACACCACGCTGGTGATGCACGTCCAGCTGCTCACGGGCCGGAGGTACCTGCCCTGTCCGGATGGTCGGGTCCAGCTGGAGAAGCAGTGGGCCAAGCAGGTCCTGCCTTTTCCCTACCAGGCTATTGTCAAGGTAACGTTTGCGCCATAGTCAGGTGGAGAACTGGGCTCAGGTGAGGTAGTTGCTGTTGTGGTGGTCCTCCAGGAATGGCGAGCGTCTCTTTGGTCTTGGCAGGACATCCTGGCCTTTGAATCATCCTTCACTCGCTTGAAGACGCTGGAGGAGCTTTTTCCAGTCGGCTGCACGGTGTTCATGGTGGGAAACCCATATTATGGCTCCATGGGAGAGGTTAGTTGTGCCACGATGAGCCTTGGTCTCGATGTCTGTTGCTATCCTGTTGGCCTGTTGCATGTTGGGTTTGCACTACATGAAGGTCCTCAATCCACACGGTCACCAGGGCAACCAGGTGTTGTGTCCCTCATGCGTAAACTGCTTTTCAGGTGCAGGATTCTAGCGATGTCATCAGCGAGGGACGAGTTAGAGTTGTCTTCACGGTGCCATGTGAACCTCATCTATACACCTTAATACAGAACCAGCACGTGAGTTATTTCCTGATTTCCAGGGTTGGCTCTCTGCCGACTCCCCACAAGGCAGCGTTGATGAGCCTGGAGCTTTCCTCCCACAGAAATACTCCGTGAAGTACAGTCCCGGCTACGTGTTGGCGTCCCGGCTGGGCATCACCAGCTACCTGGTGTCCCGTTTCTCCGGAAGCATCTTCATCGGCCGTGGTTCCAAAAAGAAGTGAGTGTGGCCTCGTGGCTGCTTCTTCACGTCCTCTTCCTTGCCGGTGCGTGACTCCATCGTCCTCCAACCCGCAGTCCACATGGGGAGCACAAGGTCAACGTGGGCCTGAACCTTAAGTTCAACAAGAAGAATGAAGAGGTGGCCGGCTACACCAAGAGAACCGACAAGGAGTGGCTGTACTCCATAGCCGTAGAGGAGCTGCTCGCCGAGTACTTGGAGAGGTCCGTCCGCTCGCCTCTGTGTGTGTCGTGTTGACGTCGCGTGCTACGTCATAACACTCTTGTCGTCCAGGTGGTCGGAGGTGTTCAACTACGTGTCAAAGAACAGTCACGACGATGTCTTCTACGAAGACGACATTTGGCCTGGGGAGGACGGAATCGGGTACGAGGACACTTTTCCGCCTGTCCTGAGTGATTGGTATTATGGATCAGTGCTGTGGTTCACGGCCCTTTAAAGCGACATTAATCCTGTTCCCCGTGGTCTCCTTAAGACTTTGCCCCTTTTCAGCCTCATATTACTGGCCAAGAAGTGTGCAGTCAGTGGTGCTTTTGAGCTGGTGGGCTGAGGGATTTGCCTGAAAACCATGATGATGATGATGATGATGACTGATGTCGCTGTGCAGGGCTACAAAGATTCAGGAGATCGTCTCCTGGCTTAAGACACACCCAGTGAGCTCTACCACACGCACATCATGTGACCTGCAGATCCTAGAGAGCGGCATTGTAGAGAAGATCGAGGATGAACTGGTGAAGTCCAAGGTAGGGTGGAGTGACTCACCTGACTTGATGGGAGGGCTCGCCTCATCACATAACGCTGACCAATCATCTGGATGCAGCGTATGGAGATGATAATGGAATTGGCTATGCTGCTCTGTCAGTCATTTCTTACCCCCACCCTCTCTTTTTGGCAGCTTAATAAAAGCAGCAAGAAAGTTCGTGTGACGGTGAAGCCTCACTTACTCTTCAGGGTGAGTAGGGTTAGGGTGTGTTACTCAGTTACACGGTGTGTGTGTGTGTGTGTCTGTGTGTGTGTGCATTGCACTGCTGTCCCCCATGTCTGTGTATGCGTGTGTTTATTCTAACCGTAAGCCTAACCCTGTTCCCCATGTCTGTGTACACGCGTGTGCAGCCGCTGGAGCAGCAGCACGGTGTTCTGCCCGACCCCGAAGCAGAGTTTCGCCTCTTCGACCGCGTGGTGAACGTGCGCGAGAACTTCACCGTCCCGCTTGGACTCAGGGGAACAGTCATTGGTATTAAGGGGGGTGAGTAAGGAGCATGACCCCCCCCCGCGTCCCTCTCCTCTCCTGAAACGAGACTGATCGCCACTCCCCTGTGTGTCTGGCAGCTGACCGAGAGCTGGAGATCTTGTATGAGGTTGTGTTTGATGAGGAGTTCCCAGGAGGCCTCACCATAAGGTATGTACCCAGCAGCCGTCCTCCTGGCCGCGCCCCTGCGTTCCAGGCTGAGCTGTGACTCCGCCCCATCAGGTGTACTCAGGGTCGTGGCTACCGCCTGCCGGCCAGTGCCTTAATCAACCTGAGCCACGGAGTGCGCATGGACGCCGTATCCCACAAGCTGACTGCCGTCGTCAAGCCTCAGCCTGCCACCAATAACCACGCCCACAGGGACCAGCTGGGTGGCCTTAACCACTCTCCTCGCTCACCATTTGTACCCACACAGGTAATGCCGCTGTGTGTGTGTGTGCGCGTGCGCGTGCCCGTGCCCGTGCCCCCCAGCTCCCCTCCCCGACTGACTTGTGCCTCTCCTGGTTAGCAGAACGGGCGACACGGCGTCAGGCCAGAAGCTCAGGGTAACAGAAACAAGCCTTATGGTCAGAAGAACATAGCAAAGGTAAGTGCCTGTGGCCATGCGCATGTGTTTTCTGACTGTAAGACTCTGTTTATTCCTCATCTGACTCCTCCCACAGGGCTCTGGAGGGGATCAGGAGTTTAGTAATGTCTGGCAGTCTCTGCAGGGCTCTGGAATGCCTCAGAAACCACCTGCTCATTGGCAGGACAGTGTAAGTCCCGCCCCTGCCCGTGTCACTTCCTGTTTGCCTGTAATATGCTATGGGCTGTGTGCGTATTCCAGGTGTATATGTGTGTGTGTTTATTTAGGCGGGGAAGAGCAACTGGGGGCAACCAGAGGGGCAAAGCCAGCAAGGCAGGAAGGGCAGAGAGGGTGCTAGGGGCCTAAGAATGGACCCCCAGGGGAGCCAGGCGCCCAACAAGCCCGTATGTAACAGTGCGTGTGCCTGTGTGCGTGTGCGGGCACATTCCACCTTCTGAGTGATGCTCTTCTGCCGTTTATAGGGTCCAACTGGAAATATTCGAGTATTAAAGAGAAATGAAGACCTGAACCTCTTTTCTGAAACGCCTCCCAACAAGGTGTGACACGCACAGATGCAGAGGCACACGTGCATGGTGTTCTTCTGCGGACAGTGTGTGATAACTGATGCTTTTTCCTCCTTGGAGTTCGAGGAGTTGTTGGCTGACTTGAAGATCTCCAAGGGCCCTGAGGTCGGCTCCCATGCTGCCCCCAGCCAGCCACCCGTCACCACTGAAGAGCCGCTGTCTCCACAGTCTTTTGCTGTGGTGAGGAAGCATCTGCCCAGAGCCTCTACTCCGCTAAGGTATCTGTGAATGCTAACACTGAAGCCTCTCCTCCCTGCAGAAGGGCACACTGATGCTGAAGGAGATGCTGAAGATTGACAGCCCCTGTCCTGCCCCTGACCCCACCAAGATCAGCGGTCAGGGGGGGCGTAAGAGGTCCACCAAGAAACTCGGTACGTTGGCGTGTGTGCGCGTGCGTGAGTGTGCGCGTGTGTGTGCGCTCGCGCGCCGCAGTACAACTCTTTCTGATGCACCATCAGCAGAGACTCGCCTGGTAACGGCTGTGGGTCCTCTGCTTCCCCCCATGCAGCTGCACGGATCCACAAGGCCCAAGGTGACATGGCTGCCCAGTTGCCCACCGGCACCATCGCATCACAGCTTGCTCACACCTGTGTTGGGTTGGGTATGGCACTACCGGAGTTTACCCTTATGAGGAGCCAACAGGTACAAAGCTGGAAGTCCCACAGATATGCACTGTGAAAGGAAATGACCTCAGCACCATAGATGTGCACTGTGAAAGGAAATGACCTCAGCACCATAGATATCCAGCCCTCTGTGTCTCCCTCTCCCAGGGCCTGTCTGTGTGCAAGGTGAAGCTTGCTAATGGCCTTGTGGTGCACGGGCCTCAGTGCCAGTCTGACAGCGAGGCTCAGGAGAAGGCAGCCTTGTTTGCCCTGCAGCGACTGGTAAGGAGACGCCTGGCGCGTCTGTGAGAGCATTTCCCTGGTGTGTGTGTGTGTGTGTGTGCGTGCGTGACGCATCCTTCCCCTTGCAGAGCTCTTTGCCACTGGCCCAGCCGATCTTTAATGGCATGCAGCCGATTCGGCCACTACCACCGGCCCCCCTGCCCGCTGTGTTCGGCCAGCCTGCCGGTAAGTGCATGATATCTGTTTGTCCGTCCACCCGTCCGTCTTGCGAGATGTGACTCACATGTGAAACCTCCCCACCCAGGGACCCTGCTGATGCCACCTCTGCAGTGGGGGGCTTGTCTCCCCCACCAGCCTCCGCCCTTCTTCCAGGGGACGTTTCCAGGGGCTCGCCCACCCCCTCCCTGTATCCCAATTGGGTCCCACAACCAGTTTGTCCCCATGCAGGTAGGAGTCTGTCGGCTGAGGGTGCAGAAGGGTCACTGTTGTGTCTCAGCACGGTGTGGCCCGGATCTGGCTAACTGAGCACCTCACGCCTGACACTGTTGGCGCGTCTCCTTCCTGCACAGGTGACGAAGAATCGTGTGTCGTATCGGAAATCCCAGGAGACGAGAGAATTTTTCAATTCCGCGTACGTGGGGGGGCATGGCATGGCACCCCCTTGCCCCTCTCAGGCTGAAGCGGGCGAGGCGCTGCCTTCGAACGACCGGCCGGCTTCCCCGGAGCCCTCGGCCAAAGATGGGCCCAGGACCCCAAGGCAGAAGGCCCCCCACCATACCCCTGGCTCAGCCTCCAGGAGAAAACCCAGGAAGCTGGCAGTGAACTTTGACGCTGCAAAGGTTTCCGAATGAGATTCCCCCTTCACCATGGGTCGCCCTTTTTAAAACGTATTTTAGTTTTTCACGAGATGCACAACGGAACCAAGAACAGGTTGCAGGACCTCGTCTGTCTCCCATTTCTATCATGTCTGCCAGATGAGTTTTCTCCTCTTCCGATACCTTTCTGTTTTCGGAGACTGCCTGGTCCACCCGGAGGTTCATTTTATTAACCGACTTCCACTTTGTCTAAACTTCACTTGCTTCTTGTTCCCGTTGGCATGACGACCTGATTTTTATTTGTTCTTAGTCAATACATTTCTAAGGCAGCAAAAAAAAAAATGGAGAAAGTGACGACCTGATTTTTATTTGTTCTTAGGCCACCCATTTCTAAGGCAGCAACAGAAGAAGTTTTGTACTGGTGCACATTTTACTGTTTTTACTGGTGTGTTCGGGTGTCTCCTTGCTTTTGTTGTTCTGAACTAGGTCTCCTGCCCTGCAGTGCAGATTGCTGCTCTGGGCTGGAGTGCCCAGTGTCAGCAGGGGAGGACATGCATCCTCCGTCTCCTGCCATTTGATCTGCGTGTAGGAGCCCTGTATGTGAGTGTGTTCCCCATTCAGATAATGTGGAGGTGATGCCGGTTTCACTATAGCTGCCAGTAAGATCAAAGTAGCTATCGACTCACAGAGGCATGGCTTTGTTAATCAGCTGGATTTCTAACTTGTATGCTACTTAAAGATTTTTTTTCTCCCCTGTATATCAATTTTTTTTCTGATCAACTGGCAGGAGAAATAAAACATACTTTTAAAGACACAATTTATGTTTTAAAGTGTAAATGAAATATCCGCGCACCATTTCTTTGGCCTTTAATCTGAATTGTTTATGAATGGAAAATACGTTTTATATCCTTTCGTGTTTCTGGAAATAAAGACTTGCCATCCTGCTATGTATCTGTGCATTTTTATAGCGTTCTAAGAGACGTTCCTGTGACTCCTGCGCGGGATTGCGCGACCGCGCTTTTCAGCACCGGGTGCATTTGTCCCCTCGCCGCTTGCCGTAGGTCGCCGCATATTCCTGTGCCTTCGCGGGATTTTCGTTGCTGCCTTTAGAAGTGGCGCCGCTCTTGCCGGCGCTTTGCGTCTATTTCTTACTCTCAAATAAGTTCTCTAGCAGGGGAGACCCCCGAAGCTCTTTGGCACGGTCACTCATTATAGGGTGCTGTCGTTTTAGGAAAGGCTTTGTGTTGTAATAGCGGAAGTTAATGGGGAGATGATGATGATGGAGTAGGCCGCAGAGTCAGGCTGTGTGTGGGAGGGACTTCCAGCCAGGCAACTGTCAGAATTAATGAAGTTCCGTGGGACGGGGCGCGGCGGCCTCGGCGGGGAAGCCAGCTGGAGCGCTGCCCGGCCGTTCGGTCCGATCGGCGCCGCGGACAGTCTTTTTAATCATTAATCGGGCCCATCGATCTGGTGATAAATGAGCGAGCGGCCCGGCGTAGCCCCGCCCCATGGCGCACGGCGGCTCGCCCGACCGGTCTGCCGGTGCTGATACGGAGCTGTCTCGGTAGGCGCCGGGCCGGCCAGCCTCTCTGTGCCGACATGGCCCCGCGCCGGAGCTACATCGTGTCGGTGGACGTGGGCAGCACGTCGGTCCGGAGCCACGTTTATGACGGGGAAGGCCGGGTGCGGGGATCCTGCCGAGCCGAGGTGCCCCCGGACGCGCGCTCCCATTCACTCCCACGCACTTTGTTTACAGCCTGTATACTGCTGCTGTGGTCGCTGTTCGCTTAACTGCCTGTTTTCGCTCTGATTGTCCGTGCGATCTGCCGGGCGGCTCGGCAGCTGGCGCCGCTGTACCCGGAGCCCGGCCGGGTGGAGCTGGATCCCGAGGTGCTGTGGCGCTGCTTCGTGGACGTGGTGAAAGGCGCCGTACAAGGTGGCCCCCGCTCCCAGAGGCCGCTCGCCGGCTGCTTTCTCTTTCTCTCTCCCTGGGCTGACGCTGATCGGCTCTCTGCCCTTCCTCCTGGCTAGACTCCGGAGTACAGGTGAGCCGTGTGGCCGCGCTGGGCATCTCCACCCAAAGAGCGACCTTTACCACCTGGGACAGGTGAGTGCTGGAATGCTTGCTGGGATTCCCTGCCTGCCAAAACATCTACCCTGAGGTCTCAAGTTCAGCATCACGCAGGGAGCCACACACTTCCTCCTCAAAGCTTGTAGTGTCCCGTGTCGCCTCCAGGTGGACGGGTGAGCCTTTCCATAACTTCATTAGCTGGCAGGACCTGCGTGCAGTGGAGCTCGTTCGGTCGTGGAACCAGTCCTGCACCATGAAGGTGTGTCCTGTGACCCTTGAGGGGGGTAGGGGCTTCAGTTCATCTGTGCATTGGGCGGGTAACTTTGAGCACCTGTTCGTTTTGTCTGGCTCCAGGCCGTCCACGGGGTGATGAAGGTACTGCACGTCCTGACCAGGCAGAAGCGCTTCCAGGCAGCAAGCCTCGTGGTCTTCAGCACCCAGCATGTCAGCCTCCGGCTTCTCTGGGTGCTGCAGCACTATAGCCAGGTGTGTGTGTGTGTGTGCGTTGGTGGGTGGGCGTGTGTGTGTGTGACACCATGAGTAACGTTTGTTTCCGCTTAGGTGCGTCGAGCTGTTGAGGAGAACCGGTGCTGCTTTGGGACCATTGACACTTGGCTGCTCTTCAAACTCACAAAAGGTAGGTGTGTGTGTAAGTATCACATGACACCCCTGAAAAGGGGTGAAACATTCTCATATGTGCCAACTTCTCCATTGTAATCCAGGTGCGGTCCATGCTACGGACTATTCCAATGCCAGTTCCACCGGGATATTTGACTCATACCAGGTTAGGCTTTCTGTTTGTCTGCGGACCAGCACTCTAAGTGTTTCACAAAATGGCCACATGGCACGGTCGATGGCTCCCTTAGCAGACTGTGCCAACTGCCTCGGTGCTTCCTTATTGGTGCGCTCCCTGAATATGACGACGTGTGATTGGCTGAGGCCTGTCGCTCTTGGGTTTGTCCTGCAGATGTGCTGGAGCAGTTTCTTGTGTTCCCTCTTGTCCCTGCCACTCTCCATTTTACCCACCGTGCAGGACACTGGGTGAGTGATCCGTCAGTGCGCGGTATGATTAATAGCAAGCAGTCAGTCTGCGGGGTGATGTGCAACTGAATGAGTCAGTAGTCTGTGTTTGTGTGCGGAAGGCTCCGAGTTGGGCTCATGTTGAGTTGAGCAAGGGCTCTTGAGCAATGCCCTTAACCCCTGCTACTGCCACGTCACCTTGCTGCGTGACCTTTAGGCTTTTCTTACTTGTACAATATTTTTCATAATCGTTTCTGCTCAGTTCATTAATTACAAACACATCTCCTGCTTCTTTCAGTCATAACTTTGGCTCCACGGATCCCACCATCTTCGGCACGGCCCTGCCCATCATGTGTGTTGTGAGTATGCGAGGTGTGGAGCCCGAATCCATCCCGCGGTGCCGCCTTCACGTTTCCGGCTCCCTGCCTCCTCTCTCCTGTAGGTGGCGGACCAGCAGGCAGCCATGTTTGGGGAGTGCTGCTTTGATACGGGCGATGTGAAGATCACCATGGGAACTGGAACTTTCATCGACATCAACACGGGGAGTAAGCCTCACACCTCTGTGGCTGGTACGAGATGGGAGAAGCCTGGACACATTCATGGTCATGGCTGGGCGGGGGGGTACCACTCTCTGTGCTAAAGTTTGTGGGTCTGTCTGTCTGTGTGTATGTATGTAGGGCTCTATCCCCTGGTGGGCTGGAAGATTGGGCCAGATGTGGTCTATCTGGCTGAAGGCAATGCAGCTGATACTGGGACAGCCATCAAATGGGCACAGAAGCTGGGTGAGAGTGACATGGGGGCGGGGGACACTCCTCGAACGGACTCAAAAAATTAGTCGCAGCGATACCTGTTGAGCTTGGATTTGGGTGTTTCTGTGTGGTTTTTGTCAGTGTTGGCGGACTGCTTCTTACCGCCGGAGGCTTGTCAGTTAGCGCTGGAGCCACCCAGCTGTGTGTTAAACAGGAAGTGACGTTATGACATCCCCCCCCCCCCCCACCCACCCACACACACAGAACTGTTTTCAGATGTGCAAGAGACGGAGACGATGGCAAGCAGTGTGGAGGATTCGGACGGGGTGTGCTTTGTGCCGTCCTTCAGTGGCCTGCAGGTGTGTGCGTGTGTGAGATGGATGGAGAGTCTATCCGCCGCTCACCTTCTCCTGCTGCTGCTCTTATATACTAACCTCCTTCCTTCCTTCCGCTGACCTGGCCAGCGTTCTTGTAAGTCATCGGTTAGTCTTCTACTTCTCAGCATTGACTGAAGTTGGGACGTTTTTTGCCAACTCACTGCCTTCCTCTGTGTGTGCGTGCTCTTGTGCCTCTCCCAGGCACCCCTGAATGACCCCATGGCTTGTGCTTCCTTCATGGGTCTTAAACCATCCACCACCAAGAGCCACCTAGTCCGGGCGATTCTGGAGTCTATAGCGTTCAGGTGGGTATTTAAGCCGTGTGACCTGGAGGGCGGCCTGGCTGCCGCGCTGCCATTGGTCACCCGTCACGCCCTGTGGCACTCTTTCTGGGAGGGCGGCCTGGCTGCCGCGCTGCCATTGGTTACCCGTCACGCCCTGTGGCACTCTTTCAGAAACAAGCAGCTGTATGATGTCATGCTGCAGGAAACCCGGATCCCCATCACCAAGATCCGGTATGTAAGGCCAATCGAACTCCACAGCCCAGACTGAGCTCCCCGCGGCTGGGCTGCTAATGATGTGTGTGCGTGCATCTGCAGGGCTGATGGAGGAGTCAGCACCAATGATTTCGTCATGCAGATAACCGCCGACCTGCTGGGGAAGAAGGTGGAGCGCTCAAGACATTTCGACATGTCCAGCCTGGGTGCGGCGTTCATAGCAGGGTTGGTAGTAGGTGAGATTTGGTTTTATATATAAAATATATACCTGGCAATGCTTCTCTATGTTTGATTATACATATAGTTTGGTTGTGCAATGAAAACCACCCATGTCCACTTTTTGAAGAGTGGGTTTTTACTGTAGATTGAATATGCTCATAAATAACCCATAAATAGATGTTTTATGAAGTCATATGTTTAACTAGTATCTCCATTGGATGCTGGAAGTGTTCTTTAAAACTGCTTTTCCCACCCCTTGTTTGGAATAGCGTTAACTAGGGCAGCTATTGGGTAAAATATGAATTATGAATATATAGTTTCTTGTAATGAGTGTCAGCTGCCGCGACTCAATCCAAAGCCTGATCTGTTTAGTTTCCCGCATCCGGCCGCTTTACAGCAGCTGCACGTATTGTAAGGTTCTGTCACATGCATCATTAAGCCTGAAGCACATGGCTTGAAATGACAAACCTACAAAGATGTCAGCCAAAAATATTTTTAATTTGAAATTCCAAGTAGCTGAACAGCTACCTGCAGTATTTGCCGTGGCATTCGTTTCGTCGGAGCGTCATTTAGTACAAGAAGTCTAATTAGGCTTTTTGCAGAAACATCAAAGGGAACAATACTGTCAAATGGCGAGGCTCAAACGAAGAATGCGCAGACACCCACTGTATGGGTGTTTATTAAAGGTTTGGATTGGTACTTGGAAGTGAATCAGGAAATCTAATAATAATAATAATAATAATAATAATATTTGTTGTTGTTGTTATGCTGTGAGGATGGATCCCAGTTGAGATTGGACCGATATCCAAATTTGTATTATCGATTATTGCCACAAGAAATATCTAATTACCAATAATATCAAAACATATGATCATGAATGAGAATACGCTTATGTGGCTTACAATGCATTTCCATATACAAGCAGTTCATACAGTATATTGCCAGACGTATCGGGATACCAATCCAAACCATTGAATTCAGGTGTTCCAATTACTTCCATGGCCACAGGTGTATAAAATCAAGCACTTACAGTAGACATATGCAGACTGCTTCTAAAAACATTTGTGAAAGAATGGGTCGCTCTCAGGTCCATTCGTGAAATTTCCTCGCTACTAATATTCCACAGTCAACTTAGTGGTATTATAACACAGTGGAAGCAATAGGGAACAACAGCAACTCAGCCACGAAAAGGTAGGCCACGTAAAATCACAGAGCGGGGACAGCGCATGCTGAGGTGCACAGTGTGCAGAAGTTGCCAACTTTCTGCAGAGTCAATAGCTACTGACCTGTAGGTAATGTTTGTCAAAAATGGCCTTGGAACAGTGCTGTACAGCCTTTCCAATCTTTCGTTGAGGTGTACAGCACCTGATCGTAATCAATTTGTAACAATATAACGGTGCAGAGCAAGTCCAAAATATTCCAACTACCATGGCTGCTCTTGCGTTATTAGAAGACAATGCAAATGGAAGAATTAGAAAAGAGCGCGTATTTGGGGAGCATATAGTGATCTCTTGGCTCAAGTTCTGTCTAACCTCGGATTTTTAGCCATAGGGGCTTTTCAACGTGAACTTGCAGACCAATCGGGTATTTCTCAGTCATCACTGAGCCGAGCCATGCCAGCTCTATGGGATGGTATAAACCACTTGTCATCCAGATAGAAATTTTTCTTACACTGTGGTTGAACAGGTAAACATTAAAACGTAATTCGCGGCGATGTCCGCTTTTGCAAATGTAATGGGAGCGATCGACTGCACGCACATTGCTATAAAGGCGCCTTCAGTAGGGTTGGGTACCGTTTGGGTTTCATTCGATACTTGTGCCAAATCGATACTTTTAAAATGGTGCCAGTTCCTAAATGATACTTAAAACGGTAAAAACACACAGCGGGGGTTTCATTACATTATTAAAGTATATTTAGATCCATGGCTTTATCCATTATAATTGACATTTAATTAGATCAATCATATGTACATTAGATTCGATTTTATTACATTATTGATACATATTCAGGCTTTTACGGATATGTTTTCTTAACTGTCAGGGTTTTATTGATTATCACCTGAACATTACACACTCACATGAACTCGAAACTTGAGACTTGACATGAACTTCAACTTAATTGATGCCTACTGCTTCAGTCTGCGCCTGAAAATTAAAATTATGTGTTATCTAATTAAGACTGCAATTAAATTCATATCGATAAAGTAAAATTCCTAACATTGTAGATTTCTCAAGGTAATAATTCAGTTCATCCCGGCACCGCAAACATTTTCCTATGGGGCTAAATACGTAATTCGTATACGTATTTTATTTATGTTATACCCAATAAAACATGTTGCTATCAAGCTAAATATACGGTTATAATCAAAAAGACATGTCGCTACCGAGCTAAATGTATATCAGTAATCTCATAAAATGTGTCATTATAATGGATAAAACACATCGCTGACGAGCTAAATATACGTTATCTAATGAAATGTCTATTGTGCTATCAAGCTAAATGCAAACGATTTCTCAATAATAATGGATGACAAAACGCGGGTGTCCGCACCTGCACTGTGGTATGTATCGCACGCGCTGGTAACGGTGACCACCACATATCACATTGGCACCAGTTATACACTAGAACCGAGCTTCAGTACCCAACCCTAATCCCATTGCTGCTGTCAATGTAAAATGCATTGAAAGGCTGAGAACTTGATTAATTTAAACCTTTCACCCAGCTCCCTATGTTCCGCGCAGCTTGTGCAACTTTCTGGAGCTACGTTTTTAAGGTGCCTCCGCCACGCTGTGCCACTCTATCAGTTTTCCTTTGTTGCTGATGCCACTACTTAACCACCAAATAACAGTTTTTTTTTTTCTCGCCTCGATTTCACTAAGCAAGGCCTCTACTTCGCATTCACTGAAATTTTTACTTCTGCCCACGTGCTTTAGCCATTTTTTTTTTTTATAACAAAACCCCTCATAAAGGGGATCTTTTATATCGATTTGCATATTAAATTATGTAGAATTATGGGAGGAATGGGGGCGTAGTGGTGGGCTTGTGCACGTCCGTAAAATTTTGCGCTGACTGGGATGTAAGAAGGGAAAGAGCATAGAACTTTGCCTACGCACAGTTTTATGCATCTGGATTTTTTTTGGCGTACACACATTTCTGGTTTTGTTCATACGCCAGTGTCCCAATGGTTAGGGAAGTGTTCATGTGATCAAATGGTTACTGGTTCGATTCCCTGACCAGCAAGGTCCCCGTCAGGTCCCCTGAGCAAGGTACTGTCCCCCCAGCACTGCTGGCCAGGCGCCGAATTAGCTGCCCGCTGTTATGTCACATATGGCTTAAATATAGAAGACACATTTCATTGTAGTGCTATGGTGTGTCAGCAATGATCATTAATCACTTCCCTTTGAGTATCACCTAATCTGATTCCCAGTCCGGAGTGTGTATCCTCATCTCCTTATGAGTGCTTGTTCCGATATCCCTGCATCTGCACGAGTGCTCGCCATTCCCATCACTTCCCGGCTTTTGGACCTTTCGTTTAGAGTTTTGGCTACGTGTTTGCTCTGCATTTGGGTCCCCTCTTCCCTACTGTCCCTTGACACACGTACTGCCGGGCCAAAAGAAAAAGTCACACACTTTAATATTTCACTGGACCCCCTTTAGCTGTGATTGTGGCGCACATTTGTAATGACATTGTTTCCCTGTACTTAGGTCTTGTATTGGTGATGGATGAGTTGAACTACTCCCTGAAGTCTTCACCACATCCCGAAGACTTTCAGTGGGGTTAAGGTCAAGAATCTCTAGTGGCCATTTCATGTGTGAAGATGATTCCTTGTGCTTCCTGAGTCACTCTTTCTCGCAGTTAAAGCCCCATGAATCTTGGCAATCCCGTTTTGGAATATGCCCATGCCATTAGGGAAGAGAGAATCCATTGATGGGGTAACTTGGCCATTCAGTAGATTCAGGTACTGGGCTGACTTCACTTTATTGCTGCATAACGTTGCTGAGCTGTAACAATGATCCAATCATCGGCAAGGCAGTGTACAAGCATGGCAAGTTTCACCGGCGGCAAATGCTAAGCGGAAACTTAAACCCTATCTGCTCTTTATTATAACCCGTCTTTCTGCCCCCACTTCGTGACATGCGATGTAACACAGTCCTGTCATTTATTGAAACAACTTCTGGAGAAAGAGGGAGCATTTGCCTCGAAGCAAGGGGTCTCCCCGCTAATATAGATACGGTAGAATCATTTTCATCTTGGAATGCGATCGCATGGGGATTGAGGAATCGAGATCACAATTAAGCTCTAGAATGAAATTGTGTAGGGGTATAAATCAAGATTCCGGTTCAGAACTGATCTTGCAGCCCAAGCGTCAACTAATTTAGCTACGCTGATGGTTGTCACTCGAAAGCAGAAGAATGTCTACACTGTAGTTTTTGAGTTGAATACCACTGTCCAGGTAAAGTGACACCCTATGCTTCTTGTTTGAAAATGGTATTTTGATGTTTGTGCCAGCTAAGAGTTTTCATGATGATACTTTGTAAGGTTTACTTTATATTGCTGATTTCGACAGTTTAATGTTGATAGCTAGATAATCAGAGCTTTATCTTACTATGTTATTTCCAGACATTTAAACTAGCTGTTGATAACCTACAGAGTTCTTGGAATATGAACAGGGAGACGAGGTTTGAACTAATTGTGCGCCTTTAGGATGTGTGATAAAACTACGTAAGATTGCGTTCACTGACGACAATCCCTGTAAATCCATTTAAACCGTTAAACCGTTCACTGAGTACCATGTGAAGATTGGTTTATATTTGTGATGCGTGAGGAGCCTCATTATGTTTTAGGTGTTTTCTGTAAAGTAGCTTCAAAGAGTGTTTTTTCACGTTCCTGATATACAGTGGTTAATTGCGGTAGTTACGTTCTAAAAATAACCTGCAATAGGCGAAATCCGCAAAGTAGCCAGGTTTATTTTTTACAATTGTTATAGATGTTTTAAGGCTGTAAACCCCTCACTACACACTTTATACACTTTTCTTAGCATCTTCCTCTGCCTTTTGGGTGCTACTGCAGGTGCCTTTGACGGTGCAAAACGTTTCATCAACTTTGTTGGGGGAAAAAACTTAACATACAGTACAGCACCTCAGAGTCACACTGCTAGCGATCGAAGATTTATGCAAATTTGACAAGCTGAACGCATTCTGTACGGTACAGGAGACACGGCACGGAGGAGATTGATTGACAATGGTCTACAGCTAATCAGGACCCAGAACACAATGTGCTAATCAGGACGCAGAACACAATGCGCTGTAAAAAAAATAAAAAAAAGCATGTAAAATTGCACTAAAAGAGATCCGTGAAACTGCGAGCCCGCAAAAGGTGAACCGCGTTATAGCAAGGGACCACTGTATTGGATTTTTGGAGATGCATGTTTTTCATTGGACAGAGACTATATCATCTTACACACACGCCTGATAATATGCATACATATGTGATTTTTCATTTTGTACTGCCATGAGGGATCTCTCACTGTTCTCTGTGGGTCGACCATGGCTCCTTTTGTCCTGCAGGCTTCTGGAAGAGTGTGGGGGAACTCAAACGGCTGCAGCAATCCAAGCAGGTGTTTGTACCACGGGCGGAACCCCGGTTCTACGTGCCAGTACTGCAGGGATGGGAGAAAGCGGTGCACCGCTCCATGCATTGGTACAGCAAGACCTGACAAAACGCTCTGCTGGGCCGTGGATGGCGCCCCCCCCCGGGGACCAGCAGTGACACTACAATAGTGGGGCCAAATCTCAGACTAACGACTAACCCGTGGTGCACTTATAATAGGGTAAATATGGGGTCTGTATATGATGATGAGCAGCTGGTGTGTATACAGCTCCTTACTCCAACAGCTGCAGAAATACAATGGAAGGCATCTTTTTTAAGTGATTGTGTTCAATTGAAGACATTGCCCCCCCTCATTCAAATGAGAAAAATGGCGCTATGTAGATCATTCAGTATTATACTGTACTGTCATGTTGCAGTTTACACACTGTGCGCAGCCAATGTTCTGAAGGCATCTCAGCTTGGGGACTGTTAGAAGCATGTGATGCCGGAATGGTCGGAAGGACGCTTGGGGCACCGATGCAGAATGAGGGCCTTATGTAAGCGCTATGCACTCGGGCTCAGCTGCAGCCATTGAGCTGTAATGTCAGTGTTTACAGCTCCAGCCAGGTGGCATTTATAAGATGATTCCTCAGCCAAAAAATGTGATTTTCTGTAGATGTACTGCTAGTTTGTGACTACCTTCAGGTGAATGAACGCTGTCCTTCATCACGTCTCTTTCCGTGCCAGAGTGATCGGCTTCTATTCAGGGTATTTCATGTTTTTTTTTTTTCTTTCCTGGGTTTTTAACGTCATTAAAATCAGTAAAACAGTTTTGATTCAATAGCCCATTGTTTGAATGCTGATGATCTCAGGTCTCTTGAAGTTCCGCCAGGCTGCAGGGTGTAATTTAAGATGGGCATTTCAGTAGCAGCCTGCCAACAGGGGAGACGCTGTCTATGAAAGCCAACTTTAAAGGTCTTCCGCAGGCCGCGCCAGATTGCAGGTTCCAGCCAGAGACAACCTTCAGTCAGGCTCTGTTGATGTGGCATTCACTGATTGGTCAAACGCCACGCTCTCTTATACAAAGGGTCTCACAGAATGTTTTGCCTAGTGCTATTTATATACCTTAAATACTTCTGCTGATTCATCTCTTTCAGCAGACATTTTTCCATTGGGACTTAAGTCTTTTTTTAAGGGTACACCCTTTAGCTGACCTGAAACATTGTGTCCCTCTGCTGAGCAAATGCCATGGAATGACCAGGTCAGACTACTTTTATGTTAGGTAATACATCCATATCTGGTTTTTTTTTTTTTTTTTTTTTTTTTTTTTTGCGACTGCTGACTTAGCGGAGGTTGCATCCAAATGCTTGCTGTGAGGTCACCATGTCTGATGACAGGATGCCAGGTAAGATGAACAGTCTGGGCACTTCAGTCTGTTTACTGGAGCTGGTTTATCCGGACGGGGTGGGCGGTACTGGGGCACAGAGTAGGTGTCTTCTGCACTTGTGGGTGAATTTCCACAGTGAGGCGTAATCCCCTCCCTCCTTCCCTCCGCACGGCCTGCATGCACAACAGGCGGTCACCTTCATCCATACAGCAAACCTACAGATGCGAACATGGTTGGAGTGCAGTATGCGTAATGGTTCTGTCTGGGGGGAGCTCCTCTTGCATTTATACTCTCACGGGCCTCATCCTCCCACATGCTCTACAGCAACAAGAACATATTGTTTGTAGAAAGCTGGAGAGAGTCAGTGCCTGGCCAGCGGGCACAAAGTGGACTGCCAGTGTGCTGTGACACAAGTGTAGGAATCCGAGCCAGGAAGCAGGGGCAACAGGGATCAGTTATCCTCACCTGTTACTGCCAACACTGCTGTGTTATAGTTAGTGCTCCCCCAGACACCACCTGGTTCCAAAACAGCCACAGACCACTTCCTTTCATAAATGAGGTTAAGTAAGAGACTGGGCGAGAGTGACAGGAAGGCTGCCGGGGTGAGACAGCGTACCAACAAGAGTGTGTGTCAGACTGCTGGTGTGAGACCGTGTACTAGCATGAAAGTGTCAGGCTGTGCCAGTGTAAGAGTGTACCAGCAAGAAAGCATGAGATTATTACAGTGACAGTATATCAGCAAGAAAGAGTGTCAGACTATTCCAGTGAGACAGTGTAACGGCAAGAAAGAGTGTCAGACTATTCCAGTGAGACAGTGTAACGGCAAGAAAGAGTGTCAGACTGCCATTGCAAGAGACAGCAGCAGAGACTCTGCCAGTGAGAGGCTTCCATGGGAAGGTCAGTTAAGCCCCAGCTCCGTTCTCACACTTCTCAAAGTGCTCTGTTAAATCAGTGCTGCTATTAAATTGCTGCTGATGTAGACAAAGTCAAACTGTAGAGCGACCCACAGTGTCCCACAGTGGTGTGTGAGAACATGGGTTTAATAGCCACTGAAGGCAGTGCGTTTACTTAGCTGTGTCGTAGTGCAAGACGTAGAGACGTCAGACAGGGCCATCAGGTGACCCATGTCCTGCCAGGCTTTTCCATCAGTCCCTCTGGCAGTAATCTGCTTACCAAGTGGAATGTTTGAGGGTCTAATTAAAAGTACATTTGCCACAGGTAGGATCTCGATGTCGGCTGCCTGTGGCAGGTGTTACACTGCATGTAGCCTCAGCATAGATTTTCCTACTGTGCTCACTGCAGCTGACTGACCCAATTTTCTATTCCGTCTGTGGTATCCCGACACTGACCAAGAGGAAGGGAACCTCTGATCACATCTGGGGTGTGCCTGTCTCTTATCTCTTGTTTTCCAACCAATTCAGGATGAAACCAGCGGAATCATCCCCAGTCTCAGCCCTAGATCTCTGGGCAGTATAATTATGGTGTTTAAGTGCAAGATTTAAATGGCTGACCGTAACACATTATCCTACAATACTTACATTGTGATACATCTTTTCCTTTATGTAGTATGTCTTGTGGAAAAGACCTCAAATAGCCAAGACAGGTAGAGTTACGGGTTTTATTACGTCTGGCGCATTCGACTGCTGACTTCAGTTAGGCAGGCCGTCAGTTCAGGGGCCAGCTGTTTACTCTACCGTCATCCACCACGTTGCAAAATACTGTATCATGTTAAGGGAACCCAAGAATATCTTGGAATCTGGAGAGCGAGGGGATGGCGCATGCGCGCCAGCATCCCGGCTGCCTCGCCGCTCCAGCGGGGACGGACCTTTTGGAGAGCGTCAGTCATCGGCACAGAGCCCCGGGCGCACGGTCACTTTAGCACCGCTCATTCACCCACACCAGCTCCAGCTCGTCTCTGCCCAAGAAAATCTGCACTCCAGGAGGAACATGAGGAACCACGGAGGAAAACCCGAGGAGGGGAAAGAGCCTCAGACCAGCTGGAAGGATTTTATTTACAACCGGAGTAGCGGGGAGTTTATGGGTCGGACGGCCAGTGGCTGGGGTAAGAAGCCCCTCTACGGGCGACTGAGGTGTAGATTTATATCTGACAGTAATTGGCGTGTGCGCACATTTTTTTTCATTCATACTTTTAGCGTATAAAAGAGTTTGTATTTACGAACAAAGCAGGGGTCTTACGCATGCTTTTGTTTTAATGATGCACAGTACTTTTTGCTGCTTGTTAGAAATGTACATAGGATCTCCATTATACCCCCATTCAATGTTACCCTGCTTGGGGAACCGCTTATATTACCGGCCCTCCAGCTCCGATCATAAACTCAGCGCTTACAAGTTAATCTGCGCCGGCCTGGCAGCACGTGATTGATATTAACAGCTTCGGGCTCCGTGGATTTCAGGTGTTATCGATATTGGGAACAGACTCCAGGTATTACGGGCTTAAACCGATTTGCGATCAGACTAATCCGTTAATTCACGTCCGCAGACCAGGAATGCATTTAAATGAAACTACAGTCAGCCACGTACAGCAGGGTATCTTTATTACTTATTTAACAATTTAATGATAGTCTGATTGATGACATAAATGTCTTGCGTGCGGGACTCCCGTTCGTGTGTGAATGCCGTATTCTTTCCACACTTTTCTTCATGATCCCCCGCTCCATACAGACTGGCCCCAGCCAGCTCCCTCCCCCACGTCTCTCCTCTCTGGATGCGTCTTTGTGTT
>JAODKM010000042.1:13434940-13492373 GCA_026780845.1 Petrocephalus sullivani
GGGCTTCTGATTTAATCCCCCCCCCCGTCTTTTGATTACGGCAGGGCAGCTTCCCAGGGTCGTCTTGAAGGGGAGCGCTCGCAAGATGCCAGTCGTGCAGAAAAACACTCTATTTTTGGCTCCGCGCTGAATGTCTTCTCAATAGTCATATCGAGTGTGACGCTGGAAGGGGGCGACTTATTCTCATGTTACTGTAAACTAAATGCGGGCACGGCGCCGGTTTCCGTGGGCTCGGCGGTCACCGGCGCTCCTGCGTGTCGCCCTGCGCTGGGACGCTCCGCTGGAAGCCCCAATTGGCATGCGGGCGCACCTTCCTTGGTGTTTTCCTGAAACTCTGGCTGCTGGTCCAGTCTGCCCATTCTTAGAAGCAGCGCTTCGGTTTCGGCTTTAATGAGGATACTCCAGTTTCAGGAAATCACTAGAGGTCTTTCTTTTGGAGCACCTCCAAATTTATAGTGGGATTTTTTTTTTATTCTGTCCAGGAAATGTCATCCTATTGTAGGAGGAGAAGGATATATTATGTTTCTTGAGTTTCCTGAGTGTATATCTGGCTGTGTGCTCAGCGGAACATGCTTGTAAGGAGATTTATGCCAGTGTATTTGATCACGTAGTTATGTAGAGGCCTTGATATTTTCACACATTTTTTTCCACACATTGAAGGCATGTTAAATCCTTCCGGTGACTGCGTGCACTATGCATGTAAAAAGTCAGATCTGTGTAGTGCAGAGAATTCTGGGTAACTCAGAGTAGAATCTGTATTGCAGGAAAGTTAAACTGAATTAAAAAAAAAGTATTTTGATACTACTTCAGTCTTTATGCGCTAAGCATAAATTAAAAGATAAATGCTGGGATCCATGTGACAGAGGGGTGGCCTCTGTACTCCTGACCTCCCCGGTCCCGGGTCCAGGCCTGATTGGCTTTCCCAGAGGCTTCTGGGTGCTGCGAGAGCTATCCTTGCCTGGTGTTTGTCCTAAAGCCTCCCGTACACTCTGCATCTCCAGCTCTTATCATCCTCTTCTACCTGGTGTTCTACGGCTTCCTGGCTGGGATGTTCACCCTTACCATGTGGGTCATGCTGCAGACGCTGGATGACTACACTCCAGTGTACCGGGACCGAGTGGCCAATCCAGGTGATTTCCGGGCCAGGGAGTCGCCTTGTCTGTGTCTGTGCTGTCCTTTGCTTGGGATGCAGCCTGATTCTGACCAGGGCTGGACTTGGATTTAAAGTGAGCCGTGGACTTTTGCTCATACAGGCCCACCACACATACATGCCGATCAGGGGAGTGGGAGTCCCCCACAACAAACTTTGCTGGTCCACAACCCCATCGACCCACCGGGAATATGCCCGGTATGCCAGATGGCAAGTCCAGGCCTGTCTCTGTCTGAATGTTTTCCAGTCAGACCCCTGTCGAATATGTTTTTCTACATGTGCTGTGCCTGTTGTGCAATTCTGGAACTTATTTCTGTCTTTTTGGTAATGTGTCTTCTTAAATACAGCTATAATTGTAAGTGGTTAATTTCCATTTTCGTTAAGATGGGGGCGGGCCTGTTCTGTATCCGAGTCCTGCTATTGGCTGTTTTTCATTTGTGGGCAGGGCTTATGGTTATCCTGGTTATATGGTCATTAGCGTGTTGCTTAAGAAATAGGGGAGTAAAATGAAGGGAGTGCTCGGCCACACCAGTATCACCTGACACTGAACTCTCACACGCCATCAGGCCTGACTCCTCTGGGAGCTGCATAAACAAACAATCCTCATGACTCTAGTGAATTGAGGGAGAGCATGCTACTGATTCGTTGTAAGGTTGCTTTGAACAATATTTGCATTACATGTCTGAATGGCATGAAAATAATACACCAATCAGAATTATCTAGGGGTAATACTCTACCGTGGTTCATTATCCCAGAAACACACCCAGTTTCCTGTGTGCTTCCTCCTTGCTCCTCTTCCCTACCATTGCATATCTGTCTTTAAGTGGTAAAGCCTTCTGTCGCCGCGTGTGTGGTTTCCCTCAGGCCTTGTGATCAGACCGAAGTCCGTGGATATTCTGTTCAACAGATCTGAGCCCCAGAACTACAGTCCGTACATCGAGCAGCTGGAGTCATTCCTACACAGTAAGTGATAAGACGTCGGCTCCCCTTACCTTCGCTCACAAACACCCACGACGGGAGGGTAAACAGAGATGGCCCTCAGTAGATGAAGGAATAGCTGTGTATGTGTGGCTGGCCTGTCCGCGAGAACCTCTAACACTGGTGGGGTAAGTTTCACTACCGTGCGAAAGTATGCGAATGTTTGGAAAGAGATGAGAGTGTGGGACTCTCAGCAGCAAAGACACCGTGTGGGAGTGTAAGGGGGTGCATGCGTGTGTGTCCGTGTCCCCCCGCCAGAGTACGACGACATGGAGCAGCAGGACAATGAACAGTGTGTGGCCGGGAAGTACTTCGAGCAGGACGCCCATCCGCAGAAGAAGGCCTGTCAGTTCAACCGGACCCTCCTGGGGCAGTGTTCCGGCCTGTCGGACCCCAGCTTTGGCTACCCCCGCGGCCAGCCCTGCGTGCTGGTCAAGATGAACAGGGTAAGTTGGGACAGTAGTCTCTTTATGCTAGACTTCTTCCTGTGACTTCCCGGGCCTCTGGCGCATCTGTGCCGACCCCAGTTTAAATCCACTCTAACCGTGTCTGTCGGTCTCTCTTCCCCCAGGTCATTGGGCTTAAGCCACAAGGAAACCCTCACATCAACTGCACAGCCAAGGTAACTGCAGTCCTGGTTGCCATGGATACGGGCCCGTCATTCAGGTCCTGTGTAATCAAATGAGGGTAGCTCCTGTCAGCTGTTACGTCCTGTCCTGGAATGGAATGGTGGCTTTCAAAGTAAGACTGTAACAGCTGGGGGGGGGTGATGTTTAGCTGTGATGGGGGGCGCGTTATGCTGCAGCTTGTGGCCTATCTGTCCCGGTTTTATCTGTGTTCATGTCTGTGTTTTTATTTCGTCTCTCTCTCCATGCTGCCAGCTGAGAAATTAGGGAACTCCTGGGTAAGAGGAACAGTCTGAGGCGTCCCCAGGTCCTAACGCTAGTCAGGATCCAGTCACTCCTATCCCTCACTCTTACATCTGTAGACTGGCTTGTGTTTTTAATGCTTTTACATAGCATCCATACAGGCCATGATATATACCTTCGTGTCCCTTAGCTTCTGAGGGTAGAGTCTGGAGTCTAGGTCTTCTAGTCCAGCGTTTCCCAACCCGATCCTCGGAGGACCCCCAGACAGTCCATGTTTTTGCTCCCTCCCAGCTCCTTCCGAGTTGCTGGGAGGGAGCATAAACATGCATTGTCTAGGGTTCCCCAGGGACTGGGTTGAGAAACATTGCTGTGGTCCAGGAACACCATTGGTTTTTCCATATTACCGTATTAATAAATTGGCTCCAGTTGATCACAGAGCAGATGGGGTAGTATTAGTGCCAATCCTGAATTATCTTTTCATCTTCTGACCTCTCTTCCGAGACCGTCACAGGACACCTCGTGCCTCCGCCAGGCCACGTAGGCTGGGGTACACCCTAGACGTGATGCCTGTCCATTGTGGCGCGCGCACACACATACACAAAACGGGCAATCTGGAGACGCCACATCCTGTAACATTTTAGCAAAGAAAAACACTTTGAATCCCTGCTCGGGTTTCAGCTGCGTGACTTTGCCCCTTGGCTGCTGTCACCTTGTGGGTGAGGTTGACCTTTGACCTTGTCCACATGACCCTCATGACCCTACTGTTGACATGAAGGTATATAAGCAGTTTTCCTCCAGCTGCCTCCCCCCAAGCCACTGTGACTAACCTCTGATTGGCTGCTTTCACTGTGCTCCCACATTACGTTGCTTGTTCAGACTAAGACTGCGCCTTTGTCAGCGGGGAAGGGAAGCCCAGTAGTCAGACACTGCAGGGTGTCTGTTCTGTGTTAATTTATACCAGAGTTATCTGACAGCCCCATTGTGTATGCTTCACAGTCTGCCCCCTGCTGGCGCAATCTAGATATAGACGTCATCTAGACCAACACCCATATTTATAAGTGGTAGGATCACAGGAGACCTGTGCCTCTTTTGTGCATCTTCAGAGTGTCAGTTACACAATGTGCTCACTTTATAACATCAAGAGAAAAAGACACTGAAAATAATGCATAAAGTAATAGTGCAACTGTAGCCTGCACCACACATTAGTGAAATGATAGTTAATGGTACATTTAGACATGTGAGAGTGGTATGCTTTCAGCCAGTTGTGTTTGAGACTGGTTTGTATATGCTCTTCTGTTGGTGTCCCTAATACAGCCGCAAACCAGCTCTGCATAACTGGAAAAAGCAGTAACAAAGACATGATACCAGAATGAGAAAATGCAGTGGATGTATTTTATAAGACATCACTTGTGGGATGTTTATAGATTTTTTGCTGAGATTATATGTGAACGTGGAGTTTCTCTGGGATTGTCAGAGGTGGGACACAGAATGTTCCTGTCCGCAGCAGCTTGTAAAATCCTCATCCAGTAGGTGCTTCCCCAACACGCGTGCGTATAGGCGGCCTCAACGGGCAGCTCTCAGAAAATTAAACACTCACCACTTTTCCTCCCTTAGTTCCTGATATACGGCACCTTTGCTGAAACTTTTCTTTTTGGCCACCTTTTTTTTATCCTCCATTTTCCTTATTTCCACAGAAAGACGGCCCACTTGAAATGGAGTACTTCCCTTTCGACGGAAAGTTTGACAAGATGTACTTCCCCTACTACGGGAAGAAGGCCCAAGTGAGTGTCGGCTTGTCCCCCTCGCCCTCAGCGGGGGCCAGACGCAAACCCCAAAGCTGACCCTGTTGTCTTTGTCATGCCCAGGAGACGTACGTCCAGCCTCTGGTCGCGGTGAAGTTGCTGCTTTCTAAGCAGCACTTCAACACGGAGCTGACTGTGGAGTGTAAGATCGAGGGCACCGACCTCCGTAACGACGACGACCGGGACAAGTTCCAGGGCCGTGTGACGTTTAGGTTGACGGTGACTGAATGAGAGCCGTCTTTTCCCGAGTGCTGTCCTCGGGACGGCGCGGTGGCCCTCGGCCAAGTCTTGCCTTTCCTGCCAGCCTGGACTGGGGACCCAGTCTGCACTGAGGGGTTGGGATGAGCTTGTTGTTGGTAGGGGGGTGTTTCCTTTGGACAGTATGTTTCCTCTTCTTGTGACTTGCTCAGCCCCAACCGAAATATAAGAACGACAGAAGAATATAAACACCTCTGTGCCTCCCATTGCCCTCTAACTTCCCACTGTAACCCCTCTCTCTACCTCCCACTGCAATGTAACCCCTTTTGGTTCCTCTGAGTGCTCTGTTATCCCTTTTGGTTCCTCTCAGTGCCATGTAACCCCTCTCAGTGCCCTGTAACCCTTCTCAGGTCCTCTCAGTGCCCTATAATCCCTCTCAGTTCCTCTCAGTACCTTGTAACCCCTCTCAGTTCCTATCAGTGCCCTGTAAACCTTCTTGGTTCTACTCTGTACCTCTCTCTCTACCTCCCACTGCACTGTAACCCCTTTTGGTTCCTCTGAGTGCCATGTAACGCCTCTCAGTTCCTATCAGTGCCCTATAATCCCTCGCAGTTCCTCTCAGTACCCTGTAACCCCTCTCAGTACCTATCAGTGCCCTGTACTTTTGGTTCCTTTGAGTGCTCTGTAACCCCTTTTGGTTCCTCTCAGTGCCATGTAACCCCTCTCAGTTCTCTTAGTGCCCTGTAACCCCCTTCAGTTCCTCTCAGTGCCCTGTAACCCCCTTCAGTTCCTCTCAGTTCCCTGTAATCTCTCTCGGTTCCTCTCAGTGCCCTATAACCCCTCTTGGATCCTCTCAGTACCCAGTAACCCCTCTCAGTTCCCTGTAATCTCTCTCAGTTCCTCTCAGTGCCGTATAATCCCTCTCGGTGCCTCGAAGGTGCCCAGTAACCTCTCTCAGTTCTTCAGTGCCCTGTAACCCCTCTCGGTACCTCCCACTGTCCTGTAACCCTATCGTAAATCCCAGAAGGAATCTAAAACAAGGCCCTTAAGCTGTGGTCGAGTGCCATGCTAGGAATCTGTAAATAGGTGAGCTTGTTTTCCCCAGTGCCCTTTGCTGCTTGTTTTTTTTTTTTTTTTTTTGCTTTTGTCTATGTATATATTTAATGAATTATGTAGCACACAATTTCAGTCAAGTAATTATTTGGAGCAAAATATCGACGAATGAATATGTTTTCAGTTAGGCAAAAGTGTTAATTAAAATGAATTATAAGGTGAGTGATTTTTGTAAGCTGCGCAGGACCTGTGCTTCATGCAGAAGAAATATAGACAGCTAAAAATAAATGTGATTTTGAACACTGAATGCGCACGCACATGGCATTCGTCCAAATGTTTAAGCCGCTGGCGTGTCCTTCAGCTAGGAGAGGGCAACGCTCTCACCATGACTGCATTTCATAGCCCGGCGGCTTTGCTATGACGTCTGAAAGGAAGTCATGTAACATGAGTATTCCCCCACACAACTTCTTCCTTGTCCCACCCACCTCACTTGGAAATTCTGTTTCAAGTTTGTCAAACAAAAATCAGGGAGCTAAAATTCTGCCAGGAATTAAAAATCGAAAAATCTTCTCTTGCTGCGTTTACTGGATGGTGGCTGTAATAAACAGACGCATGAAGTGTACGTGACAAAGTATGATTTTTTTAAATGTTTTATTTTTTTCAAATGACCCTGTTTGAAGCAATTTCAGGGCAAATATCTGAGCCTTTTCTTCATTCCATGTGTCACAGTGCTCCTTTGACCCTTCCTCATCCTTCTCAGGGCAGATTGGCTCCAAAAACCCACCTGAAATCACACTTTCACGTGAAGTGATGAACAGGCAGCCACTGACACAGAGGGGCCATTATTGCGGGGTCCCTTGGCGCCTCATGCTCAGAGGGGCCATTACTGCTTGCGGAGCTATACCTGCAAGGTCCTTGTTAGGTCCTAAAGTACCGAGTGATAAACCATATAAATGTAGAGATCTTTTCCTAGCTCCGATGCCGAAATGCAGAAAATCATGCATGTTGATATTTTCTGGTAATATGGTGACTGCTTTGTAGTGAAACTAGTCATTTGGAGCATGTTACACCGAAGTGCTGACCATGGGGAAACAACACTGGTTTATGTCAAACATAATTGCATTATATACAGGATTAACATACACTTCATTGAGGACTTTTATAAAAAATAAATTCAAATTGCTCTCTCCTGTTATTTTTGTACCAGTTGTCTGGCAAAATTCTTCTAAATTTAACGGCACAATCAGTAGGTTTACACTATGCATCAATCTGACACAAAAAAAAAAACCTCCGCATTGTTTGGTTGTCTTATTCGATTCATATCTTGCCATCAATTTTTAGTCGATTTCGGTTTTTACTGACCAGTTACTCATGAGTTTACACTGACAGCCTCAGGAGGGTTAAAGGTCTATGCAGTACAGAACGCCATGGTCCTGTTTACTGGCCGCGCGTAGTCCATGGGCTTCATTCACTAACACGCCTTCTCTTCTCAAGAAACCCATGTGTCAGTTTGACCTTCTGTTAGAACCTTGCTTTGACGCAATAAGAGTCTGTCCATCTGCACAGTTGGCTCTTGTTTAGGATCTTCTGACTGCTGACCCCTTAATGTCCTACACCAGCCACAGCCATAATATGTGCAGGTGGTCGAGTAGTTAATTTGGATTCATTCACCACCCCCCCTCCCCCGATAAATAGACTTGTATTTAAATTATTAAGTTGTCTACCCCCCAATATCAAACTCTCTCCTACGCTGATAGTTGTAGATCTGACTACTGAAGGCTTCATAGTAGTGTACAGGTGCCTGATTTTCTCTCGTCACAAAGTCCATCTCCACACTCATTGCGATTTGGGTCATTCAGCTCATCGAAGAGTCCAGTGTCTATCATCTCATCCTGCCAAGCAATGGCCACCGCTCCTGTGCTGAACTCCTTGAAGAACTTTTCATCCTTGGCATCGAACTCAATCCCCTTGATCTCTGAGAAGTCGACAATGTCGCTGGTGTCCTTGGCATACACCACGTTGGGCTTTGGCACCCAAGGTGGATCAATCAGGCCCGCCTCCAGACGAGGAAAGTTGATGGATTTGAAAAATACATGCTTTCGTGGATCATCACCCCTGAAGGAGGCAGACAAACCTTGGCATCAAAATCAAGAATGACATTCATGCATATACACTCACTGAACACTTCATTCGGAACAATATACTATTATTGGGTAGGGTCAACATCGTTGGAGAAGGCTTGGTACTGGGGAGTGGGCACAAATTAATGATTTAAATACAAAGATCTGTTGAGGAGAAAAATGAATCCAAGTTAAACATTGTGGGGTACACGTCCCGCTGGGTTCCTACACACCTGAGAATGGCTTCAGTTTACTCTTAAAATGACCCTAATTCTTCATAGCATTGATTCCACAATATGTTGGAAGCATTCTTTTGAAGATCTGGTCCGTGCTCACATAATTGCATCACACAATTTCTGCAAAATTGTCAGCTATTCTGTGAATCCCGCTCTACCACAACCCAAAGGCATTAGTTGTACTACTACATTATTTGTGTCCCCTCAAGTAAAATGTTACTGACATTTGCTTTGTGGCATGGTTCATTAGAAGATGTGTAAATTGTAGTCATGTAGGGATGCACCAATACTCAAGCTGTGGCATTCCAACAATCATCAATAAGCATTAACGCGCCCAAACTGTCATGAAAACCCATTACATACATACAAAACCCAAACCATTACATCTGCACCACCAAACTGGACTTTTGATACAAGAAAGGCTGGATCCCTGGATTCATGCTGCTGACTCCAAATTCAAACCCCACCATTTGTGTGCCTCTGCAAATATTGAGATTCATCAGACCAGGTTGTTCAGATGTCCAGTTTTGGTGAGCCTGTACCCACTGCTACCCAGCTTTCAGCTTTTGGTTGGCAGGAGTGGGACCTCACATGGTTTTGACGTGTTGTACCGTAGCCTTCCAGTCAGCGTGAACCAGTCTGGCTGTTCTCCACTGACCTCTCTCATCAACAACGCATTTCCGTCCACAGAACTGCCGCTCATTGGGGTAAACTGTAGAGACTGTTGTGTGTGAAAATCCCAGGAGATCAGCAGTTACAGAATTACTCAAACCAGCCCATCTGGCACCAACAGCCATACCTTGGTCAAAATCACTGCGATCACATTTCGGGTGTTCGATGTGAACATTAACTGAAGTTCCTGACGTGTATCTGCATGATTTTATGCTTTGTGCGCCTGCCACGTGATTGGCTGATTAATTGTGTGAATAAGCAGGTGTTCATAATAAAGTTCTAGGTGAATATATATTCATACAAAATAATCCACATGCCCAGGATGCATATTTGAACACCGGACACTCACTTGCAGCCAAGGCGCTCATCGATGTTCTTCTTGAGGAACAGGCTTATGATGTCTTTGGTGGCATCATCAAAGCCCTTGTGGTCAAACTTGACTTCATCTTCACAAATGCGTTTCTGGACGTCTTCCTTAGATAATTTCTTGGTCTCGGGCCCCCTAAAGGGTGTGTACGCTGCCACCATTTCATAAATACTACAGCCCAGCGCCCACCAGTCCACTGAAGTACGGTACGGAATCTCCTTCAGGATCTCTGGGGCCATGTACGCTCCGGTGCCAGCCTACACAAGACAGACAGAATGGGACGATAAATTAACATTAACTGGATTGGCGTGAGGGTGATGACAATGTAGAAGAGACTATTATGGGCTTCATTTTGGGTTCAGCCATGTGTTATCGTATTTATTTTATGTAAGCTCAGGGCTTTGTGGTGTTCCTGATTGAACCCTTACTTCAGTCAGTGAATCAGCTTAATCTTAATCCTACCCGTAAAGTCAAATGTCATATGGCTGTCTAACCAAACCCTCTGTCTGCTTACAAAAAGAATTCTAATGCATAGTACTGCAGCTTGAATCAGGCCACACCCACCCACGATGACACTTGAATCAGGCCACACCCACCCACAATGACAGCCCAGGTTGTGGCGACTGGCCATGCAGCTTTCCAATGCCTCAAAACGCCCTTCACGAAATAAAAGCAGGACGAGCTAGCTGTACGATTAAAAAGGCACTTAACTATAGCCGTTACCTTGGACTTACGCTTAAACCTAGAGGTCGTCCAACTAAAAAATCACTATATACACTGAGCATAATAGTATATTTAAATAATTTCAATAAACGATGTCATCAAGGCTACATAAGTTCAAGCTCATGGCCAAAAGGCTCAGGTCATATTTAGTCTCCCTGGTTAATTTCTGTGATGTGACAAACATAATGCAGATATGCGTCTCCCCACCAGGAGACACGTGCACTTACATATAAACAGAAACAGCAGACGTACCCACACACACATGCACACACACATTGTCGTGCCTAATGAGGGCTCTCTGATCAGATCTAGATTATCATAAGGCCCCCTAAGTAAGAGGATTTGAGATCAGAAAGCCAGCTCCCGGTATCCCCTGTGACGTTTCTACTTACAGCCAAATATGCACTTCCTGTTTACCAACAAAATGTGGACGCCTACCCCTAAGAAAGAATTCCACATGCTTCCCGAACAGGTGTGCTGGGAAGAGCAGTGTCCTTTAAACCTTATTCCATTTTTCAGCATTTGATGGCCAGTAATTTCACCTCCTGCTTCTACTTGCTTCCTAAATTAAAATGCAACATTAGCACCTTTCCATAAAGCGGTGTGGCTACTGAGCCCGGTCTGGCTGTGCATTGCACACATATAGGTGGGGAAATTAAGACATGATACTGTGAGGGTTTAGGGGGCCTCCCTTTCTCCTGCAATTTCCATTCAGAATAACAAAAGGAAAAAAAAGAACAATCAGCGTGTGTGTGGTCAGCCAGAAGGAGTTTCAGCTGGCTAAATAAGAACCACCTATAATTGGACAGGCTTTAGCACTTCATGGGATCATTTCAGTTATGTAAAGTGCCTTATATGATTGGAAGACAGAAACGGTTAGATCACTGTCAGTAGCCTTCCATAAGACTGCTGTGTGAGGCTTCAGACGTATTGGCTGCCAAACTTTACGAAAGAAACCAATGAATCCTACAGTAGTTGTACAAAGCCACGTTGACTGTGGTGATTTTTCATTAGGGATCTCCAGGGCCTAGAACCATCAGCCTCAACACAGAAAAGCAGTGATGGAATTTTCCACAATTATAAGGTAGAGGATGGTTCTGTGAGGAAACACTGGGGTCATCTTCCCCCTTTAATTGTCATCACTGACATCGCCACTGTGATGTTTGCCTTCTTGCCCAACCTGTGGTTGCTGGAGGGCTGGAGTGCCCACAGAGAAAGCAGAATACTCACCGGAAAGGATTTAATGTCTGGGCTGGAATATCTTTAATGTGATTGGCCAGCTTCCTAGGTGCCAGGGCTTGAATCTCAATCCATATTTTTCAGACGGCGTGTTAATTGTGCCAGCTTACTTCACATATCAGATATCAGACTAGTTAGCCCAGTAGACCTACCCTTAAATAAAAAATGGGCAAATGTCTCATCAAAAGAAACCCAAAGACCTCAAGTGAAAGCAGCACCAGTGACTGTGTACCATCTCCATCTGACGTCTCACACAGCAGCATTACAAATTAGTGCCATGAACATTACAAGAGGTGCCGCATTTTCCGTATATGTGATAATGTGCCGTTTCGTCGTGTCCAGAGGTGGATGGTTCAGGTCTGGAAAAAAAAAATGCAGACCAAGATTTTGTCTCAACCAACCAGTTGAGTGTTCTGTGACCGTCACTCTTTATACTGAACTGCTTGGTTGAAACACTCTTGGTCTGCATTTTTACTTCCTGCACCTGACCTTTCCACCTCTGCCCGTGCCATGGTTCACCTTCTGAGTGATCGTCTTTCCCACAGGCACCTCCACGGCCAGCCCCAGGTCGGAGAGTCGGCATTGGCCCTTGCTGTCCAACAGTACGTTCTCTGGCTTCATATCACGATATACAATGTCCATGGCATGCAGGTGCAAGATACCAGTGGTGATCTGGGCCGTGTAGTAAATGATTCGGGCCATTTCGATTCCCTTTTCTCCAATGTGGTAGATGTGGTACTTAAGGTCACCGCCATTCATCAGGCTCATGACCAGGCACACGTGTGTCTTGGTTTCATAGGCATAGGCCAGGTTCACGATGAAAAGACTGTTCACTTTCTCCAGAATCTTCTTCTCTAACAAGGCCATCTTCTCTCCATGCTTCTTTTTCAAGCGTTTCTTATCCAGCTTTTTGCAAGCATACATCTGACCGGTGATTTTCACCTGCACAGCACACACCTGGACACACATCACAGAAGTTTTAACTTAACAGTCCTCTTTCAAAAATTCAGTCAAAAGAACATATACACAACACCACAACACAACACAGGTTAGTAATCGCAGTTATAAACTAGTTATAAAATGACAATCACTCATGTAGAAAATTTCAGATTATTTCAATAAAATTAACAGTGTAGGTAGCTTAGAATTATGCAGAGCGAAATAGGAAATGGCTAAACATTGAAGTTTTATCACAAGTGTGCAAGTTCTCAGATCCCACTCACCTCTCCGAACCCTCCCTTGCCCAGGGTCCTGAATTCATAGAAGTACTTTTCAGTAATAGGCTGCCTTTCAAACTCCTTCCATTGAAGGAACTTGTCATAGAACAGGCTCTCCTTGTAGTCCTGAAAAGGCTTCTCCTTCAGGAACTCCCTGGTTGCCTCCTTCACCTTCCCCGCCACCACTTCCTCAAAGTCCTGCTCTGTCACGGCCTTACACTTATCTGACAGTTCATCAGTTAGGTAGGATAAGAAGCTGCCGGACTCGGCCTTGCAGAACTTGTTGATGACGTTCTGCTTAGTCTTGTCTTTTGTGGCGGCTTCAGCTAGCTCCCAGTCATGCAGCTGGCCCAGGAATTCAATGGCAGTCGCGTACTCCGGAGTGGCAGAGAGAAACTCCTGGAACAGCCTCTTCCCGATCGGCTGCTTCTCGCACAAAGACTCGAAGTCCTTCTCGACGCTGCTGCGAGCCGCGACGCACTGCTCGGGCTTTGGCAGCGACAGGCTTTTCCGACGCCTACGCATCTCCTTGTCGTCTCCACCCTGCGCCTTCAGGTAGGCCGTATTGGCCACCAGGTTGTCTAGTGCTCCCATGTCACACATGATGGCCTCGGAACTCTGTACTTACTGTGCCACTCAACTCCCAATGTGTATGGCTTGCTTCAAGCCCACGGTGCGAATGAGCCACTCCAACACACTCACCTTGAGACCAAGACTCGCTGCCACTCAAGTAATTACTCATTTAGAACTAAATACCTCAGATGGATTTTCTCTTAAGCATCTTGTGTGATCTATTCATGGAAAGGGACTTATCAGAGGCCCCTCTTGTAAGAGGCTTTGGGTTACCTAAGTTAGCAGGGAGCAGAACATCAGTCAGCATGGACACAGTGGCAGAGGCCAAACAGAAGAATCATTCACTGAATCATTCTATGTGGCCGCAGTGCCCAAGACATCCTGACTGACTTTCAAAACGAGGACCTTCTGCTAGCATAACAACAAAAAACTGTTTTCTGAGACTCAACATTTGCTAAAATGTGATCAGTGGTGTTGGAAGAATTTTTAGTCACACTGTGAAAGAATGTGATCCAAGAAAGATTTTTAAATAATTTTAAATGTATAAATATTTCATAATTTAAAATAATCGTAACACTGGCACAGGGTGCAGTTTCACAACTAAATATAACTTAAAAAAATAAACCATCCATATGATAACATGTTTGTCTGATACTGGACTACTATCTTAGTTAGATATGTTTGATCCTCATGCTCTGCATGCACAGCGAGTTGGTCTCAGTAATGCACGGACTCATAATAAAACCTAAGCAATGCTACCTTCATTTGTCATGAAGATTTCATCAAATGATTTCCTCATTTCATCACAACAGAAACACGGTAAATAGTATAAGGCTCCATTATGAACAGTGATTGCAAAACGAAAAGATTGCAATGTGTGTTTTCCAATATTTTTCAGCCCTAAGACGAGATATCTGTTCTTGTGACATTGAAGACGTGGTGACCAGTGTCGAGGGCAGAGGTCAGTGGGGGTGGGCGACCCCGGCTGCAAATAAGTTTGGATCAGAAGGATCCCAAGACGTTAACCTTTTGAAATGTGGCCTGTATTGAAGCTCGGGGCCTAACAGGGAATCTTTGAGGACCTTGTTTCACAGTCTAGTTCCTTTACAGAGCAGATAGCGGCTTAAGGGACTAGACCAGGATGCAGCAGAGAAGCTAACCCTTCACATCACATATATAAACCTCAGAATTTGTGCATGTGCATTTTTGGACCAAAACACCCTTTATTAAAGTGGTCATTTAACATCCTGACTGAAAATGTCACTTTATAAATTAATAAAAAGTAACTGATCTTAAACAACACTATGTTCATCCTTATACACCGACTTACTCCCGTCTGACTTTTTGTTTGATATGTATTATGTATTACAGTAGTGAAGTTGCTCAGCAGCTATGGGATCACTTATGTTCATCCTGACCAGCAGTGAAATGAGCTGATCTTTGTCCACCCTGGCTCCACAGCTGGGCAACCTCAGTACACTCTCACACACAACACTCACGCAGGACTCGTCTTTCACACTTCATATTCTTATGGGTTATTGTTAGTCTTTACGATGAGCTGGAGCAGACACAAGCGAGACAAACAGACCACATGCAACAGATTCCTCATGTGTGACGCTTGCAACTTCCCTACTGCCATCTAGTGTTAAGAATCCTCCTTTGTTAACAGATACTTTCCGCTACATAAGGCAGGGATACTGTATAATATTTCCCCAAGGCCACAGTTATCAGCCAAATAAAGCTATGGTCCATGGAACCGGGGTTCTCCTGTGGTAGCTTTTGCTGTCCGGGGGGGCTGATATCACAGTCTGATACAGTGCCTTTTGAATCGGATGTGGGCCTGCCATTTCAGTACTGGCATAACTAATGTTATTAAGGCTGATCAACTTACTTAATGTTATCCGGCTATAACATTACTTAATGTTTTTCAAATTTACTCATACCTACAGCTAAAGGACTCCCTGGTACTCTTCAGGTACAAACTGCAGAATCATTCAGGCAGTGACCACATAGTAACATGAAAACACACTCAGTTTCTGCAGCATTAGTGTAACATGATGGTATCCTCCCCCTTCCGTCTTCTGGTTTATGATGCTTATGTCTTTTCCGAGTATGCACTTCCCTGGCCATAGGAGCAGCCTAGGGCACGCACTCCCACTGCAGAGCACTGTGCTCGTGGCTTTGGCTATTCACGCATAGTACGAGTACAGTCAACAGGCACATTACGCTCAACATGTCACCCCAGACTTTTATTTGACATCGAAACATGCATCTTCCAAAAGGTCAGGTTAGCATTTTAACGGAAAGAAAACTGACTCATCCAGTAGATAAATAGCACAGTCTGTGAAGCCCTTCTCCAGAGCAGATCCCACTGAGCGGGGGTACTGGACAGCTCTGCCTGCCTCCTGCAGACACGGTCACTTCCCAATCCTCTGGACCACCCAGTCCTGCTGGCACAGCGGGCACCGGTTGTTCTGCTTCACCCATAGAGACATGCAGCAGTTGTGGAAGGAGTGGTTACACTCTCCCCATACCACTAAAAAGACAGAAAGACGGAGAAATAAACTGCGTTTGCATCACACACCATCATCCACCCGGCTACAGCTTATGCACTTCCACGCACGGCGGAAACACTCACCCACACAGTCTTCCTGTTTGTTCTCCGCTTGGCAGCGCAGACAAGCGTCTAAAAAGAAGATCAGAGTTACTGAAGGCACATCAAACGAAGGGAATAATGGCTACCGCTCAGAGCAACGCGGAGCCGCCGCCGTCCGACTCCCACATACCCATAACTTGCACCCTGCAGATGGCGCATGTGTCGCACTCCACGTCCCAGCTCCACATGGCTACGGCATTCCACTTTTTCAAAGAGAACATCTTCTCTCCTCCGTGCTTCGACCCAGATCCGCCGCCGTGGGATGAAACCAGGATCGGCTCGTCGCCTTCGTCCATGTCCGCCATGGTGCCGGACGCGCAGCTCCAGTCCCACTTCACCAGCTCAAACCACGACGTAAATCTCCTGATTTCATTGGTCCTCCACAAGGATCGATAGGCGGAGAAACCCGTACGCATGCGCGTTACGTCACACGGCACGTATATAAACGTGCGCACCCTCGGAAACGTATGATTATTACGTAACGTAAACAATGCAGTGCAGATTTTTATTCGTCAGGGGTCGGGATAATAGAGAAGACGAGAAACGGAAGAGCTACTTTAAGAACTATATATAGTAGATTTGCGAATAGTCGTATTTATTTACAAAACAATCTATATTAACGAAATATAATATATTAATAACAAAATGAATTACTTCATATATAAACTAAACATAATATAGCAACATATAGTACACTAATTATAACAAAATACACTAATTATAACAAAAGACTAGCTAAAAGCTTGTTACATGTAGACATTTGTATTAAAGACCAGGTTAAGATGTAAAATTCAAGAACGGGATTTAGAGGAATATGAGGAATATGAGCCATACACCACAGCTGCGATGTTTTGGTCACACTACTGTTAGTAGATTTCTATAATACTGTATGCCATACTGTTTTTCACTATGGTAAAAAAAATGCCACTTTGACTCCCATCCTGTTGTTTGAATAAGTGTGATGCTCAGGTATCTCTCTCATCCCTGAGGGGGTTTGGTGTGTGGGAATGCGCTGTATCAATGCATGCCCCCACCCTGCATACCTACCTTGTCGGTATGTAAATGATTCTGTGATTTCAAAGTGCACCATGACACCTGATGCTGGGGAAGAGCACTCTGTTAGCACAAAGGAGGGTTGTACCAATCGTGTACAACAGTAGTAGTGATATACTGGTGTACGCAGCTATTGTTTTGAGGTGAGTAGAGGATTTCCCCATGTGGATCAATAAAGTATCTGTTTTTATTATAATATAGTCATGCGTTATTTCCCATACGGATGTTTTCTTTAGTCCAGTTTGCTTTGGATATGTCATTATTGTTAGCGTTTTTTATTGCTCAGGTTTCTACATTTTATAAGAGTTCATTTTAAAAGTCTCTCCTGTTTGACATTTTACATTCCCTCATCCTCATTATGAATTTCAAAAGTTGGATAATATAAGCTAGTTTTCATATTTCATAAAATGTCATAGGAAACAAGTGGTGACTCGCATAAAATGAGCACAAGATGCTGTCAGGTTAAATGACTTTATTTTTTGGGATTAAAAACAAATATCAGTTTCACAAATTTCAGGATTATATTACTAACTTTCGAATTGGTATCATATATTAAGTAGGTCTCTTCTGCATGGCTTGGAAACTGAATGTATTCAACATAAACATTAAAATATTTACCTGTATAAATAAGTACATCTGAAGGCGGCCCTGCCATAGATTAAAATAATCAAAATTTGAGACAAAATCTACAAAAGGAAGTGTTATATAAGTAACATATATTACCCTGTTCTTGTTTTTAATTTGGTTTTGACTTGCTATGGAATGTAAACATAAGAAATTGTGTTCTTGCTCTAAAAATCAGGTATTTCTTCCATTCTTCAGATAGCCTGACCCAAACATGCAATTATACTATTAACTATATCTTACCCATATAAACCTGGCATTATGGTATTGTATTAATGATTTTGTTAATAATTATTAAATTGACCCATTGTTGTGCAAAAGAATTAATAAAAAACTACAAGTGTTAATCAATTGCATGTTTTGACGCCGATAATAAAAGCATATAAAAATAAAAACATCTTAGAAAAGACATCTCCATCCTTATGCAAACTTGGTTTCTTCTGTATGCTAAAACACGAGGCCTTTCCCGGTAGATCTTCCTGTTGGAAGAGGAGTCATATTTCCCAGCTCAGGAGGGGCCTGTAGCAGTAGCTCTGCATTTAGCTGACTCCAGTGGGGATGGAGAAGCAGGTACTGGTTTCCACTCTGGCCTGCTCACAGGGTGTTCACAGCAAAGGGAGAAAGGGCTTTTGCAGCCCTCACATTTGACCGTCTTCTGCTGGGCATATTCCATGCTTCCTGCAGGCTCACACAGGGCTGATAAACTGTGCTTCAGGCTGGTGCTCTTCTCCATTTGATCTTCTACAGACCAATGGTCGGAAGTCATCTCCGGTCTCATCAGGCCTCCATGCTGATTTTTCGCCCTCTTTCCTGACTTCACGCTGTTCATCTTCTTTTTAGGTTTGTAGGAGTAATAGGGGCGCCACAGTGTGTCGCGGTAAGTCAGGTCATCGTATGTTTCTGTTTCCGTTTTGTATGTTGTATTAGTCCTCTGCCGTGAGCTCATTCTACCCACTGTCTGCATTCTGGGATCCCTGTGACGTTCCTCCACAGGACTTTTGCAGGCCCTCTTCTTCTTTCTGGGGAACAGGGCAGAACCTTTTATCCTGCGACGCACAATTGCTTCGCTGCCGATTTTCACCGTGATCTGGCAGAGTGGGGGAACCTTGTTGTCAACCCCAGGACCTGCACAGGCGGGTTTGGCGATGTAGGTCACAGCCTTGCCTTTGCGCGTGGAGGGTTGCCCTAGCCTGTTTCCCTCTGAAGACACAGAGTCTGGGTAACCGTCACCACCACAGCTGCTGCTACTGTTGCTTCCTGTTGCTGTGCAAACCATCCCGGTGGACTGTGAGGGGCCTTCGTCATCAGCATGAGACTTTTGAAACTCTGTGGTTTTGAGAACTCTGTCTGTCTGCGAGTTCCCTTCTACTATGGGAAAGAAAGGCTGAACTGGGGCCGCGACCTTCGGAGTGGCCATGAAAGTCATCGGCATGGAGAACGACGGCCGTCCAACGCTGTTGCTCATGCTGTTGTCCTCCGAGGCAGCTGGAGGGAAGCCGGAGCTCGAGTGGATCGGCGACGCCTGATCGCGGCATTCTGATATGGTCCGGCTATACGTGTTACGCCTCTTCCTGAACTTCATCGGCAGGAGTCTGTAAAGCTTGATGGGATACACACTGGAACTGAAGCTGCTGTTGGGTAACTTTCTGTTTAGCAGCATCTGGGAGTCAATCCCGTGGTAGGTTTTCTGATGGTTCTTCAGGATGTAGTAGGTCATGAAGGTCTCCAAGCAGAAGATGCACTGGTAGCGGCGCTCCCCCGTGTGCCAGACCTCGTGCTTGCTGCGGTACTCGGCCAGGGCGAAGACCTTGTTGCAGTAGTGACATGGGTACATCCTGCGCCAGGAATGCACGTTCTCATGCCTCTTCAGGCTGGAGAGGGTCACGTATGTGCGCTTACAAACGCTACAAGGAAATGTTCTCCTCTGTGCTTGTCCCACTCGGGGACCTCTCAAACCTGTCAAAGGTGCAAGGAGGTTTGGGAGACGAGATGATTCTGAAGGCAGTGCATCTTTTTCTACAGTCGGTGTTGTGCTGCTGTTGACACTGTCTCTGGCTAAAGAGTTCAGGGCTTGCTGGCAGACCTGCTCATGGCTGCGCAGCCGCTTTAAGTGTATAAATTTCCGATAGCAAAACCTGCATAACAAGCGGCTCCTGAACCTGCTTGTGCAGAACTGCGGGTGCGTGCGGGGGGCAGGCTCTCCGTTGGCTGCATGGGGGCGAAGCTGGCTATTTGGACTGGAAGATTGTGCTGCTGGAGTCAAGTTTACTCTCTTGCCGACCACAGGAAGCTCATTTGCTGTGTTGCTCTGGCCTTTGCGGTCTGAGAAAGAGGGAGAGGACAAGGAGGAAGAGGTTATAACTGCAGTACTACTCTGGCTCTTGGAGTCTGACGAGGATGAGGCTGGGACAGAGATGCCCAGTGCTTTTTCTGTGAATTTGTGGCCAGAGATGGGCACACTGCAGCTCTTGCTGGCCTGCAGAGTGGATGGTTCCAAGGCCTTTTGGCCCTCCTTCAGGCCACTCAACTGGCTAGGCGGGGCCAGCCGACGGACTGGGCTTAGCGCGTACGAGTGGTCTACCAGGATCTGCAGGGGCCCACTTTGTGGAGCATTCAAGCAGCGGGCAGTGCTATAGCCAGACTGCCTCTTCCCATCATTCTTTATTTGGAGGGGAGACATCGGGTTGCCTCCAGCGCCCCCTTCTGTGATGGAAAAGGCATTAGTGATCCTTGGACCACTGTCCAGTACCTCCTGCTTCAACATAAGAGGACCTGATGGTGGCTGTGTCCACATGGGATTGATTGCCCGGGAGGGACCAATGGAACTGGAGCTCTCTTGCACCCGCAGCTTCTCCAGGAAGGGGATGCCCAGCCTTTTACCAGCTGCCACCAAGGACTGGAAGCCTTCAGTGTCCAGAGGAGCTACTGTGGAACTGTATATGAAGTTGAGGATGGAGGCAAAGACTTCAGACTTAAGATCCAGCAACTCAAACACTTGGCTGGGTGGCCCGAGCTGTTGTGTGGTAGAAAAAGCATTCTGGAAATACCCACTGGAGGCTGCTAGGACATTTCTGTGAGCCTTGAACTTCACGTCCTCTACCACGATAGTGATGTCACAGAACAAGCCTCTCGTGCGCTGCTCACTCAGAGAGCTGAGGAGACACTGGCTGTGTGTACTGTCCATTAGGCCTGCCATGCTTTGGGAGACTAGCGCCATCTGCAAGACAAATGAAAATCATTCCACTTAAGTTTGAAACAGTTAACTGTTCTCTTGGGAACCCCCAAACAGTCCACGTTTTTGCTCCCTCCCAGCTCCCCGAAGGTAGCAAAAATGTGGACTGTTTGGGGGTCCCCAAGGACCCTCTTGAAAAACACTGCTCTACAATAGTGTGATAAATAAATCAAATCACAGATTACATCCAAAATGTGTGGACTTATCTGTCTTATTTTTAGGTCAAGTTAAAGCTAGAAACCTGTTTGCTGAAACCACACACCTATGTCACTGTGACCTCTGACAATGGCCGACTTGAATAATGAATCAGCAGCTTCCTTTGTACTGGGTGCAGAATTTCCGTCATGATTATAACCTAGTCCATGTTTTCTGTTACAGCAAAGGGGCAGAAAGTTCCTTGGATGCGTAAGATAGAATACTATCTTACACTGCCTGCCTGTTCACACTGACATAATCTCTGACAAACAAGGACATGTAGGGTGCATAATTTTGACTGCACCTTGTGAGTTTTTTTATGTATTACGCAGATGCAAAGGCAGATGGAGAGAAGTCACGTATCCTACTGAGATGAGTTTTTTAAGAAGGATATGTGATTTCCCCTGCTTGTCGCTGATAGCACCCCTTAGCTCTGGTGACAGCTTGTACTACAGCTCATCCAGCAAACAGGATGTCCAGGTATGTACTTTGGTCTGAGCCAGACCGGAAATAGTAATAATAAGGGTTAGCAAGTTTAGTGCTATTTCTCAAGCTGGTGGTGGTCGGCGAGTCAGGCTAGTACTATCACACACACTGAGCCCACTGATTATGGTGAGCTGGTGAGGTTAATGCTTTCACGCACACTGAAGATGGTGAGTTGGTGAGGCTAATGCTATCACGCACACTGATGACTGTGAGCTGGTGAGGCTAATGCTATCACGCCCACTGATGATGGTGAGCTGGTGAGGCTAATGCTATCACGCCCACTGATGATGGTGAGCTGGTGAGGCTAATGCTATCACGCACTGATGATGGTGAGCTGGTGAGGCTAATGCTATCACGCCCACTGATGATGGTGAGTTGGTGAGGCTAATGCTATCACGCCCACTGATGATGGTGAGCTGGTGAGGCTAATGCTATCATGCCCACTGATGATGGTGAGCTAGTGAGGCTAATGGTATCATGCCCACTGATGATGGTGAGCTGGTGAGGCTAGTGAGGCTAATACTATCACGCCCACTGATGATGGTGAGCTGGTGAGGCTAATGCTATCATGCCCACTGATGATGGTGAGTTGGTGAGGCTAGTGAGGCTAATACTATCACGCCCACTGATGATGGTGAGCTGGTGAGGCTAATGCTATCACGCCCACTGATGATGGTGAGCTGGTGAGGCTAATGCTATCATGCCCGCTGATGATGGTGAGCTAGTGAGGCTAATGCTATCATGCCCACTGATGATGGTGAGCTGGTGAGGCTAGTGAGGCTAATGCTATCACGCCCACCGATGATGGTGAGCTGGTGAGGCTAATGCTATCACGCCCATTGATGATGGTGAGCTGGTGAGGCGAATGCTATCACGCCCACTGATGATGGTAAGCTGGTGAGGCTAATGCTATCACGCCCATTGATGATGGTGAGCTGGTGAGGCTAATGCTATCACGCAGACTAATGATGGTGAGCTGGTGAGGCTAATGCTATCATGTCCGCTGATGATGGTAAGCTGGTGAGGCTAATGCTATCACGCAGACTGATGATGGTGAGCTAGTGAAGCTAATGCTATCATGCCCGCTGATGACGGTAAGCTGGTCAGGCTAATGCTATCACGCACTGATGATGGTTAGGCAATTTCAAAAATCACAATGATGATGGTGAGATGGTCAGGCCAATCTTATCACACATACTGATGGTGAGGGTCAGGTTAATCATACTCATTTATGATGATGGCCAGGCTAATGCTATCACACACACTGATGATGGTGGTCAAGCTAATGCTACCACATACGCTGACGATGATGGTCAGGCTACCGTTATCATGTGCCCTGCTCCTGGCTGGACTAGTGCTGTCTCTCGAGGCCAAGGATCCTTCTTTGGCCAGCTCGACAGATTCGGCTGGGTGTGAAGCACAGGGCTGAGGGCACACCAACACGCGGAAGCCAGAGATAAAGCTACAGTCGGATACAAGCACGCAGACACAAACATGATCATAAAAACACACCCATTCTCTCAGTATTTACCCACCGAGTGCAGCACCTGGGGCTGTCTGTTGTGTAACAGGAAAAGCGATGCGTGTTCCCGGCCTGTCTGACAGGAGGAGGGGGGTTTCTTGCTGTTCCCCCCCGGCCTGTGGTTGTCTGCTGGGGCACTGCGCTGTGCCGTGCTGGGCTGTCTGTCACTGGGCCCTGCCGCGTCACAAAGCCCTCCCACAAGCGGACAGGGGGTGGGGCAGAAACAGGAAAGCAGTGCAAAGAGAGAAAGTGGGAGGGCTGCCAGCAAGAGCAGGCACAGCGCAATGCTGGGAATCGGCCCACAGGCCTACGCTTCGTCGCCCTCTAGAGGCTCATTGCAGCACAATCCTCCATAATCTCATTTTCAGATATGTGGTCTACCGGCTCTACCTGTGGTTCTGTGGATAGAGACCTGCTAATTTCACCAGACCAGTCTTTCTGACTCAAAGCCACTTCACCATTTATTGTCCACTATTAATCTTTTTTCCATAAATATGACAACTGAGCCAAATTACCACAATATATAAAAGGACATAACAAGAGTAATATTATGAGGACAGTGCAGTATATGGATATGTGGTAGGGTGGCAAAATAGTACTATGATTATAGTACGAAAATAAAGGTACTAGGGGTTAGAAGAGTAAGAACAGTGCTTATATATGACAGCAAAGAGCATTACCTATTGGTAAAAACAGCTGTATGTTGTTTTTACATTTCAGAGTTCACTCAGTAAAGCCTAGCTGTGGACCATCAAATTACATAAAAATACTCAAAATAATAAAACAAGACAATTCATTAGAATGTTTTCTGCAGTAGTTCCATTGGCTTCTAGTTCGGGATGAAAAGCCTTAGATTTGCATGCGGTTCTCCTGGCTGTTCCCCATACTGTTCTCTATATCGAATCCCATGCTGTTCCCCATATAGATTCCCATACTGTTCCCCATGTCGAATCCCATGCTGTTCCCCATATAGATTCCCATACTGTGCCCCATGTCGAATCCCATGCTGTTCCCCATATAGATTCCCATACTGTTCCCCATTTCGATCCCCATACTGTTCCCCATGTCGAATCCCATGCTGTTCCCCATATTGATTCCCATACTGTTCCCCATGTCAAATCCCATGCTGTTCCCCATATAGATTTCCATACTTTTCCCCATGTCGATTCCCATGCTGTTCCCCATATAGATTCCCATACTGTGCCCCATGTCGATTCCCATGCTGTTCCTCATATAGATTCCCATACTGTTCCCCACATCAAATCCCATGCTGTTCCCCATGTCAAATCCCATGCTGTACCGCTACAAGGATGAAGACTAGCACATGGTTGCCATCTGCAGGCCACTTCACATCATTCAGTACGCTGTAAGCTTCCCTGAGAGACATCGCAAGCTCAGTGGAGACCACGATTCAATTCACCCTACACCCCATAGGCATATAGAGCTTTCCCTAGGCCAGAGATACACGATATACCTGCACGAAACAGAACCATGGATCAGTAGCTCCACACCACTCCTGGAGATGTTCACCTGTCAGCCACAAAGAGCTACACTTTGAGAATTGAATACCCATGATTCCTCGTGGCATCGCTGAATAAGCACCTTTCAGGCTGCCAAGATTCACATGGGAATCAAATAGCATCATAGCAAGTGCAGGCAACTTAACCAGTGGCTTGGTTCTAAGTTTCAGGGTGTCTGGTCTCTCAGATAGCATTTCCTATTAGAAAACATCATGAAGTATATTGCTCAATGTCATATAACGTCACATTACTCACCATCTCATCCGTCTGAAATCATCATAAAAGTGGATGTCAAACAAGGCAAATCTTACATTAAATCTATGTATTTCTATTATAAAACTAAACTTAGCTACATAAAAGCATTGGGGTAGTACAAAGTAATACACCTGCTATATACATGTAAATGCATGTGCATGAGTGTGCAGACTTGTCTCAAAAATTTCCCTCCGGCCAGCTGACCGAAGTTGACAACCCTGCGAAAGGCGTCTATTCATCAAGTCCAGTGTGAGCCGTTTTTAATGCTTAAAAATGTGCAGAGTGAAGATTTCTGTTTACACTGATGTGCCGCATTCTGTCAATCAAACTATCACTGGAAAACAAAGTATGAAGTTACCCAGAATAAATTTATGGGAAGCAGATGCTGCAGTCACTCAGGGCCCAGGGACAAAATGAATTCTTTGGTAGGGTGACCTTCCACTATTGAAACATTAATAATTTGTTTGTGTTATGTTGACACTAAGTTCTGAATTAATTTGCCATTCAATAATTAATCTCAGGGATTTAACAAACTGGTTAGCAGCAGCTCCTTTTGATGGATTTAGATGCTGAGGTCTTCCTTGTGCCTTAATCACTGTAAAAAGCAAGTTCCCCAAAAAAGTAGCAGTTAAATATTGCTTTTTTCAGCCATACACTGTTAATTTCCGGTAACATGATCGTACTCCAAATGTTGATTGGTGGCATTACCTTTGGCTGCTGAAGCTGTTTTTCCACAGTGTTTACATTCAACTTTTACATTTGATCTGAAATAACCAACATGGGCAAGATTATTTGATTGATTCATTTTCAATTAATTGCTCAGCCCTAGATCTTATGCCAGGAAAGGTTTCCCAATCGGACAACATCACCAATCCATCCATCACCTGAGATGTAGAAGAGGACTGATCACTCAGTTGACCAGAAGACAGAAGTACAAAGAGTGGTTTAGTCAATGTGGATGTCAATGTGAGCCCTGCAATGGACTGGAATGGTGGTTCTTATACCTGGGACATGCTGAAGGCTCATTGCACTGGATGAGTGTTTATTGAAGAATATGCCAGCATAAAAATGTATGCTAAAAGGGCAGTGTCCATTCCTACTCATGTCTTTCTGCCTCTGAGCCGTCCGGCAGGGAGCTTGAGTGTACTGTCTTCTCCTGGCCTCCAGTGTCCCTGTGTGTACAAATGACAGTGAGCTCCTCTGTCTGAGATACCATAAGCTTTAAGTGCTTCACCTTTTCCAGCATCCAAACACAAACAGACACGTGCAAACCCATGTTTATTTATTTATTGAGATATGCTAGTGATGCCTACATGGGCAGAGGGGTGAGAATGGCTGGCAGGCTATGCAGCTTTGTTTAAAGAAAGTGTGCTATTAGTTTGGGCCACATTAGCAGACAGCTGCCCCTCTAAACAGACGGACACAAGGCCAATAAATGCCTGATGGGGTCAGTGGCTGTGCTTTATGTTCCCAGGGTTATTTCTGAGTGCTGAAGGTGGAATTCGCTTTTCTCTCTGTCAGGGATCCAATTGTCACGGTACATTGTAGATCCTACCCACCTATGCACAAAAATCCTCAAACCAGGGGTGCCCAACCCGCATGTTTCCAGGTTGATCGCGTGCTTTATTTCATTGGTGGCCAACCAGTCGATCACAATCAAAATGTAGAAATGTAAAGGTAAGGTGACCTCCCTCCGATTAGCCAAATATACCATAGCAATTTGGTAGCTCGAGTATATTCTTTGTAGAAGTAGCTCTCACTGTAAAAAAAAAAAAAAAAAAACAGTTGGACACCCCTGCCTTAAACGATACACAGAGGGTCCATTTGTGGTGAGCTGGCCGGGGTCATTGTGACCCTATATCCAGTGTGCCGTCTCCCTGACTTCTCCGTCTTTCCAGCTCCTGCTCGTACTTCTCCAGCTGGCTCCAGAATCCTGGGTTGGGCTCCACTACTGAACGAGCCTCCTTCACCATCTGAGATGGGAGACCAAACAGACCTGAGTGCATCCCAAAGGCCTGGAAAAAAAGCACTCAAAAGCAGCAGCAATGGCTTGTGGGGCTTTCTTTTCCATTGTATGCATGTCACATAAACTGAGAAACTTCATGTAACTTCATCAGAGCAAGTGTCCCCAGATTACTTTGGTGTAATCAATAGAAAGAGACCATTGCTACATAGCTTCTTTCAGTATGGCCAACAGAAAAACAGCACTGCTACACAGGTGACTTGGATATGGCCAATGGAAGACCAGCACTAGTACACAGGTGACTTGGATGTGACCAATGGAAGACCAGCACTAGTACACAGGTGACTTGGATATGGCCAGTGGAAGACCAGCACTAGTACACAGGTGACTTGGATGTGGCCAATGGAAGACCAGCACTAGTACACAGGTGACTTGGATGTGGCCAGTGGAAGACCAGCACTAGTACACAGGTGATTTGGATGTGGCCAATGGAAGACACAGGTGAGCAAAGAGCAGTTGAAAGAGTATGAGAAGAAACTCTTCTCAAGGTCACGCCTCAGTTGATACCTGCCCACTTGCCCAGACTCACCTGGAAGGCATCACGCAGCGGGAGGGCATGCTGCCTCATTAGGTACGCCGCACAAATAGAGGCAGAGCGACTCCGCCCATTCTTGCAGTACACCACGGTTCTGCCCCCCCGGCCTGCCTCACTCGCAATGGCATCTGCACATCGGTCAAAGTACTTGTACAGGTTCTCATTAGGGTCATCATACACGGGTACCCTGAGGGTGGAGACACGTGCAGAAGGGAACGGCTGCTGCCGGGATACGTTGATGCACAGAGTGATGCCCTCCTGCTGGACCAGCTGGTCGCTGCAGGCTGAGCGTGAGTTTGCAATGAACAGAGCTTCTGTGACCTTACAGAGCTGTAGCATATTCATCCCGCGCTCACACCTTGTGGTCATACATACACACGGCACACATACCTACAGCCACATTCTCACTTTTGCTTAATACAACTTCAGTCCTCTTCTAGATCTTTAAACACAGAAGGACTTTGACTTTCCAAATCCCAAATACTTATGTTGACACAGTGAGGGTAGAGGTCTGCTCCTGATTTGAATCTTCACAGTTCGGCTTTGGGTGCTTGCTGACTGCTCCCTGAAAAGGAGATGACTCTGGGGCTATATTTACCGCAGGGTAAAGCCAGGAGCAGGCATGTGCTGGGTCCTGCTGCCCCTTGGTTTATGAGCTCACTAGCTTCCTCTCCTGCAAGTCAAACAAAGCAGGCAAAGGAAAGACTAGATTGTAGCTATATGGTTTGGCACTCTTTGTGAACCCCCCGCCCCCCCCCCCCACACAAACACACACACTAACCATCCCCACAATCCTGTACTGGATAAGTAGCAGAAAAACAGATGGAAATTACCTCATATGAAATTACCTGTAATCCAAGGTCTGAAGAAATAAATAATAATATATGTGTATATAAAAATATAGTTAGTAAAACAACATAACAGACTTTTATTGTGACTCCTTTGTCAATGCAGGCAGTCCACCCTCCAAATCCATAAAGAACAACCCGGAAACTGTACCCAGGGCAAATGAGAGGGGCTCAGCTGAAGGGCGTGTGAAATAATCCTCCCCCACCTCCCCTCGCCCACCAATCCCACACACCAGTTGGTGACGGCCCCTCCCCCAGTCTATCACAGATCCGCATAACTTAAATGTTTACATCCGATCTGTGAGGGGGGGCGGGTAGAAGGTGAGGTCAGAATGGAAATGGAGGCAGGGTGACGCAGCAGCCTGTCTGCATGGCTTTTGGGCATTGCAGGATACTGGTGGCGCTGTGGCTTTGCACTCCATGTCCTCTGTCTCTCCACAGTGATGGCAGTGTTCATCCATTTATTCTTTTTGATTCAATAGCTCCAGGAAACATGCAGTAAAATATTTAGAATAATGATTATTGTGTCAATATTTCCATGTCTCCACGTCGACGTAGTTTCAGTGGTTACTTAGAGACTGCAGAACCTCTTTGTTTGGTATCCTTCGGTATCAGACTGCTCAAAGTAACTGATGAGATGAAACTACATATAATTTTATTACTTGGCTGACAATTTTGTTCAAAGCACCATTGTGAGCAGATATTTTAGTGACTAAAAGAAAAACAGCAGACCACTCCTGAAACTTAAACGGTTAGCATTCAGTTCACAAATCAAAGTCTTTAATCAAAAGGCAACATGCCGATAATGTAGTGGAGAACAAAAACAGTCCACCATAGTGTTTTCACGTAACACTCCCAGGATTAAATTCTTAATACATCGCACTCCTTGTCAATGGTTAACAGAAATAATAATATATAAATAATACAACATAAACATAATATAATATTCTGAATACCAGTAATCTAGCAGGTAAAGCGACTGATTAATTTCTCCAGGTGAAAATGCGATTATTTAAAGCACATGAACACTCTTTTACTACTAGTGTAATTCCGCAGTTCCTGTCCATCGCAGAATCCTGTCTGCAGCACCCACTCTGCAGACAGGCAGTCGGACGTACGTCTAGTCGGCCGGTGGTGACGCAGGACGCCGATGCGCGGTGACGTCACACCGAACGGGCAGAGAAGCGGCGGGACGACTGCGCGAGCCATCCAGCTCCGACATGGAGGCCGTGGGCGGTTAGCAACAGGCCGATCCTCTGTCGGTAGCTACGCCGTTGATGAAGAGGCAAACCACATAGAAACAAACCTTCGTAAAGACGAATCTAGTTAATCTTAACTGGGTTCTATTGCGGATTGTGGGTGAGTTGAGTAGCATCGAGTAGCAACAGGACAGCCGAGTGAGACCGGGCGCCATTTAATACCGTCTAGCCAGCGACTAGCGCGGTGGCCGGTCGCTCGTTAGGCACTCCCGCGCGGCGTAGCCGCGGACTACACCCGCTTACATCGCGGACGGCGGCCTTCCGACTCTCCGGTGTCTTTTTTGGTCGCGAAGCCGCAATAATTGTGTTTACGGCCCAGCACGCAAGCCACCAGGACGGGACCCGCTAGCCGGATAGCAATTAGCATGTAGCACGGCCCGGCCAGCCTGCTTGTTTGGCGAGCTTTTCCGCATTTAAGCTGCCCGCACGCTCTGGTTCGGAGAAGCACACGACCGGCGTTTGGCCCTTTTCGGGCCGGGGGAAGCGCCGTGATTAAGTGGTGATCGCTGGGACTCGGACGGCCACCTCGTGTAGCTGGCCTAGGCTAACCGGCGGAACCTGGAAGTGCTCGCCAGTGTTTTCGGTCCCTAACGGACCCGTTGCTCTTACCGTCTCCATCAGTTATACGGTAGTGATGGTCATTAAAAGTAGGCAGCTAGTTCAGTAACATATTGATTCCCTGGTAACCTGCTAGGTGTCTCTGTGCAGCAGCTGGTAATATTCTTCCCGCTTAAAGTCATGTTTTAAGTCCACCAAATCAGTCATTTGTAGTAAAGCCTAGTTTCACACTGGAGTTCTACTGGGGACCCAAAAAGAGGTCAGACGCTGTTAAAAGAGGCAATAAATGACTAGGATTAAAATAATGTGTTGTGGTCAGGATATCTAGAATTTTGTTGGTGGTAGCTGTCACTGTACAGTGCTGACCTGTTACTACTCCCTAGTAGGGCACCTTTACTCCTGCCCATTTCTTTGGTTGTCTCCCTGCTTTGGCTTCAAGCTGCTGCCTGCATCAGGCCCGAATGTTGCCTCTCCCATCCCGTACCCATAATGTCTCCCACTCTACCTCTTGCCACCGGGCCACCACCTTCTGCACATGGCAGGCCTCACTCGTACAATCCTTTGGTTCCTTGCTGGTGGAATGAATGACCCCCCCACCCCATTCATGGAAACTGCTCAGTTACAAGCCATGGTTCGATCTTCTTTCGCCTCACCTCTGTAAATTGTACCTTGGCTTTGGCTCATTGTCAAGCTGCATTTTTTGTGAACTGATCTTCTGAGTTGGATTGTTAATGGGTAAATTGTTTTCTTTACATTTCCATGACTCATTGTTCATGTGATTTTAATCTCTTAACAGACCTTAACTGTGGTATTGCTTTTATTAGGTTTACAGATATTTCTTATATTTAATTGTATGTTTCTGTGGAATTATGTATTGTATGGCTTTATGAACATGTATCGTTCAATGTGGAAGAACTTTCAAAATAAATAAATGGTAATTACCATTTTAGTGATAACTATAATATTAAATCATTGGGACATTCTTGGGTAATTTTCTCAGTTGCTATTATATGATAAGTTGTCTCGTCAACTGAGACTGAAAACTGCAGTTTGGGTGGGAGGGGGACTAGGTCATTTTAAATGGTAAATAAAATCTTTTAGCATCAGATAAAATCCATGTGAATGGGAGGGTTTTGGGCTTTTAGTACCACGGTGGAGTATTGTGTGTGCATTTTGCATCTTGTGCACTATTGATAACAGGTCCTGTAAGATTCCTTAATGGGATTTATTCACACACAGCAACCTGAAAGTAGTCTTATGCCTTTTTTGTTGCATATTTGCATCAGTTTACAACGCATATTAAAAAAAATCCCTGAGTTCAGACTCGAAATGGCCTCGTGTACCCAAACACACAAGGATGTTCATGTGTCTTGATTAGATGTTGTGGAACCATTTCTGTACACTAAAACATTTCATTCATTGGGAAATTCATAGCTGCTTCCTCTGGTATTTCTTTTTTGTGATAAAATCTTGTTTGGAAAGAAAAGCTCTGTCCATTGAATTGCGGAAAGCTCCATCTGTCCTTGTCAGTTATACTTGGAGCTTAACATGTATAGTGCAGCAGCTAGCGTTAGGGTTAATCTTTTTTTAACCTAAAGGTTTCTGCTTCCTGTTCAGTGAGTAGTCCCTGCTGTTGTATGGGCAGTGTGACAGAAAACACCTAGCTGCAAAAATGGGTAATATTCACCTTGAAAAGCAGTTTACCGTCATGCCTCACAACCAGTCCAGGATTATATGTGTAAGGATGGATGTGCTTTTCAGATTCTTTGAATCTTTGGATATGGGTCCATCAAGGTGCACTGACACCTGACTGCTTCAGTGTGGACGTAATTATTTTCACTTGTACTGGCCCTGTGACCACCAAGGTCTCCGTCACCTTTTTCACTTGTCACCATTGCTCATCGTGTCTATGAACAGTGTGATTTGATCACGTTATGAGAATGACTGCCATGTTACACCTGTTTGCTGTATTTACACCTGTTTGTTGTTGAGATCAGTCTGTGTAGCATAACTGCAACCTCAGAAACACCTGATGTTTTGATCACAGATGTTTCGGCCTGTCCTGTATCTCTCCCTCCCCATCGTCTGCCTGCTGTCTACGTCCCTTCTCCCAGCCATCAGCTTTCTCCAGTCCGTTGTTGACCCTGCATTATTTGTTGTAGCTGAAATAATTTTAATTATTCAGACCATTAGCTATCACCTCCAATCTCCGTGTGCAGGGTAGTGTAATACAGATTAGGAGTAATCCCTCCTTTTGAGGTGGCCCACAGTTTCTCTTCACTGCATCCTCAGCCATTTCCCATGTGTGCACACATACACGGCAAGTTTATTGCATTCCAGTGCTAGCTGTAGCACTTACAAGCGCTTAATTTGGGTTTGTTACTAAAGGAGTTCTATAATTCTCACCTGTCCCTGTGTGATAACATTTTAGTCACAGGAATTGTAAATTTGCACATCTGCGTTTAAAGAACCTCCCCAGAAATGTTACTGCAGGTATCAAGTAACAGCATAGGGTACGTGGCTATCTATATTGTAAATTCTATGCTAACGTATAAATCAGTTACTATACTGTGACAGAGACATGAAAGCCACCCCCCCCCCAACCATTTCCTGTTTATATTATAAGGTGCTGTCGAGTTCCAGCAGACCCTTTGACGAGACTCCTCCATAACATAGTTTAGGCTGTATAGTTTCCATTCCACAATGTAATTTAGGGTCTTTTAGTAAATATAACCCGTTTTAATCCTGTTGAAAATCATGGCTGTTCAGAAAGCATGGTCCTCAGTGGCACTGCTTAAACTGCACCTTTGAGAATTCTATAGCTTGTGTTTCAAAGTTTGCTTATAGTGAATTCAAAATAACACTTCCTAATTTTTATGTGTAGCCATCATATTCAGCTTTGTCTGGGAAAATAATGCTGCAGGCAGCCTACATCCTTAAGTTACACATGAAAAATGATTAATATAGTGTACTTTCAACCAGTGGTGATATGCTTATTCTGCTATGAAATCGAATGACACTGGCATACATTGCAACAAAATCAAAATAAATCTTAGTGATGTGGGCAGAGTTTTCTTGTTTTTAAACAAAACTTTTTGAATTTCATTTGACAGAACAAGTGGCTGTGGGACCCATAAATGTTCTCTGTAACCTGACCCTGGCACTTGCCGTTCTCAGCCTCTGCTGTTTGGTCACTGCATACAGCTGGCTTAAGGGGCCCTTGGTCTCTGTGGTTACGACTCTCACATTCTCCTGTCAGTTTTTGCGGAGACTGTAATGTTGATGCACCAATTGAGGGAAAATGCAGGAATCCTTCACTGTCACCTTTGTCCCATCTGATGACCTCATAGGGCAGAGTGACCCTGTCTGATGAGCTCATGAAAAGCTCTGGGTTTTGATACTACCCTTGCTACATATTCATATTGATAACTTGACCATAATTATGAGAAAAATGTTCAAATCAAAAGATGTGAAGTTAAAATGAATAATTGTATGCCTCCTTTGGATACTTTAAAGCTTTAACAGCCTTAATGTTTTTTAGTTATTAGGGTAATGTTATTTATATTATGGATTAACATGAGTAAAACATCTGTCCCACTAGGAAACTGAATACATAGTTTCAACACTGAACTGCATGTCTTGTCCTCACACTACACTTTACATGCTGACCATTTATGGAAACCTGTGTGTGATGTCACTCCTGTTATGTTACCTACACCTCTGCTTGTCAAGTATGAAATTACATCTTGTCCAGTTTACCAACTGTCCGTGGGAAATTAAATTTAGTGTAACCACTAATACAGCCTTATGTCCTGTTCGTTAGATGTTGCAACATGATTGGTGAAGGCAGTTAAGTTGTTAAACACATTTACTGCATGAAAATAATAGGGCTGTATGGCCTTGCATAGGTTATGTATTAGATACTATAATTATCCACTTAGGTTTCTTTATATGGGTTGTTTAATGTCATCAGTATGCACTATTGCTACTCTGCGCGTTGCCCTCTGGGAAGCTGGGTGATGTTTCACATGCTGTTATATGCTGCACTGCTCCTGTTTTGAGATTCGTCTTATCGGATCATGTAACTTTGACCAGTTTGACCACAGAGACAATATGAGTTCTACTTTATTAGTCGGCACATTGCAAAGTGCAGATAGCTTGGCATGGGTTGAGGAGAGCCGCTCTTACCAGCTCTGTTAATCTGGGGAGTTTAAAGGTGAATGGCGGTGACCCCTCCCTTGTGCTCCTCAGGTGTGCTGTCCTGACAGTCGCCATGGCTACGGACATGGGCTCCCCGCCGCGCTTCTTCCACATGCCGCGCTTCCAGCACCAGGCCCCGCGGCAGCTCTTCTACAAGCGGCCTGACTTTGCCCAGCAGCAGGCCATGCAGCAGCTGACCTTCGACGGCAAGCGGATGCGCAAGGCCGTCAACCGCAAGACCATTGACTACAACCCGTCAGTCATCCGCTTCCTGGAGGTGAGGACGGGGGCTTCAGCGCAGCCCCCGCCGGGGGGCATCGAGCGTTTTCCTGATGGTGGTTGCTTGGGGTCCACCCGTCCCGCTTTGCTTATCCTGCTGCTCCTCTGTGACAGAACCGGCTCTGGCAGCGAGACCATCGGGATTTTCGAGCAATCCAGCCGGATGCAGGATGTTACAATGACGTAAGTATGAGGTCACTGACATGAGAGCCTAGTGAGATATGGTTAGTTTTGGTAGAGTATGCAGTGTGATGTCTGTTCTGAACAGTGAGTTGTTGTGGCGCAGTGCACATACTGAAACTGCCACCTCCTTCTCTCTCCCTCGCAGCTTGTCCCTCCCATGGGCATGCTAAATAACCCCATGAACGCTGTCACCACAAAGTTTGTCAGGACATCAACTAACAAAGTCAAGTGTCCAGTGTTTGTCGTACGGGTAAGTTTGGCTTCAAGGACAGAGCTGCAGAACAAAATAGGCAAGCGCGACTATGCTCAGGGTATAACACAGCTCACCTTTTGTCTCGTCTACTCTGTCCCCCCCCTCCCCTGGTGGTCAGTGGACCCCTGAAGGCAGGCGACTGGTCACTGGAGCCTCCAGTGGGGAGTTCACCCTGTGGAATGGGCTCACCTTCAATTTTGAAACTATCCTCCAGGTAAGTATAGCTGAAAGTGACAGAGAAATGATTACCAAAAACCAAGGAGGAAATGATGGCTCTATTCTGAAGCTGCTCGCAACGCCATTTCCCTGGTGACCTGTCTCTCATTGTGGTTCTGCTGCAGGCCCACGACAGCCCAGTCCGAGCTATGACCTGGTCCCATAACGACATGTGGATGCTGACCGCTGACCATGGAGGCTATGTAAAGTACTGGCAGTCCAACATGAACAACGTCAAGATGTTCCAGGCTCACAAGGAGGCGATTAGAGAAGCCAGGTTTATACCCAATCTCACACTTTCTGTAGATCAGTGTTTCCCAACCCGGTCCTTGGGGAACTCCGGACAGTCTGTGTTTTCGCTCCCTCCCAGCTCCCTGACAGACGGTTCACAGTTTTGCCCCTTCCCAGTTCTGTGGACTGTCTGGGGTTCCCTGAAAATCAGATTGGGAAACACTGCTGTAGATGGCTCAAGCCTGTCTCTGTTCCCAGATTGTCGGAGGACCTTAGAGCTGCCTGTAGGGGGTGCAGCTCAGTCTTCTGCAAGTGTGCCTCACCTGCCGATTGTCATGTGCTGTTTATGCCACTTTGCCTTTGTCACTATTCTGGTGTTGATCTTTGTACTCTGCTGTTCTATTCACCTAAACGTTTTGTACAGAAAGGTTTTGTTTAGTTTCTAAATAAAGTGTGTATTAACATTGAGAATAATATTAGCAAATTCTGGGTGCGTGAACCTGACTGGAGGTGCTGGGTATCCAGCATCATGGTAAAGACCCCTACACGAACATGTCACTACAGTAAGCCGTAGCAGATGGGTTCCCTACACTGCGATCTCTCCATGGTAGGCAAAAAATAAAACACCACACATCCAACACACCTGCTCTAAAATGAAGCCCAATTTCCCCCTTTATGAAACACAATGTCTGTTTCCCTGTGGCATCTTCATGCTCCTGTAAGGATGGTTGGTACACGTGGGAGGATGTGTGTGTGTGTGTGTGTGTGTGTGTGTGTGTGTATGGGGCTCACCTCCCGGGCCACTGAACTCGCACAGCTCTACTGGGATGTGGCCGCCATGGCCATGACACCTGTGCACCACTTGTGCTGTAATCCAGAAGACTGTGTTACTTTATGTTGATTTTCTTCCTGATGTGTCTTCAGTTTTTCCCCCACGGATAATAAATTTGCCACTTGCTCCGATGATGGAACAGTTCGCATCTGGGACTTCTTACGGTGTCATGAAGAAAGGATCCTCAGAGGTAAGACCTAGACACAGCCAGCCTCATTTGGGCATGATTTGTATACCTGTTTCCTTGTACTTTTCATTGATTCACATGAAAGTTAATAGAAGAGTTCATGATTCCTAACAGCATCAAAATGATTTAAACCCTTAAAGCAAATAGGAGAGAAAGCTGACTAGACCGTTACCATATTTACAGCATCATACAGCACATACATACAGATTAATGCAGTGGGTTGTTTCTTTTGTGTCTAGTTTGTTTTGCCTGTTCATTTCTAAGGGGAGTTCATATTACACATTGCTGTTACCCTAAAGCTGGGATGCTCAAATATTGTCTGGTTCACCACTCTCAAACCTTACACTGGAGTCTTTGAGTACAGCAGTTGGACACCAAAACTGGTTACCATGAAAGTTCATTACAGCCTCTAACTCTTCAGTGTGCTCAACAAATTCTAAAAATTAAGCCTATAGTGAAATGCAAGCTGGGATGGATCATTGTGTGTGATTGCATAGGATGAACTTCTGGGTTGCATGTCCAATGTGTCTTACACGCTCTTATTGATAAGTCTTGCACAACTATTCCACAAAGCAGGGTTTCAGAGTTAGCTGGATAACGTAAGCCTAATGTGGAAACTGTCCAATGAGAGGGAGGTAAGTAGCAATCCTATCGGACAATCCTTATATTTGGCCGAAGTTATCTGGCAATGAAGAAACCCTGCTTTGTGGAATACCCCCTAACCACCCAAGCATGAGTGAAATGCACGGAGGAAGGAAATTCTCAGTGGGGATTTCCACTTCGGGAAGATGGGGAATTTGCCTGGATTAGGGAGCTATGTGGTGGTTAAGTCCTGCCAGGTGTGATGCAACTGAAGAAGAGCATGCATTGATCTGCCTTCATGAGGCCTTCCTGGCTAAGCTCTTCACTTTATCATAGTGCCCTTCCCAAAACAGCTGCCCGTAAGTGCTTATTGAAGATCTAACAAGAACAGCATCATAGGTTGATGAGAATGTCGTAACAAAATCAGAAAACGGGGGGAAAGCTTAATCCTATAAGCTGTTAATGGCTGAGGTGAGCTAGCAGTCCAACACCACAAAGTCTCACAGTCCAGTATGCATGTGGTCAGAGGTGAGCTTGAGCTGTCACTGAATTGTGACAGTGGTGTGAGCTTGTACTCTGGCTGAAACGTTCGCTTGTCCTAGCAGCACAGAGAGAGTATTAGGTTGGCTTTACTCACTTGATCCACAAGTGGGTCATTCGTTCGTTTTAAATTGATAGGTAATTTCTAAGAAGGCCTGCGAACTAGATGTATTACTGACTGTGGAAATGTTTATGATTAATAGTCCAATGTCCTGAGCTACACCTGCATCAAATAGCCCATCCATTTTGATGGTTACATACAACAGATTAAACCTTCCATGATCAGAGGTCTACTTTTTATTTAACACATGATTTATTTCTATGGTAAAAATGTCACGCTGGTTAACACCAGCCTGGAGTGCTAGTCGCTATCAGCCCCATGTCTTTAACGTATGATCCATTTGGTCTATATCTTTGAATCCAAGGATGTGGTTATTTTACAGATCTTCTAAATGACCGTATCTTTCATTAAACACCCACAAGATTTCAGCTTGCAGCATATTTATTGCTAACACTGTTTTCACACATTTCTGCAGCAATTTTATAACTCATGACCCTTCATCTGGGCCCAAATTGCTTCACATGCAATTGAATGATTTTTACAGAAATGTAACAGTTCCACAGGTGTCTGGTGGGACAACTGCATGCCAATGTCCTCTAGCTGTATTTGCTTTTGAACACAGTGCGATTTTAGTCTCCACCCTTGTTGCTATATGCTTCCTTTGCTCTGTATAACAGGCCTTGAATTCAATTACCCAGAATGCTGTTGGACTGGGTCAGATTGCGCTGTTTGGTCAGCCAATAAAAATTATGCTGCAGCTTATGTCACATTTTGTAGAAGGAAAGTTTGATTACTTGGTGTAGTAACAACTTCAGCTGGCTTGTGTGGTGGATGGGAGTATAACCCTCTCAACCTGTTTGTAGGCTGTTAAGAGGTATAGGTTCACGATGTTTGAAAGTGTGGTTGTTAATGCCAAATACTTCTCATGAACAGTCACAGAGAGAACTTAATGGAGGAGCTTGAAACCATGAACTGCTGGATTGCTGACGAGGTCTTAATTTGACCTGGAAAGTAAATGTGTGTTTGATGAGGACAGGCAGGTCTGTGTTGAAGGAGTTAAGAATCAAAGTCTGTGTTTCTTGGCAGGTCATGGTGCAGATGTCAAGTGTGTAGACTGGCACCCGGCGAAGGGCCTGGTTGTATCAGGCAGTAAGGACAGCCAGCAGCCCATCAAGTTCTGGGACCCAAAGACGGGACAGAGTCTAGCCACGCTGTGAGTTGTCAGGTCTTTAGAGTTGACGTTCAGACCCACAGTGCTTACTTTGGTTATGGCGCTCAGGCTTTTCTCATACTGAATCCACCTCAGACACGCCCACAAGAACACTGTGATGGAAGTCAAGTGGAACCTCAATGGCAACTGGCTGCTGACAGCATCACGTGACCACCTTTGCAAGCTGTTCGATATCCGCAATTTGAAGGAAGAGCTGCAGGTCTTCAGAGGCCACAAAAAAGAGGCCACAGGTTTGTTCCGATGCACCTCCAACTGCTCCAGCCTTTAAGTGACAGAGTAGATTAAGCCTGAAGAGTCCAATATGTTCATCTGTGTGTGCAGCTGTGGCCTGGCATCCTGTACATGAGGGCCTCTTTGCCAGCGGAGGTTCGGATGGGTCCCTCCTCTTCTGGAATGCGGGGTAAGGCAGCTTCCTCCCCCAAACCGTACTACTAAAGAACTTTATGTTCACTGAAGTTCTCAGGCATGCACAGGCTGTGAAGCGAAGGTTTGGAAAGCTGACCTCTACTCCTGTGTCTACAGGGTGGAGAAGGAGGTGGGAGGCATGGAGATGGCTCATGAAGGGATGATCTGGAGTTTGGCTTGGCACCCTCTTGGACACATCCTGTGCTCTGGATCCAACGACCACACCAGGTGAGCTGCAGAAGGATGTTCCACATCTCCCATTCCAAACTTCTCAAACTTCTCTAAAGCATCACGTACACTCACTGCTGTGGCTTTTGTATTTCAGTAAATTCTGGACAAGAAATCGTCCTGGAGACAAGATGCGGGATCGGTACAACTTGAACTTGCTCCCAGGGGTATCCGAGGATGGGGTGGAGTATGGTAAGCACCTGCAGGTCCCCCGCATTCCTCCCCACGCTCTTTTAACTGTGCACTAACGCTAATGCTATACCTACAAGATGACATGGAACCCAACAGTGTGGCTGCCATCCCTGGAATGGGCATCCCTGAGCAGCTAAAGGTGGCTATGGAGCAGGAGCAGAGTGGTGAGTCCCACCTTTATGAGAATGTCACTATCACTGCTGGATCTTCCACTGCAGGGCTTAGGGTTCAGCTGGCTAACTTGGCAGCTTCCTTCCTGAATATATTATTAGAATACTTTTCATCATACATTCCTTTTCTGGAAGCCCTGCTCTACAGAAGGATTACTCTGCCTGATATGGTTTGTCTACCAGGAAAAGAATCCTCAACTGAGGTGGAGATGACCATTCCTGGACTGGACTGGGGCATGGAGGAGGTGATGCAGAAGGACCAGAAGAAAGTGCCACAGAAGAAGGTTCCTTATGCAAAGCCAATCCCTGCACAGTTCCAGCAGGTACCTCTGGGGGTTTCACTCTGCTTCTGGGCCAGTCTGCTTCTCTTTGCCCCTGACGCCACATTTGGCATTTCTCGCAGGCATGGGCCGAAAACAAGGTGCCCGCACTACCACCCGGAGAGACGCCGAAGGAGAGGAAGGATGAGAAGAAGGTGGACGGCAAGAAGAAGACGCAGGCGGAGATAGAGCAGGAGATGGCAGCCTTGCAGTATACGAACCCATTGCTGTTAGAGGTGAGGCCTGTACTGTCGGGTACCATGCACCTTCATAGGGGCATTAGAAGGCATCTGGGGGGATACTCATTTATGATTACATAGTGATGTTCCCTTGACAGTGTTGCAAGCACAGCACACATTGTTAGTAATACTGCAGCACTAATTCTTCTATAATCCTGTCGCTCTTCCAGCAACTTAAGATCGAACGTCTGGCTCAGAAGCAGTCGGAGCAGGTGGCGTCAGCCCCTCAGGGCCAGCAGGGGGCACTGCAGCCTTTCCCTGGCCAGGGCCCTATGCCTCCCCCTCCTCAAGGGTTCCCGCAGTCTCTCCCCCCTCAGCAAATACCCCACAACATGCCTCACATGGGCCCTGGGAATCTCCAGGGACCATTCATGCCTCAGAACCAGATGGGCCCCCCAGGGCCACAGCTTCATCAAGGACCCCCTCAGGGCTTTATGGGGCCCTCTGACATGCACGGGCCTCAAGGCCTTCAGCGACATCCAGGACCAGTCAGGCATATGGCACCTCAGGGGCCACAAGGGCCACATGGCATTTCTCCTGGGTCCAGAGGGATGACTGGACCTCCTCAGGGAGGAATGCAGGGCCCACCAGGGCCCCCAAACAATATGATGCCCCCCCCACCTCGAGGAATGGGGCCAAGAGACAATCAGGGGCCTGGACCACAAGGGAGCATGATGACCCAGGACATACGGGGTCCCCCATCCCAGGGCAGTATGATGGGGCACCAGGGTCCTGCCATGCATGGCCAGGGACAGCAGAATCCCCCTAGGACTCATGGCAACATGCACGGTCCTCCTGGCAACATGCATGGTCACCCAGGCAACATGCACGCCCCCCCTGGAAACATGCACGGTCCTCCCAGCAACATGCAGGGTCACCCTGCAAACATGCATGGTATCCCTAGCAACATGCAGGGACATTCCCCTTACATGCAACAAGGCAAATCACCACTGTTAGGTGAAGGATCCAGAGGGCAGTTTAACCAGGTGAGTGAATTATATTAATAGAATGAAAATGTTTAGAGCCAGAGATGCTAGATATTCCTCGAGGCATGAAGGTTCACCATTGGCAACATCTTGGTATTGACGACGTTCACCAAAGGTGGTCCTGGTCTTACAGGTGGGACAGAGTTCACAGCCAATGATGTCTGGAATGGCACAGCAGGGACCCAATGGAAAAGGTGATGCATGCACAGATACGCCCCCCCTGTCCTCAGGTACGTGCGCAGCAAATGCATACTGACTCTGAATCTTTTTTTGCAGGAGATGCCCGCGGACCCCCCAACCACCACCTGGGGGCTCCACCTGATCGTCGGGGCCCTGAGGGTGTAGGGGTGCCAGACCAAGTCTCTGAAAGAGGGGGCCCTTACTGGGGAGATAATCGTGACGGGCGCCGCGGCCCCCCTGATTACGAAGGGACAGAAGAACGCTTCCATGGGCGGGGGGAGGAGACTTGGCGACCGCGGGGCCCTGGGCAGGAGTATCCCGCAGATGGCAGAGGCCCCAGGGGGGGCGTGCCAGGGAAATGGGAGTCACACCGGGCCTCAGATGAGCGTTATGCTCGAGACGGCGAGGAGAGCCGCTTCCGTGGACGCAGGGAGGAGAGGTCTGCTAGTCACCACACGCAGTCACAAATGACCCTCCACGATGGGGGGGCTGTCCTTAATGCCACTGCTGTTCACCTGTGTGCAGGTTTGACAGTTACGATGGTCCCGGGGACGACTTTGAGCAGCGTCAGAGGGAGCCTAGAAGGCCCTCACTGCCCCCGCGCCATGACTCCGAAGAAGTGTAAGGGATGCGCACCCAGGCTGGGGTGCCGTTTGCTTCGCCGTGTCCTAATTGTAATTTAAGGTTTTGTGCATTGTGCAGTTGTAACTTTCCTACTCTGGGCAGGTTTCGCAGGGGGGGGCCAGCTAGGTCGGACACCAGGGGGGGTGCCCGGGGCTTTCCAGAGGAGTTTGGGGCAGAGGAGAGCTTCGAAGCTGTGGAGGATGTCGGCCGAAGTTGGGACGGTGGGGCGAGAGGGCGGAACCGTGCTGGGCCATCCAGAGGAGGTCAGCTGTGTACATTACCCCATACCCCCCCTCCCCCTGTTTCCTGGGACAGTAGCCTAACCCCAGTGTCCTTACCTCTGTCCCAGGTGCACGTAAAGGACTGCTTCCAACACCAGAGGAGTTTCCCCCATGTTACGATGGAGGACGCAACTCGGAGAGCTGGGAGGGCAGCCGAGACCAGCGTAAGCTGTCTGGAAGTAGAGGAGGGTGTATGTGTACGCGTGTGTGTGAAGGCACACTCACACTCACGGAGCTGCTGTCTCTCTCCAGCTCACGAGGGCTACAGGGATGGGCAGCGGCCGGACCACGGCCCTCGGGATAGTCCCTCGCCTGCTGGGAGGGAACGTTCCTCCTCCTTGCAGGGCATGGACATGGCCTCCCTGCCCCCCCGCAAGAGACCCTGGCACGACGGGCCCGGCACTGGAGACCCCCGTGAGGCAGATGCTGGAGCTGGCCTGGAGGACAGGGGTAGGTAAAGCTTTGTGTGCCTGAGTTACCCCAGTGCTTAAGCTGTCACTCATAACTGTGCGCTCCTCAGGTCGACCCCCGCAAAGGGACCCTCACAGAGATGACGGGGGCTACGGAGGACCGTCCCGAGGCCGTGGGGGATGGGGGAGGGGTGGTGCAAGTGGAGCTGGGGGTGCAGGACCCAGCACGGGGCCCACCACACGACGGGGTGCCAGCCGGGGACTCCCACGAGGTGGGAGATCCCGGTAGGACTGTACTATTGGGAAAGGAGCGAGATACAACTGTACCATCCACTGGCTCTGTATGGGGTGGGACCAAAGACATACCTCCATATGTGCACCTTGTGTGTGTGCGTGCGCACGTGCCTAGAAGCCCATGCGGACTCTGCTCCACGTCTGTGTGGGTGTTCTGGCCCTGCTCTCGCTGTGGGTGTGACACTGGACAAGTCCTGAGAACATGTCCGCCCAGTGAGTGCTTGTTGGTTTATCTTGCCCAAACTGGTTGAGACTCCAGCCCCGAGCGGGGAGGCTCAGCCCCTCCCCACCTGCTGCTGTGTTATCCAGTCGTGGCCCCATCAGGGAGCCTCCCCACGTTCGAACGGAGGCAGCCAAGAAGCTGAGACTGACTGCTTCATCACTGTCGAGCTGGAGTTTGTGTGGTTCGCCCACAGCAGCTGCCTCTGCCCCAATGGCAGAGTAGCGAGTGCTGCTGCCCCAGCGCAGAAACCCACTGTCCTTGCTAAATGTACAGTCGTTTTTTTTCCCCAAAAAGCACATTCTCATGAAACGGGATCTGTTCGTTTCCCTCAGTCTTTAACTCCTTTAATTTTTAATATAAAATGGAGGAAGGTAATCTAACATTGCCACGCCCCTCCATGTAGAGGGTGCATTCTTTGTTTCTAAATGTACAGTTTGTCAAGAGATTGTCATATTGTTTTGTCCATTTTTGTATGACTGCAATAGAATTTGTGCAAAATTTAACAGTATGTGTGTTTTATTTCAACTCGGTTAAGCTGGATAAAACAGTAAAATACAAAAGCAAAACTGCCTCGTACATTGTCCTGTTCCACAATTGTGGAGGAAGAGAACCTGTTAGTGATCCGTGCGGCATTTTGTCGCTGATGGTTTAATCACACACTCCCGGAAAGTCTATAGTGTAATTAACCTTAGAGTAAACTTGGTAGGATTCTAGGTGGTTCAGCTACCACCACGATGTCCGTTTTTATGCTTTTCGATCAGCAGCGTCCAGCTTCGTGTTAGATTGGCATCGTTTTGCCAGACACGGTCCTTTTGATTGCCGATGTTGCGAGACTGCCAAGGAACCGCATCCCACTGCTTCCTCCCGGGAGCAGGGCGACGACATACCCCAGAATAGCGGCCACTTGGAGGACGGCACCCACAGCCGTCAGGAGGGTGCTGTGGAGCCCGAGGGCGGCGTACAGGGTCGCGGCCAAGGTGCACAAGTAGAAGATGGCACCCGGAGTCGGGGACACTAGTAGCTTACTGGGTCCGCACAGGATCGCCGCGGCAAGCAGAGCGAAAAGCGAGCCGAGGGACCAGAGAAGGGCGAACTTCCGGGCTTTGAAGAGCAAAAATGGGGCGTAGAGGGCGGCCAGTCCGAAACACAGCAGGCAGATGGCCGCGCATAGCCCGAAAGCCACAAGCCTCTGCGATCTGCTCATCCCGGGCAAGCACGGGTCCGGCTCCGATGTCCAGGGCCACGAGAAGCCGGTTCCCGCCGCCGGGGCGCCGCTGGTAGCCGGCCGCGCGAAGGGGTTGGACCAGCCGCCGAACCACTTCTGCTGCGCCGGGGGCGCGTCCTCCACGCTGACTACAGTACTCGGGCTAGCGCCGCTTTTGGACTGTGCCAGGTATTCCTGAAGCTGCCTGTTTAATTCGGCCATGTTTCTCCTGGTAAGCGATCAGACTCTCAGACCTGATCGATAAACAGTCCAGGCTCCAGACCGGAAGTGATCGTCATCTGCGTGCGACGGAAATGGGGAACTCTGCGCCGTATGGCAGGCCGTCTTAGCTGTAATTCTTCTTTAGAGGATATCACATATTCAATTCTAACTAGTTAGAATGCATATTCCTGAACTAGCTATGTGTATTTCTGATATCACAAATTCAGTTCCAACTACTTAGAACGCTAGTTTAAATGTGAACTAGTTGAAATGCAAATTCTTGTTATTGGAAATTACATTTTAACCAGTAAGATTCAAAGTGATTTTTTCATTTATTTCAGTGGGAGTTGGAATTTTTAGTTAAAATGCCAATTTCTGATATCAGGAATTCAGTTTTAACTAGTCGAAATCTCACAAGGAATCTCACGTCTACTTAGGTATACAAATGTTCCTAAAAGCAGTAGATTATTTACCTCGTATTCTGCTTTTTTATTCTCCATCAACATACCAAAAACAGACTGATTTTTGTTAAGTACTGTCAGTTGGGGGTTTTTAGATGAAATAGCCAGTCCCACACATCATGCCAAAAAGTTTTGGCAAAAAAATTTAATCAGAGATTAAACGGCTTTAAACCTGTGTGCTAAAGTAAAAGTCAAAAAGGGATGGGATCCCAGTGGGATGTCTAGTATATGTACAGCAGTTAGTCAAAAACGTCTGTGGGCAGTATAATAAATACAGTAATGGATTGGCTCATTGCGGCTTCCGTAGAGTTTGTTTACATGGGAGAGCAGCGTAACACACGTTTAATGGGGAGGTGAGATTCACCTGTGCCAGCAGATTTTAAAGGGGCGGGAATTGGCATGTAGAGGTACAGTACGCTTGGTTATCCGCTTGTGAGACGGGGCGGGGCGTGGTGTGTCATCCGCGATTGTTTAGGACGATCATGAATACGGCTAGTTTGTCAGACGGTGTAGAGGAGATAGGACTTGTAGGTAGTACTTTTATTTTAAAAGCCTGGACCGAAAGCCTTGCAGTTTCCGGTACCTCTTGGTGCAACATGGGGGAGCAGGCAATTAAGTCTTTCTAATATTTTCCCCAGCAGTGTAGTTGATGTCAGTGGCTGTCATCCTCTTTACTGATCCATGGGCAACACTGTGGACAGAACTGGAAGTGTAAAGATTACCTGTACAGAACATCGAAAGCCAAATACACGATACGTCGTTGGAGGACTTGACCATATTAATATCCTGACATTTTAAGTTTTTTTTTCTCTTAGTTTAAGTCTAGCTTGTCCTTATACGCATGCGTTTTGGCATTGCAATAAAAGTGTACATACAAGGTTAGTGCATAGTGTTGTAAAACACGTTCCAGCAATGTCTGCCAACGTATTGGTCCCTTGTTGGTAAATCCATTCAGAAAAAATCCCTATTATGACTACATTAGCTATTTGAAACAAAATCTGCTTTAATTTTCTAATCTGATCTCACCCATGTCCCTTCAGAAAGCGGTGACCGATATGTTACGCAGGTTGAGTAACGACCCGGCATTTTCCACTGTTCCCGGTTTTACAATCGAGTCACCAGACGTATAAGCAAGGCATATCCCTGTCCCCTCTCATGGAAACGCCGATATCTCTATAATTAACCTGCCGCTACATTGGTTAAGCTACAGGCTAGTGCTGTCTATATATGGGGCTGCCTATAGTCACCGCCACGAGGTGACCGTGCGTTGAGAAAAGCAACCGGTTTCACGCCCAGAGCTGAAACCAGTGATCTCGGATGGAAAATGACAGATTATTCCATTAGGAGCCCAATCGGACAATTAACCCACAAAGTAGAATCGCTCTGATTGAACGACTAAACCAACCGTTTCACGATCCTAAAGGAAAAAGCGTACGCGAGGTTTCTGTAATTGGGAACAAAATAGAAAAGGCGAGTATCACACTTCCATGAGCTTCTTTTGTATCATTTCATTTACTTGTGTGGTGTTTACAATATGTACCATTTGAATGTAATGCTGTTTGCATTTGAGCATTAAGACGAAATTTCCCGTGAGAAATATTTCAGAATTAGAGCAAAATGACGGGCTGTTTTGCATAACGTTTTCCAAACTGTTAGAGAATTAGTATAATCAATGTTTTATGTAATATTGCAAGCAAAAATATCCATTCCAACATCAAATGGTCTTGCTGGTAGCTGCTACAGTAACAAGAGTTCAGCTCACTGATCTGATACAATGTGGAACCAGCTAAATACGGAGTGAATACAAGCTTATTCTTAGACATCCCACTGGGGGACAGCTTGCATCAACATTCTGAGTGGGAGTTGGACAGGATAGGACACTCCCATCAGACTGACTGAAGGCAGCTGGTGACTCTTCCTACAGGTCGATGTCTGTGACACAGATCACATCCAGTTTGTTCCTGGGGAGCGCGGAGTCTGCCATGGACCCCACACTGGTCTCACGGAAGCACATCACGCTCATCATCAATGCCACGGTGACACACACCTGCCCCGCGTACCGCGGCGTGGAGTGCATCCGTATCCCCATCCCAGACCTTCCGCACGCCCGACTGGGAGACCACTTTGAGAGGGTGGCTGACCGTATCCATAACAACCGAGCAGGCAGTACACTGGTCCACTGCGCGGCTGGCAGGAGTCGCTCCCCTGCCCTAGTCATGGCCTACTTAATGAGGTACAGGGGTGTCACCCTGAGCCAGGCCCACCACTGGGTCCGCGACCGACGCCCCCATATCTGCCTCAACGCTGGCTTCTGGCGTCAGCTGCTGGAGTATGAAAAACGGCTGTATGGAAAAAACAGCGTGAGGATGGCCACTCCACCCAGGCTGCTGCAGGGGACCAGGTGCCGACAGGGTGGCGCTAGTGCCCACTTGTGGCGATAGTCAGTAGGGTTTCCCCTAGTGCCTTTTCAGATTGATCATGTGTGATTAGGAAATGCTCCTCCATGATAAGATTTACAAGCATCACAGCTCTTTCACAATAAGAGTTTCAAGCCCAGAAACAACCCAGAGGGGACACACCAAGTATCAGCAGAAGCCACGTGGAACAGCACCCCTGCTCTCAGGCCTGTGAAGACATTAAGTATTTCATTGTGGGCACAAATTGATCAAATTATGTAAGGCACTCATGAAGTGTGAGCTACACTGTCTGTTTAATCTCCGCATGACTGAGATGCGTCAGTAACATTCGAGAGTCCGCAGGTGGCTCGATAGCTCATTTCCAGTACAACTCAAACACTATAACATTAAAACTACTTACAAAAAGCTAACTTTACATTGAATATACCACGGAATGCAGTCCTCTGCACTGTGGGAGGGTCCTGGTCTCCTGAAGTCACCAGTGCATGACATACGCATGGTGCTCAGTGTCCATGAAGCAGGTGAGGGGGTGTGAACTGGTTCCATAGCCATCTCAATACTGGAAGCTTCTTTTGGTCTGAATGTCATCAAGAATCTGCTGGAGCTCCTCGTCCTCAAATCGCCCCTCCAGGCTGCACAGAGAGAGAAGTCAGCTGGCGCTCAAAAAAGGTGCCGGTACCGGACAGCCCCGTTATTGAGCAAAGAAATCGGACCTGGGGATAAGTGCTTTGGCCTCTTCTGCCGCTTCGGGACACAGATTAGCCAGGCTGGCCAGCTCAAACTTGTGCAGTTTCTTCTGCAGGAGCAAGCTGTCGGGCAGAGAGCGGAGTGAGACCCGGCGTGCTCACGGCAGGCACGCTTCCCCCCCCCGGGGGCCCGCAGGCGGAGAGGGGGACCCACCTGCGCACGCTAGCTATGGTTTCGCGGTTCTTGAATCGGCTGAAACGGGCGGTGTAGTTCAGCGTCTTCATGAAGACCTCGGACAGCTCCTGCTCGTCCTCGGCGCTCTCGTTCTGCTGCTTGCGGTGCTCCAGCAGCATGTGCACCTCGGAGTTCAGCAGCGTCTCCGCGTTTTCAAACTCTGCCGGGGAAACACGGGCGCTAGGTCGTCACCCACGCCGCCCCCGGCCCATGCCACCCGAAAGACCGTGCCGGTGTACCCTACCTTTGGGGAAGAGCAGCTGCGACGCGTCTTCCTCCACATCGCCGATGCCCGCTGGAACCGACACGCCGGCCGCCGCCATGCTTACTTTGTTACTCGCTCGCTTTCTTTGTGTAACTAAGCACTCGACTTATTTACAAAACCCCATAAACAGCAAGGAAATCGGGGCAAAGCCGTCGATGTTATTAACAAGGGTGCGGGGGATACCGGAGGAAAGACGCACGGCGCATCAGAGCCCGCCAGCGGCTCTTTTAGATCAAAGAGCACGGAACTGGAGAAGGGCGCACTGGCAGAGAGCAAGAGCGCCCCCGTCCGTCTGGAGGTCGTACTGGCAGAGAGCGCCCCCGTCCGTCTGGAGGTCGCGCTGGCAAAGAGCAAGAGCGCCCCCGTCCGTATGGAGGTCGCACTGGCAAAGAGCAAGAGCGCCCCCGTCCGTCTGGAGGTCGCACTGGCAGAGAGCGCCCCCGTCCGTCTGGAGGTCGCCTGAGCGCCAGCTTCCCCCGTCCATTTATTGGCAGACAGCGCCCCCGATAGACTGGATGCCGACTCCGCTGCCGCGTTTCCAGGAGTTTCGCTCACCTTTCCGGCGGCTTTCGTGTCCTTTCCACAAACATAATCCTCCAGTCATGCTTTTAATAAGGAGCCGTATTGTGTGTCATGAAGTTCCCATCCCGTCCCGCATTAATTATCTCAAAGTGTCGAATGCTGGATAATTGCTTTGGCCGTTGTAAAATAAAAAAAAAGTCGTGAAAAAAGTAACATTTTCCAAACCATGATCCGAATTCGCGCTGCCAAAACCCCTCAAGGACTTGGATCACTAATTTCACACGAAAAATAAATGAGAGGGCTAGTGTGTGTTTACGCAGGGGGGCTGGGGAGGTCATAGTCTCCTTCAGTGCGCAGTGTTTGGAACTGCTGTACCAAATGTTCCAGGAATACATGTCCAAAAGTTCTGATGGCTAACTTTAAAAATCACGACAACGGGGCAGTGCACACAATCCCTCATCCCTTTGAACAACCCCGCACCCCACATACCACTCACTGGCATTATTTCATTTGGGGGAAAGCTGCCGATTCCCTGTGTTTATGTAAGGGCTCAAAGCACTTCTCTCAGCGCATATGGGGGAGTGGGAGGGGGACCTAAATGGCCCTGCCACTCTTAGGTCATTTTTCTTTCTTCACATAATTTGACACCAGCTTTTCCTTGTAAGGTAATGTTGCCGTTCCACAAATGGGTCTGTGGCTTTTGCTGGAGCAGTAGCACAGTGTTCGGCTCTTGTTTACATTCCAGGCTGGCTGTGTCTGCCTGCCAACCGGACGACAGGGCGCCACCGGGGGAGCAGTGACTTCACCCCGCAAGAGACACCGTCTGTTGTTAGACATTAACAAAGGACACATTCACTCCCCCTTAGGCCATAGAATGTAGCACCTGGCTGAAAGGTCACAGCTGCCAAAAGGGGGCGCTCTTCAACTGCCATTACATGCTTTATTAACAGGCTTACGCGTTACAAGTTCGCGGTTGTACTGTATTTATTTATTCACCTGCGTTTGTCAACACGGGAAAGAGAATCACAACACAGCTTGCTTTTGAACTTTTTTGCTCAAAGTCCAAGGTTTCTCTTAAACAGTGAGCTTTTCCATTTTGTTAAGCACTCATGAAAAAAAAAACAACATTTTTAAGCTCTGCATTACACAACATGAAAATGAAGTTCTTGGCTATTTCATGCATCACACCGTATACAATTTACACATAGAACTGTAAATTGAAGTATTCTTTAAGTAAATAGTTCCACAATGTTATCTGACTGCTTTCACCTGTATAAATGCCCCACTGTAAATAAATGTTTCCGGGGTTGTTTCAGAATATGCTTCAGAATATCATTACGGCTGCGTGTCTCCAGCCTCAACCTGAGTTATACTAATTGCATTTTTTGGTGTAAAGTGTTTAATAAAGACCTAACTTGTAAAACACAAGTGCACATCTTGACCACATCTTGTCTGTGGTGTTTTACATGTAAATAGTATAACACACAACGTTGTTATGATCAGTACCAAAACCTAGTAAAAAAACAACAACAACAACAATTAAGCTCTGGACAATTAAGTATTTAAATAAAGAGTGAATTGGCATGTTAGATGCTTGATTAATGAGAGAGATAAAAAAAATACATTTCTATATACACCCATCATTAAAAGCATATCATTGTGTATTTACAAAGGTTACTGGCAGACCTGTTGCTGGAGTACAGTTTCCATGGCGATGTTGTGTGGTGACCACAGCTAGCGCCTGGAGTTAGAAGCTTGTTTCCAGTCCAGGCAGGTTTTCAGTTTGCGGGTTGTTTCAGTTTAGGTGCTGTCTCCTCTGTCTGGTTGTTACGTCTTTTGTGTGTGTGTAGGTGAATTCAGACTCCCAATAGGATCCCAGAAAATAAGGTCCCTTTTTGGACAGTGAATGCAGAGCCTGTTCCATTGTCTATGAAGATGGAGACATATTCACCTTCCTAGGAGAGAAAAGAAGCCAAACTTAGCCAAGTAAACTTAGCCAATCACAGACGACTCACAGGAATGAGTGATGATTGTAATTACAGTTTCTTTGGTGTTTTAAATAAAATGGACATTCATGGTTAATATTTTGGCTTTCTTGATCTGACTGGAAAGCTCTGTGTGTCTCTGTTAGTGTTTCCTGCTGAATCCCATACCTGCAGGTAAAGGGTTCCTGTCAACAGGATACTATAGACACCCCCAACCTGGCTGGCACCTCCCATGGCCTCCAGGGACCTGGAAAACATCAATCCATCGCATACTGAACAAAGAAACCCCGGGCTGGATAATCAGTAAAGACTGTTTATGAGGCTCAGATTGCAGAAATTATCTGTAATGATCAGTAAGGACTGTCTCTGAGGCTCAGATTTCAGGAATAATCTATAACGACCAGTGAGGACTGTGTGCGAGACTCATTTTGCAGGAATGATCTATAAGAACCAGTAAGAACTGCGTGTGAGACTCATATTGCAGGAATGATCTATAATGATCAGGAAGTCGGTAGGATCTATAATCATTAGTACTTACAGGTTACTGTGACAGAGTGACTCAATGCAGATGGATGCCTTGATCCAGTCTTTCTGCCTCGGCTGAGTCTTGCGCTGGTTCTCACTGGGCTCTGATGACAGAAGTATGTAGACAAGTGCACACGTAGAGACAAGTTTGTCTGGAGTACATGCTGGGAGGCAGGGACATTAGGAAGGAGACTGACACATACACCCAATCATATTCGGGCCAATTTGGAGTTAACTGATCTGCATTTTCAGGTGTGGGAGGACAGCCACATGCAGTCTTTGCACACACGTTCATATAAACCCAGATCTGTGGAGCTTCTGGTCTCTGCATTGCATCAACAGCTAGAAAGGTTTCCAGAATTCTAAAGAAGCGATCCCACCCTGAAGCCCACCCAGTTCCTTAGAATGCCTTATCTCTCATGCATGTTGTCTTTGCAGACACTGTCCAAGCTAAGATGAACACACAGTAGAACTGGTTCCTGACAAGGAGCCAGCACCTTAAAGCACAGTAGAGAGCTGAGTATAGTTATGTTGCTTTGGGCCAATCGTGCTCTCATGAGCAGGTGACACTGATCAGTGCTTTACCTATGAGCAGGCTTCCAGAGAGGTGGTAAAATCCAGAGACGGGAGCCGTGTAGCGACCACTGCTGGAGTTGAAGCTCTGGCCTCTCTGGAACTGGGTCTCTGTGTCTGGAGGCTGGAATACAGAAGAAGGTGAGAGGAGATATTTGTGTTTCGTGATTACGGAAGCATGTATATAGGTGTGTGGAGCGAGGTCAGGGCCACGCAGACTCACATCGCCGAATGGCTGCAGTTCCACGAGGCTTCTCCGTGGTACGGGCAAGTTGTGCAGCAGCCGGCAATGGAAAGCCGTCCCGACTCGTGGGAGCTGGTCACACAGCAGGCAGCTTCCACTGGTGTCCAGGGACCCAGCACTGACAGCCACCTCTGTGTGGGGAGGGAGAGAGCAGCCAATCAATACTCTGTCAATCAGTTGGAGGGAGGGAGCAGCCAATCAGTGCACTGTTAAGCAGCTGGAGGGAGGGAGCAGCCAATCAGTAAACAGTCAAATAGTTGAAAGGAGGGAGCAGCCAATCGGTACACTGTTAAAGAACTGGAAGGAGGGAAAATTGAATCAGTACGCTGTCCCAAACAATTGGCAGGAGAGAGGACACTCTTTGTTTGTGTGCGATGCCAGCCTGTATACCTAGATTGGTGAATAAGCACCTTTGTGTTTCCTTCTGAACAACACACAGCTCAAAGTATCTGTAGCCTTGGTAGGGAGCCAGGCCTCCTGGCATCCCCCAGTCACACACACACACATGCACACACACACACACACACATGCACACGTGCTCATGCTCCAAAGAAGGTGGGTGGGGGGTTCTGAGGGAGGAATCTCAAGAATTCTCCATCTAAGCCAAGTCACATCCAATCCTGGAAAATTACCCTTATTACAGGATCAGGCTGCCAGCTTCAGCAGGGAATGAGCCAACGCAAAGACTCAGCAGAGGGCTTATTAAATACTCATCATTGTACATGTGACCTGTTCTAGCACATTCTGTAGTATTTTCCGGGCTATATCCTACACTGTGTGTAGTTTGTTCTGTGCTCATGGTCTCCTCTGGAGTCAGCCGATAAGATGCTGTCTGTGGGCCTTACGGCTCCGTCATCACCTTTCAGCCTGAGGCGTAAGTCCTTCATCAGATCCTCCTGCTGTCCAGATTGGGGTGCAGGCGGTCCCGGGGGACCCTGTGGACCAGGGGGGCCAGGGGGACCAGGGAGCCCATGCTGCACAAACAGATATCCGTCATGCATTTGCCTGTTTTCGATGGAACGTCATTTATGCATAACAAACATGTAACGACTATATACACTCCACTGACTGTCCTTGCACCGTCGATCAGGCTGTCAAACCAGAGCTCTGTGTAGCTTAGTTCTTCTTCTGTCCCACCACAAATGATTCAGCTAATGAGCTGTATGGTAATTAGCACAAGGAGCTGAATCAGGTGTGTTAAATGAGGGTAACCCCAAAATTTGCATGGCTCCAGACCTCCAGGACTGGAGTTTGACACCTCTGTGCTAGATACACACCACAGACTGTTCTTACACCCTAGATACGCACCACAGGCTGTCCTTAGACTCTAACTACACATCATAGACTGTCCTTGCACCCTAGATACACAACATAGACTATCTTTACACCCTGCATGCACTCCAAAGACTGCCCTTATACTGTACATTGACACCATAGACTGTCCTTACATTCTAAATATACACCATAAACTGTCCTTACATCCTAGATACACATCACAGACTGTCCATACACCCTACATACACACCATTGACTGTCCTTACACCATAGATACACATCACAGGCTGTCCTTACACCCTACATACACACAAGACTGTCCTTACACCCTAAATACACACCATGCATTGTCCTTATACCTTAGATGTGCACTATAGACTGCCCTACCTATACAACATAGACTGTCTTTACACCATAGACTGTTGTTCTATCCTTACATGCTAGATGCACAGTATATACTGACCTCAAACCCTAGATACACACCATCAACTGTCTTCATAACCTAGATGCACACCACAGACTGTCCTTACACCCTAAATACACACCATACATTGTCCTTATACCTTAGATATGCACTATAGACTGCTCTTATACCCTACCTATACAACATAGATTGTCTTTACACCATAGACTGTTGTTCTATCCTTACACGCTAGATGCACAGTATATACTGACCTCAAACCCTAGATACACACCATCAACTGTCTTCATAACCTAGACGCACACCACAGACTGTCCTTACACCCTAAATACACACAATAGACTGTCCTTATGCCCTACATATACACCAAAAACTGTCCTTATACTTTAGATATGCACTATTGACTGACCTCACACCCTACCTACACACCATAGACTGATCATACACCCTACATACACACCATAGATCCTACAGTAACACTCTAGACCACTCATATACCCTACATACACATCATAGACTGTCCTTACGCCCTAAATTGATACTATAGCTTATCCTTATACCCTACAGTGACACCTTATACAGTCCTTACACTCTACAGTAACACCATAGACTATCCCTACACCCTACATGCACACCATAGACTGTTCGTACACTGTACATTGACACAATTGACCTGCCTTAATCTTATACAAACTCTGTAGACTGTCTATACACCATACACTTACACCACAGACCATCCTTATTATTTATATACACTGTAAACTGTCCTTATACACTGCAGTGACACCAAACACAGCACTTAAACCTACATACACACCATATACTGTCCTTACATCCATCTTATACACATATACCATCTGTAAATACTATATACACACACCATAGACTGTCCTTACAGCTCATAGTGATACCAGAGACTACCCTTACACACTATGCACATCCTACTCACACTTTACTCCTTACAAGAACAGTACAGGCTACATTTACTTCCTACAGGTATACTAAATATTCATCACATGCTAGCTTATTTACCTTGGAGGGTTTCTTTTGAGGTTTCATTTTCCTGTTGTCTCCTCTGTTAGAGTTCAGCTTGAAGAGCAGCCAGGAGATACGAGGGTTGACCACGGCCGTGTCGGAGGATTCAGAATCCTGTGGAATTTCCCACGTCAGCCACCGCATGAAGCATATGGACAGGTGCCGGTGCCACATTGTGGGCAAACTGCATGCAGTGCTCCGATTCTGAACACTCACTGGCCTCACAGCTGGATAAAGCAGCAGTTTGTGTGTGTTGGTGTGTGTGTGTAGTGTGGCTGGGGTGTATGTGTGTGTTGGTGCGTGCACCAGGGTGTATGTGTGTGTAGTGTGGCTGGGGTGTATGTGTGTGTTGGTGCGTGCACCAGGGTGTATGTGTGTGTAGTGTGGCTGGGGTGTATGTGTGTGTTGGTGCGTGCACCAGGGTGTATGTGTGTGTAGTGTGGCTGAGGTCATGTTTATATTATTATGACGACCAAATATCCTCACAATGTGATAAAACCCTGTTCTTTTATTTTTTTGGTCCCCATAAGGGAAAACTCAATTTTAAAGAAAAACTGAATTTGGTCAAAAAAACTAAAAATGTCAAAACTCTTGTATTTTGTTTGATTACTTATGGTTGTCTTAGTCAGGATTAGGGTTATGTGCATCAAAAAGAATGGAGAGTCCCCATAAAGAAATAGATACCTAATCTTGGTGTGTGTGTGTGTGTGCATGTAGCTGGTATGGGTATGTGTGCTAACATACACTCTTTATTGAGTAAGTAGATGGTTGTTGAGCAGTCTGAGAAAACGTGGTGACCACGCGTCAGCGTGTGAAAGGCTGCAAAACGTACCTACTGGCTGACGTGTTGAGCACTGGCAGTGAACATGGTGACTGTGCGTGAGCATATGAGGGCTGTGTGAGGACGTACTTGCTGGTTGACGCGTTACGCGCACACAGTGAATGCAGTGACCGTGCATGAGTGTGAGCTTGTGGAGGGCATCCTGAGGACGTACCTGCCGGTTGATGCGTGGAGCGCTCTCTGTGAACGCGGTGACCGTGCGTGTGCGTGAGCGTGTGGAGGGCATCCTGAGGACATACCTGCTGGCTGACACGTTGACCATTCTCAGTGAACGCAGTGACCGTGTGTGAGCCTGAGCGCGTGGAGGGCTGCCTGAGGACGTACCTGCTGGTTGACGCATTGAGCGCTCTCAGTGAACGCGGTGACCATGCTTGAGCCTGAGCGCGTGGAGGGCATCCTGAGGACGTACCTGCTGGTTGACGCGTTGAGCGCTCTCAGTGAACGTGGTGACCGTGCCTGTGCGTGAGCGCGTGGAGGGCTGCCTGAGGACGTACCAGCTGGTTGATGCATTGAGCGCTCTCAGTGAACGCAGTGACCGTGTGTGAGCCTGTGCGTGTGGAGGGCTGCCTGAGGACATACCTGCTGGTTGACGCGTTGAGCGCTCTCAGTGAATGCGGTGACCGTGCGTGAGTGTGAGCGCGTGGAGGGCTGCCTGAGGACATACCTGCTGGTTGATGCTGGTGCTGCTGTTTCTGTCACAGGGCTCTAGCAGACAGAACTCCCCCAAGCAGCAGACCAGCAGGAAGCCCATAAGCACCGCCAGTGTGCCCCAGCAGCCCAGGGCTGCGGAGCCGTGAGACATGCTGCAGCTGAACGCACGCGTCGGCTCTTCCTCTCTCTTCCTCTTCCTCTCACAGGCTTCCTTCCATCCCCTCACTGGGAGACTCTGACAGATGTTTTTCCTCGTACTTCAGCTCTTCAGCCACGAGCTTTTGATCATGACTCCGTTTGTGTTGCTTTCTTTAAAGGTACCAGTGTGTTCGTTCTGTGAGACGGCCGGCAAGGCGGGCTGACGTGTGTCTCCCCTCCCCCTTAGATCACTTGTTCCTGTGGAATGGAGGGAGGTCTGGGGGTCCTGCACAGCATAGCTTCAGAACGTCTTCGAGCTTCATCAAAGTTCAGCTCCCCAACTTTGAGTACTCAGCTTCTCCTCTCTTTTTATTTCCTGTCTCCCCCGAAGACTCCCCCACTTCCCCGCCCCCCCCCCCCCCC
>JAODKM010000042.1:13492417-13507709 GCA_026780845.1 Petrocephalus sullivani
TCACTCAGCTGCCCTCGGGCGCTCTTTTTAAGCCTGCTCCAGTTCTCTTCTGGGTCCCTCTGTCTACCTCACATACTGCACCAAAACTTTAAATATTCAAACATGTGATTTTCTTGAATAGTTTGTCTAATAAATCATTTACATATAGGTCAATCAACCAGAAATGTAACACTGAAAAATCATTAAATATGGCTGTCAATAAATATAACATATAACTAAATATTTATACTGAACAGGCCCATTTCAAATTCCAAAAGCAGAACCAGAAGCAGATGTTATTAAATGGAACCCTCTGTGTGGTTAGGACGGCCAGGACTCAATGCATATAACTGAGTGACTAAAGCAATTTTGTTGATTTTGTGCCGAGCTATTTTCTTTGAAAGGCAGTTATCGGGTGTCACCTCTCGTCCAGAGCCAAGCGAGCGACTACGAAAGCCAACGTGTTTCCAGAGAAAAATGGGCCTGGCGCATTTTCTAGAAAACCACATCGAGATGGTGGGTTAAGCATGATGCAATTTCCACACATTGGCGCCAACACACGAGGGCACAGCCTAGCTGAGGACGCTGGGCTCCTGTGACAGAGCAGAATACCCTCAACGTAGAATATCCCACCTACCTCTTATTGCTCGTTTGTGCATGCAACGCCTGGGTGGCTGTTAGCAATCAAGCAACTGCACAATGATTAATCTTATCCCCTGTCTGCTCACAGCAATTTGCAATACTACTGCAAAACTCTGCAATACTCTTCTTATAGCCACACATTTTAGCCACACATCCTCCGCACGACACATCTACGAATCCCATTTCCTGTTTGAAAAATGTCCAAAAAAAAAACCAAGTTATTCTTGATTCATACTCGGTGCTACTAACTCAGTATAGGGTCACTATGATTGTGGTGCCTCTTCCAGGACAGGGGACAGCCTGCACAGAACACACTCTTGCACTAGGGGCTGTTTAGAAATTTTGAGTCACCTTAGCATCTCTCTTGGTGGGAAAGGCAACCTTAGGTACAATTCCTGTCGAGTTCTGTGTTAAGTGTGTGATAATGTTTGGGGTGGATATAGGATTTGCATGTTGATGTTTCCTGCTTAAAAATCCATGATACACTGCATGTACAATAAGAGGATGATTACCAGTTAGCTGTTGCTTGATTTACCAATTGAAGTGCAAATTTCCAAAAATAACTCAGTCCATTCTGGGTTGTTTTTGAGATGAGACCAACAATGGATTCCTCATTACATGTGACAGTATTGGAAAGCAAAACTTACTTGGACCCCATGTAATCCAATGAAGGACTTTCATTAAATATCTGAGATACAGAAATGTTCTCGAAAACATAAGCCTTGGACTGAGTGAGTTTAGGAAATTTGCTCCTCAGTTGCATGACACAGTCTCATTTTTCTGTGATGTTCTTATGCATTTTTATGGATGAATTGGGAAGTTAATGAAGCGTCTCTCACAAAGTCAGCCTCCAACATGCCCGTCCCTCATTACCTGAGGCACAATCCAACCTGCCAACAAAAGGCTCCCCTTATCCTCTTTCCTAAATGGAAGGCCATTTGATTCCTGTCTCAATGTTTCAAAGCATATGCGGGGGAAAAAATGGAGTCAGTTGAGCAGCAGTTTATTTTTGAAGCAGTACACATGCATGAATTTTGTGATTTTTTAGGACATCTCTGTTTGCAGAGCTAAGGCTTCCTTCTGGTCTTCTGGATGTTCTCCAGCCAGTCCAGGTAGTTGGCCACCTTGGTATAAATGCCCAGCCGGTTTCTCTGCCCACAGCCGTCGCCCTGGGACACCAGGCCGATGAGGAACCAGGTGTCGTGGTACTTGGTGACCATGGGCCCGCCACTGTCCCCGTTGCAGGCATCTTTCTCGTCGCCCAGCTTTCCTCCGCATAGCATGTTGTCGGTGATCTCGTTTGGCATGACGGACGCGCACAGCTCGGGGTCCACCACTGGGATGCAGATGTAGAGAAGGGTCATGCTCATCTGGCCTCGGTAAGATTTTCTGCCCCAGCCTGTGACAATGGTGCTGGTGCCGTTGAGGTGCAGAATGTTCTCTGCCAGGTTGCGGCTGGGGAGGCACACTGGGGCGATGTAGGTGGTATAGCTGACTGGGGAGGCCAGGCGCAGCAGGCCAATGTCGTTGTCCACGGAGTCCGTGTTGTAGTCGGGATGGGAGATGGCCTCCGCTACAGGCAGCGTCACTTCAGTTCCCTCTTTGATCAAACGGTCGTACTCTCCTGTTGCGAGTGCAAACAGAGAGGGAAACTCAGAGTCTTCTCAAGAGTTATAGTCATCCTTTCCTCCGGCAACACGCGCTCATACATAGACACGGTCATAGTTTCCTAGAGATACATAGAGACGGCGATGCTCGCCGTGTCCTGGAAACGAGGATGCACACGCTGATGCTGGAGAGACACTGTTTCCAGGAAACCGGCTCACACACATAGAGATGCTTGTTTGAGGCATGCAGACACACGACACAGCCCGCTGGAAATAGTGCCTTTCGAGAAAAAGTACTACAGACCCAGTCTGACACTGAGGTGCGGCTCTCCCTCCAGACAGTGAGCAGCGGTAAGGACCCAGGACTCAGAGATGAGCACCCCACCGCAGTGCAGGTTTCCTTTCTCGTTCAGAAGCATTGCCTATGAAAGACACATGTTTGCACATTAACTGCTCTGTATTAGCCTTGTGGGGGGCGGGGGAGGGGTCATGTGACATACCTGCCAGGGGCTCTCGCCTTTCTTCCCTGTCGCCCCCCCCACCACCCACGGGATCAGGCCTTTGGGGGCTCTGGGGATGTGTACTCGGCCACATGCAAATTTGGCTGCCAAGATGGGAGACACGTGCCGGCTGAAAGCCCTTAGGAGACACTGAGCGCGTGCACTCTGCCAGGGGGGCACCGCGGTGGCCTACCAGTGGGGACGCAGCCCCTGGAGTTCAGGTCGAGACTGTAGCCACTGACGCAGCCGCATGTGCGGCTCGGCCCGTCGGCGCTCTCTGTGCACGTTTGTTCGCAGTCGCCGTTGTTGTGCTCGCAGCTCGTAGCCGTGACGTCTGAGCACAGTGCGAAAACATTACGCTGAAACTGAACGCCGAACATGCTGCAATGCTGTCAGAAACTGCATCATTAGCCGGGCTCCCGGCCAAGAACTACAGATACACGGCAACAGATATGCTGGTCCTACTCAACTGTGGTCGCATAATTTCCCTTCAAACCCTGGGTTGCACTTGCAGGTGAAGGACTTAAATTGGTCCACGCAACTTCCATTCTTGCAGGGATTGGGCTCGCACTGATTACCATCTGAAAAAGATTCCAGACCCAGTGAGACCAGTGGATGTCTCCCAGTAGGACTGGTGGACTCGTGCCAAGCATGATCCATGCACTTACCTGTATACACAACCCAGAATTCAATCTGTAAATCACATAAGGCAGAGAAAGGCATCAGTTTTGGCACGAGACACCCTGCATACACCACGCTTTCACAACTGTTACTCACCGTGGCCTCCCGGGTCTGGAAGATCTCACGGGCCTCCTCGAAGTCACACACCTCTTCCACACACTCACGTTCCTTGGATGGGGGCTTGATCTCCTCTAGAAAGCTATTGGCACGCTTATGTCGCAAGAGCATGTGGGCTTGGGGCCTGTCTTGAAAGACTTGGGTAGGTAGGAATGGAACACAGATCTGGAATGAGTGCTCACGGCTGATAAACATTGTACTGGTCTATTCTGTGTGCTGTCCAGAAAGTGCAGATACGGAGGCAGGGCCTGCTAGATAGTGGCCGCCTACCCTCCCACGTGCCAAACTGAGAGGTGGAACAGTGTACAGCTCATTCAGGAATATTTAAAGCTGGCGGTCTACCTGATTGGTCGACTGCACCTGATGTCCACAGAGCGACTAGCACAATGACAACACGGGGAACCATCCTGAATATTCTGCAACACCATGAACATGGACAATGCTAGTGATACTCTATGACCACAGACACTAGAGGCAATACTCTTTAACTATGAATACTCCTAATGACACTCTGTAATAAGAATAAGCATAATAAACAATACTCTTTAACTATGAATACTCCTAATGACACTGTAATAAGAATAGGCGTAATAAACAATACTCTTTAACTATGAATACTCCTAATGACACTCTGTAATAAGAATAAGCATAATAAACAATACTCTTTAACTATGAATACTCCTAATGACACTGTAATAAGAATAGGCGTAATAAACAATACTCTTTAATTGTAAAAATATAGTTAGCCTAACCATTTTAACCTGATAAGACTGCAGCTGCATGCTTTCTTGGCCACATGACAATGATTGTGTCTTGGAATTAATAAAGTAAAACTAAAAAGTACCGCTTGTGAGACAAAGCCTTTGTGGATTAGTGCAGCCCTTCTCATCTCTGTCACTGTAAGGTGTGTTCTTTATAAAATTTCCCAAGTCTTTTTTCCCCCCCCAGAAAACGTCTTTCTCATCATCGCAACATTTTCCTGAACACAATATTTGTTAATTTGCTGGGCGTACATGTGGATTAATTTACCATCCCCAGGGTAAATGGGATATTATATAATAACCCACCCCAGCCAGTTAATTTAAAAGTTAGAAGAATATTCTACCTGACAGTCAATTTCAGTATAAAAATGTCTAAATGTGGAACACCTGAACTTCCATAATTTCTACGGATTTGGGAACCAGCAGCACTGCACATTGTAACAGCTTCATATTAGCATATTTTACTGCTGATAATCTGCTTCGTTTTGCAGACGTCTTACATCTTAGTTGAGCTTCATTCTATACACTTAAACCGTCAGCCTAGGGGCTTGAAACTACATATTAAATGGCATCAGTAAATCGATCAGGACATTTAGCATTTTAAAACTGGGCAAAACATAAACAATAAGAGAGGAAAGTTACTTAAAGTCTGTAAAAGAGGTCTATAGATGCAGTTTTACTTACGTCTAAGAGAAGAAGTTGATGAACGAATGGAATATCCTGTGTTTAAACTGTGTTAATGACTAACTGTCATGTTTACTGTGAGTCCACAGTCTGAATGCCCTCAAATTGTCCAACTGGACAGTGTGCCATTTGTCTACACCCATATAGACTTGCAAAACAGATAAATAAGGCAGTGTGAAATATTGTGCAAAAGTCTCTTATGCAGATGCCAATGCTACAACATGGACTTGGTGGGAAAAACGCAAGGTGTTGTGCATTTACTACCAAGCTAGTCACAGGGAAAATATAGACAGGAAGACATCGCCACCTACAGGCCATACATGGAGTGGCAGAATGACATAATGCTGAGAGTGTTACATGAAATTTCTACATCCTTTATTCTCTGTGGCGATGAAAATACATCATTAGCATATGGGCAAATAAAAGGAAGATTATCACACCATTCATTAATGGAACAAAATACAGGTAAACGCAAATTGTTTTTTAAAAGCACCCGATTCCCAAAAACTATGCTTTTGGGTTCATTGGCTTTGGGATTTCTAGTGTTCAAGAAGAACCCGGCATAAAAATATGAAAATTTATGCTTCAACGTTGAATAAACAGAATAAATAATTCACATTCACCTCTGTAGTGTTTGTCTGACTTTGTGGAAATGAGGGCGCTTGTTAGGTGTTGGCTTTAGGTGAGGATCAGGTCTGTAACTGCTTTGTCCTGGGACCTTGTTTCTGTATATCATGTTTCATGTGCTGGAGACTAATGAATGGAGTGGTGTTCTATTCCACCAACAAGAGGGAGACAGGGTTGGGGCCACGGGCCCCAGAGATGGAGCCGTTTTTTTTGGGCGGGGTCACAGATGGTTACACTACAGATTGCAGCGCGACAAGTCTCTTGGCAAGTCACGGCGGGATCTGGGGTTTACTTTGGGCAGGTTAGTGCCTAAGCTCAGGACAGAGAGGTGAGGCACAACATCTCTGGGGAAAGACTAAGAGGGTACAGAATGCAACCTCGATGCAACATTAGGTTGTCATGACACCCTACGCGACTTCAGGACGGCTCTGGAATGTTGTGCGTGCCATTGCCTTTTCTGTGTATTGGCCTTTTCGTCAGAGAAAGGATGTGTATAGGTCCTGGTCAGAAGCCTTTCTGGTGGATCCACCCCGGATACCAGGTCTCAGGTCACTTACCAAATCTGGTATGAGCAATGGCAGATGGGCCAGTCATGAGTAAGAGGGGCAACGACAGCAGCCTGGAGTGGGTATAGACTCGGAATTAGGCCAGCCCAGATCTACTTCCGTGGGACTCGTTCCGGGATCCGCATTCCCCCAAGGATCCCCTTTCACTATCTCAAGATCGGTTCGGTAGTTTTTTAGTCCGAAACAGGAGAACGACGCATTCTTATTATTATTATCTTCTGGACTATGATGTGACATAGTAATGAGGTCATCTTACAGGACTTAATGGGGCAGGAGCAGGAGCAGAAGCTGGAGTCCTAGTTCTGCATCTGCTCTACAATAAGGTATCGCTTACCTGCTCCCTCCGCTTTGTTTTGAGGGGCAAGAGGGCGTCAGTTGAGTAGCTGCAATGCATTTTGGGTCAGGCCTATATATTGACCAATTCTTTGGCACGGCCGGTTATTCCAAAGACAGACGGCCTTGTAAGAGATGACACAAAGCACAGCCGGCCCGGTGAGTGTCTTAGCCTTCACTGGTTAGCCTTCCACTGCTGGACACACATGCCACTCAGTGTCAGGGACTGCAAGAACTCACCTCAGCAGGTAGCACTCCTGGGAAGGTGAGTGTAGAGAGCTCTGATTCCCAGACATAGGTAATCCCGTAACAGTTCGCTTGTGACATTTAAATGAGGATTATACCGCATTGAGGTATGGCTTTTTCAAGTATATGTACCGGTGACCAAGCTGCAGGTCGTGGCACTTTGCTACTTTAATTCATAAGAGTGTGCAGATTGACAGAATGCGGCTTCAGGTTTCCTGTTTCAATTTAAATTATAGTCAAAGTTGGCCTAATACGGTGTTGATTAGTTACCCAGAGACGTAGCGTCTAGACCAGGGACAGGCAACCTGTCCAGCAGGCTTTCTGTCCTACCTGCTCTTTCAGGAACCACGCAGGATTTCACACAGATATTAACTCATCAGGTAGGATAGAAAACCTGCTGGATACTGGCACTCAAGGATCTGGGTTGCCCACGCCTAGCCTAGACCAACACTCGGCTGATTGCGTTGAATAAACACTGTCAACATAGGCTTATTACTGCAGTTGAGGCTCAGCGTAATGGATGTGGCTATATTAATGGAGGAGGCGTGTCTTCAGGGTGGTGTGCTTCTGACCAGTCAGCTATGTCCTGCTTCTCGGCACTCAGGTTTGCCCTGCCCCCTGTGCCCAGTGTTGATGTCACTGTCCTGCTCTTCACCTCTTTCCAGGTATCTGGGACCCTGTGTCCTCTTCTGGGAGTGGTACTCTGGTTCTCTGTGTCTTTAGCCATGATAATGCCTGAACCTCCAGGACACCCGGGCTTCTCCCCTCCCCCTCCCCCAGGCTCGGAGGACTCACACTTTCCCACGGACGGCGATCACCTCGCAGCGCCCTCCGGTGGCAGTTTCTCCCTTCCCGGCAACATGAGCCGCACCTCTCGTTTTTTTGACATGGGGATGGAGGATGGCATGATGCCGAACCTAGGACCGGATATGTCGCACTGTCAGATGCTGCTGGAGGCTCCGGAAGCCCCGCCCCTGCAGACTGTGCCCTGGTTCTGCCTTTGTGCGCACTGCAAGGGCACCGCTGGACCCAAAGGGGACCGTGGAAGCAGAGGCTTGCCAGGTTTGCCTCTGCACCGCAGGCCTTTCTCAGGCAGGATCCCAGCACTGTTCCCAGAAAATCAGAAGGACTCATCTGTTTCCCTCTTGCTCTCCATAGGCAGTCCTGGGAGCCCAGGCCCAAGAGGATTCACTGGGTTCAGGGGGCGACCAGGCTTCATGGGACGCTTGGGGTTGAAGGGTAAATGCAGTCCATTACCCTGCACCTACCTTCCTCGATCCTATGTGCAGTCATACATGTAATACAGGTCATCAGATTCCCTCTCTACCTTCAAGCAAGGTTTCAAGACCATTCAGTTCCAGGAATACCTCTTTTACCCATTGAATTGCCCATTGAATAGCTATCTTTTTAAGGTGCTTTATAAATAAAGTTGGCATGGTATGGTACGGTCTTATTAGGTTTCTGCTTTGCTTGGAAGATATTGCGTAGCTCTTGCCCCAGTATAGCTTACATGTCTTGCTGGGTGTTCATTGGAAGGTCAGCCTAGCTGCACTTGTGCCTAGTCAATTCCTCGACAGTGCGTATTGTGCTATTTACTGTTGGACATCAGCTAAATAAGCTGAATATAAATGTAAATATAATGCTGGGGCAGACTTTCTGCTTGAACTACAACAGTGTTTCCCAACCGGGTCCTTGAGGACCCCGAGGCAGAGGTTCCCTCCTAGCTCTCTACCGGGCTTCAAGCGTCCAGAAATGGATGAGAGTAAAAATGTGGACTGTCTGGGGGTCCAGGCTGGGAAACACTGAAGCAGACCAATGCCACCATGTTTAATGGTGCAGTGCTCAGGTGGACTTTCTGCTGTCCTTTCCTTCCCTCCCCAGGGCAGAAGGGCGACGAAGGAGAGAAGGGCCACCAAGGCCCCCTGGGATTCACCGGCCCCAAAGGAGAGCGTGGCTTCAAGGGTGAGTAGGATGCACCACTGCAGGTGCAGCTGGCTCATCTCTGACCAAGAACCATGATGTTCACCAGTCCTGCTCCTTGTTTTCAGGAGACAAGGGGGACCCAGGTGTTGAGGGACCCCCAGGCGAACAGGGCCCTCAGGGTGACGCAGGCCAGTGTCCTGAGACTTGCGAAAGTATCCCGGGTCCACCAGGAGACCCAGGACTCCCTGGACCTGTGGGTGTTCGGGGGCTGCCGGGGATAGCAGGGCCTACAGGCGCCCCAGGACAAAGGGGAGAAAAGGGCGATATGGGTCTCATGGGACCCCCAGGGGAAGAAGGGGAGAAAGGCGAGCAGGGCCCAGAAGGGGAATGCAACTGCCATGATGGACTCGATGGGACAGACGGGCAGGACGGCCCTCCTGGCTCTAAGGGGGATCAGGGTTCTCCAGGGGCTCCAGGAGAAGACGGGCAGAAGGGAGATGTGGGGGAGCAAGGCTTCCCAGGACCATGCAGCCCAGCCATCCAGTCGGCCTTCTCGGCCCTTCTGGACAATGTGTACCCTCTCCCGGGCACCCCGGTGGCCTTCACACGTGTGCTCTACAACATGCAGGGCAACTACAACCCTGGCATGGGCATCTACACGGCTCCCGTCAACGGCACCTACGTCTTCAGCTACAGCGTGGTCGCTTTCAGTCGGTTGCTCAAAGTCGGGATGTTCCTCAACTTCCGGCCCGTGATCAAGTCTACCGAGCCGACGGACCTGGCCACCGCCTCCCAGCTGGTGGTACTGCACCTCTCCGTGGGAGACCGGGTATGGATTCAGGTGAAAGACACCTTCACCAACGGCATGTACGCCAGTTCTGAGAGCAGCAGCAGCTTCAGCGGCTTCCTGCTGCATCCCGACAGCTGTGACCTGCCCCTGTTCCGAGACTTCACTCCACCGATAGAGGGAGAATACAGGTGGGATGACGAAGAAGCCCCAACAACAACTGAACCTACAGTCTCTGTCACGCCTGAGGAGAGCGAGCCTCCCAGCCACCTGCCTGATGACAGCTTCCTCCAGTAACCTCACGTGAATTCCTCTCCCCCTAGACGAACTTACCTCGGAAATTAAGCTGTCCCTCCTCGACGACTGCTTCTCATACCGTTTATCCTAGTCTAAGTTAGCCTAATTACTCCTTTGCAAAATTCTGTGAAGTAGAAATGCCACTAGCGTCCGAAATTCCTCCCGATTGGTTCATTGAAACCCAGCCCGGATAGCTGCTTAATGGTCGTGTTCATTTGACACTTGTTAACATGGACTGGAAACAAACAGAGCATGGCTCACACTGTACACTATGCTAGCTAAGCAAATATATTAGCATATTAACTTTGAGTAGCAAAATAACTTATATCTGCATTCAAAAATAAACAGTATATTTCTGTTTAAAAACCAATTGCTACTTATATGCTTTGTGAGACTGGCTGTTACAAATGTTTGACTGTCTTCAAAACTAGCTCAGTGAGTGAAGAGGAGCAGGCTGTTAAGAGGCAGAATTAGGGGCTATTTGAACAGTAGGGGCAGGAAAACAGCACAACAGCACCCTGATAGTAACCTGAAGCCTAACCTGATGATGCTGCCTCCATCTTCAGCTTCTTCATGATATCTTAGAGAGAGAACAGGAACTGGTACTTTTGGCTTTTGCACTTAAAAAAAAATTATTTTATTAAAATAGGACTGGCTTTAACCACCCAGGACTTGGATTTACAGGTATGTTTTTTTTTATTCCATCTTTGAAACAGTTGCAGAACAGGAATGTTTTCAAAGAAAGTGGTGTTTGGTCTGTATAAAAATGAGGTTACTGGAATTATACAGCGGGATCTCTCCCGAAAGCTGTTTGTGTTTTTATCACTTAACTCATACAGAAGCATATGACTGTAGAGTTGCTTACCAGCAATGGATTCAGCTAGAATGGCTTAGATTGTGTAGGCGACTCCCAGCACAGTGATGGAGTTAGCAGAATTATACTGGTGCGTGACTACACTGATCATTCTTTTTATAGATGACAGGTGGATCTCTAGCATCACAGCTGTGCACATGGAAACAGGGCCTGAGTGATGTGCTCAATGATATGAATTTCCCTTGAGGAGTTACATTTTTCAGTTTATTTCATGTTGCATCTTTGCTCTGTGTTGTTCATACGTTCCAAAATAAAGTATGTAAGGATATGTTTTAACTGTTTGTGTTTGTGACACATTGATATGTGAGAGGCTCTTGGTCAGGTAACCTGGGCCAAATCCAACCTCACACAACCTGTCCTAACCCTCTCCATAACCCTCAAAACTCAGACCCCAGTCCCGAAACTCAGTCCTGCACCTGCTCTGGGTTTCTATTCTCTGGTCTTCAGTTTCAAACAGTTTAAACTGGATTTAATGAATACAGCAGTTCTTCAGCTACTTTCTGTAATTGGACTGTAAGTCTACTTGCTTTCACACAAAATGGCTGCCCTTCACTGCGAAGAAGAAGGTAACTATCAGACCGTATTAAAATGTCGGTTTATGGATAAGGGGACAGCAGCTTTGAGCTACAGGATTAGCAACCTAATCCTACCGCTACCTGTCTAACCCTTCAGGTGGCCACGTCAGCTCTGCTGTTTATCTTGAGGGGACACTGCTTGAGGTGTCGGCACACGCAGATCTCCTCATTCCCCTTCAGGTGGCACATCTTCTTCCTCGTCATTGACCATCTCTTTGGAGTCCTGGCGCTTGAATTCCTGGAAATCTGCCTCCTCCTGGTCACTGTCCCAGGGCAGACAGACACAGTTGCCATAGAGACTTCATCAGTCTAACACCTGACTTCTGACAGGGATCTCTCAGAAGTAGCTTTAGGATGAGCGGTGGAGTATCCTTACCTTTCCTTCTCTATGGGATGCATGTCAGAAGACGACAGACGGAAAGGAAACGTGGGTTATTATTGGAGGGAGACGACACCTTCTAGCACGCACATAAAGCAGCGATTGCATAGGGGTACTCTACCTAGGTCAGGTTTAGGGTGCATAAGCTGGACAGGCATCTCCACTTGGACCTCACTGGAACAGACACATCAGCTCAGTGACCTCAGCTGCAGGAGCACAGCCACCTAACGTTTAAGCATGAAGAACTCGGCCAGTTGGGTTTGCCCAAGTGGGAAATGAAGCTGTCTCTGCCCCCAGTGCTATTAAGCGTTAATCCTGATGTGTGCAGATTCGTCAGGGCTGCTCCAGACACCAGGGCCTTTTTTTAGATTTATGGAGTATAGGAAATGTCAGAGAGTGCATTCTGCTCCTGCGGTTATATAGCAGAGGCTATTGCTCGATTTCACATGCAGAGGGGGAACCACTTCCCTAAAAGCCTACTAACTACTACAAGCTGACACTGTCCTGTCACAGCGTTTCACCAGTCTGCATACTTTGCCCTCCACTCTTTGAGAGCAAATATTTGAGAATTATATGCCAGTCCTGGATTATAGCGATCTTCTCCTACCTGGTTCCAAATAACCTAGAAAACAAAATGGACATGTGGTTAGTTTCAGATATCAGAGTGGTGTGAACTGATTAGCGCTCACTCATGGCACATGCTGACCCGCCAACGATGAGCTTGACCACCAGCCTATAGGACACCAGGATTCCCAGAACCTCCTTCAGCACCTCCTCTTTAATACTGTAAAACAAGAGATCAGCATCCTATGTTACACACACATTATGGCAACCAGAAGCTCTCTTATGCATGCTTTGCTACACATTATAAGCAATGTACTGTACTCTGCAAGTGGGGTGCAGATGTGAGAAAAAGTTTGTGAACCCTTTGGGATTATATGCATTAATTGTGATCTAATAGTTATCGAAGGAATAATAATAATAATAACAACAACAACAACAACAACAACAACTATAATAATAATAAAGCAGTCCGTTTCAACAGCACAAAATTATATTTGTCACACATGAAACATTCATATGTGAAAAAGGCTATCACTTTATAATAAGTATAAAGGGTTTCTGAATGACAATCAGGTTATAGCACTAAATTATTAATAGACAATGATAAGCTCTAACAGTTTCATATTTATCAATGAGTTACTAAAATGTATAAGTGGAAAGAGGGAGCCTTATTGTAAAGTGGTACCTGAAAAAGTATGTGAAATTGTAAGCTATCGATTGAGTGATTGGAGGCAGGTGCTTCCAAACAAAGCCCTCAAAGGCTGGTCATGAAATAAATGTTGCCTTTCACAGCTGAGAGCTGGTGATGTCATTCATAATGCGAGTAAAGAGCTTCCAGGGGATCTCAGAAGAAGATATGCTGACATTGGGGCTAGAAAACCTTTTGAAAAGATTGGGCCTCTGTAAATCCACTCTCATGATTGGCACAGCTGCTCGGTCCTGTTTCTGTTTGGCCAGCAGAGGTCACTGCTGGCCATTCTGGGCTCCCCTCTCATTTACCCACAGCTGATTCCCATTAGTGGTGTTTCTTTGCTTGTGATTAATTGTTATCGTCTCCGCCTGTCACTAGTTGGTTAAAAGCTGTCTCATTATTCGTGTATATATGTGTCTCCCCTCGCCTGGTTTTCTAGTTCAGTCATTGTCAACCATCATGGTGGTAAAGTCTGTTCCAGCATGAATCTCCCTAACAAAAACTGCACCTGTGTGTGCGTCGTCACTCCTCTCTAGGTTCCCATCGTGACACTCACAGGCAAATTGAAAATGCTGTCACACTTTTACATGTTTGTTGTCTCTGTTACCGGTCTTTTATTTCATGTGCATGACCTTGTAAATATCTTTATTCTGCTTACTGTACGTAACGTGGTGTCCAAAAGTCTGCAACCACTAATGAAATTGTTCCTACTTGGCATTCTTGTCTGATTAAATTAATTAATCACAAATTATATGATCAGCATAACAATTTGATTAGTTGAATTGTCAAAAATATTGACATGAATCCCAGAATTTCTTAGTATTTCATGCGCTCTCTTTTGCTCCGGTGACACAGAGCATTTGGGGTGGCAATGACCATGATCCATGGCAATGATCCATGTCACCCCAGCGTGATTCAATACTGTTCCAAAGAGCGTCTTGTAATGTTACTGAATGCTTTGACTTTCTTGGTCTTTAAGTGCCCCATAAATGTTTGATGAGGTTGAGGTCATTACTGCCCTAAACTCCTAACTTGCTCTTATCAGCAATCAGGACTTTTTTCCAGTCATTCGCTGTATATGTTTCACCCCATGGAAAAACTTTTATTTCTAGGATTAAATGAAATAAATCCCAGTTTTTCAATGCAGCCTCAAACTTTTGGACCCTTGTGTGTGTGCATGTGTGTGTACAGGTCTTGCGATACTAGAAGACCACAGAACCTCATAAGTATCCTCAAAAAATGGGACTAGTGAGGTATTTTTTTTCGGACCTCACTACTTCAGACTTAATTTTATAAAAATTTATGAATACAATCAAAAATCCAAAATAACCAAAAGTCTTGTATTTTGTTTGGTGACATATGGTTAAGGCTAGGGCTGGGTAGGGGTTAAGGGTATCATAATTGGAATTAGGATTGTTCCCATAGAAATGAATGGATGGTCCTCACTAAGATGGGATTACATATATGTTTGTGTATTTGCTAATATACTGTATCTATTATACATGCAACACTTCTATAAAGGGGGATAGACCAAACTAGCTCCTAACCACTGTGCTAATTGTATGAGCAGCACTGAAGGTAACCTCACACCTGAATGGCAGGTGGGATCCTGCCTTTGCTCTGTGTAGCTGGTGCTTCCATATTCTCCATGCTGAGTGGGTTTCCTCCAACAACAGTTAAGCTCATTTGCATATCAAATTTTCCTGCAGAGCATGAGTGTGTATGTCTTGCTAAAGGGTGTTCCATAGTCCTGTGCTGCAGCTGCTCCCTGACCAAAATAAGTGGTTGGAAGATGGATGGATGTAGACAGTGGATCTCCAAAACATTCCTACAGGGCCATGCTTTTGCTGCATCCTTCCCCAAATGCACCTAACCCTTTTTCCTGTTGAAAAGCTAGAGCACAGAAGGAGCTTTGAGACAGATGACTCTTCCTACCAGCCCACATGTCCTGGTGCTGCTGTCAGCACCTCCTGACCTTCCTGGCATCTTTTCACTTACATGCTGGATGAGGCAAGGTTGGTGTCCTCCTGCTTCAGCTGCCCATCCAGAACGATGCCCCTCTTCTGACGGTTGTTAGCCAGTAGGGGCAGGATGGAGTATTCCTGGTCCAGGCTGTCACCAGGCTCCACTTTGTCCCTGGACCAGGATACCGATGACTGTTAGATAAGGCCGGTATGACATGAGTATGTAGTGTGGAGAACCACTCCTGAGTCATGGACCTCCACTCCATGGAATTCTCACTTGTTATCTTTGAGCTCTCGCCGGCCTCAGAATATTTACGCATTAAAACCGAAATGGCGCGTGCCGACCAGCCAACACTCACAAAGGCTCCTCTGTAGCCACGGTCTCCATGTAGCTGTCATTGGAATACAGCACCACATTTGCCACCTGCTCCACTGCAAAGAGAGGAGATCATGAAGAGAGTGGTCAAAGTCACTGGCGAAGCACTGCTCGCCCCA
>JAODKM010000042.1:13519378-13541464 GCA_026780845.1 Petrocephalus sullivani
GCCTTCCTTTCCTTCAATGGATGTAGAAAATACATTAGCATAGTATATACATACAGAGGAGTCGGAGTCGGGGAGTCGGAGTCGGAAGATTTAGAAACTGAGGAGTCGGAGTCGGAGCATTTATCTACCGACTCCACAGCCCTGGTGGCCACCATCATCCCCTGACCTCAAGCCTATTGAGAACCTGTGGAGCATCCTAAGAAGATGTGTGTGGGTGAGCAGCAGTATGTCTTGAAATAGGATGCTCTGGGACACATTGCTGACATCCTCAAATGAAATACAGGCCGAAACTATACATGGGTTAACAAGATCAATTCATGAGAGAGTTGTTAAAGTGATCCCAAATTTTAAATGCTCGTATATTAATAGGTAACTTGGTCCTTAAGTATGTTTTTTTTTTTTGAAAAATGATCTATCCATGCAGCAAATACAAAAGATTGCAGTCTGGAGTTCATTATAAACATCATGTTTTGTGTTCCTTTCAAAACATAATGTCATCATCATTACCAGTGTGCATAATAATTTGGAAGATGGCATAAGTAAAATAGCTGGAAAATGTGTTATCTCGACTTAAATTGATTTATTTGTCAACTCCAAAGTATAATAAAAATATCCATACATTATTATGACAAACTATTGATTGATTATTCAATATTTACATATTGAATTTATCAGACAGTAAAACTTAATAACAAAGGTTATTAAAACGATACATAAAACTTTACTAAAATTACAATTTTCACTATGTGCTTATATTAGAAGTAAAATGAAGCTGGCAGTAATCAAGCCGAGTTCAACCACAGTTCTAACATCCGGAAAGCGAGTTGGGGCACAGTACTATCAGCAATGCCGCGTTCACATCCAATCAGGTTTACTTTGCATTAAGCTCACATTTTAAAATGCTTGATTTTAAATCCCCAACACTTTTTATATATTATTCAGAATTTGAATTACTTGAAACAACACAATTGTACCAAATTCAACTTTATTAATAACCATTAATATTCAAGAACACACAGTACACGACTGGCTTATAACTAGTACCTTCAACTCTGAGGTTTCACTGAATGGTTTATGGTAATTGAAAGGCTAGATAATAAATTTAAAGAAATATGAAATTGAAAGAAAGAGCATCGAAAACAACCAGAATGAAAAATGCTACTTCATATGAAACAGTTCAGTAAATGCAGTTTAAACAAAGGCTTTTGTGGTTCCTGTTTCTGAGGTTGCAGCTCCTCTGTAGATGTTCTGACCCTGGCCAGACTTTGCATAGTATTTCCTGTGACACACAAAATATGGAAATGGATTAAGCATTTGCCTGCATAGAGGCAGGCAGGCCGGCTTATAGGGGGTGATGTTTAGCATGGTACTAGAATCCAGGAAATATGTTTTGGTAAGTAGGCAGAGTGCAAAAGTAGATATACTGTAGATATACTATGAGATACACATAGATATACTGTTACATATGTAATCTGGTCGGGGAGGGCTCACCCTTTTCCTGACCCACTGGATCCTGCTCTGAAGGAACAGCATAGGAGAGCTCCACCAATGATGGCCAGACTGGCTGCAGCCCAGGCCATGTAAAGGCCCATGCCAAGTTCGAACCTGTGGACAGGTGGAGCCGTCGTTAAGGGAGACAAGAACAACTCATATGTTGGTGTGCCTTATGTGAATTGTGCTTTTCGGCGATTTTCGTATGCGGAAGAAACCTGCCACCACTATGCCAGTGAGTCTCGGAGTTGAAAGGTGCTGCCCTCTAGTGGGTGAGGGTGTCTCAACAGAGTGGACATATATGTGTCACATATTGTGTTTGTATACATAAGCATAAGTAGGCACATTAGGTAAGGGTATGAGGTTTTCGGTGGCAGTATGTTTTCTTCTTTGAACCCTGGGAAACCCACGGGGTTATATATGACCCCCACTTTTTATTTCTGCCATACACTCAACCCACTCATCAAAGTAAAGATTTTACTTTTGTTTTGAGGTTGTACATGGTACACTGGGCTGTAAAGCCAACAAAAAAAAGACTTTACTTTGAATATATGGCAGAAATAAAAGGTAGAGTCAAATATGACCCCACAGGTTCCATGGGGTTAAATTAACTTACTTAATGCCTCCATAAAAGGGGTCGTAGAACTCCTGTACAACACGTGCGGCGTACCAAGATGCGGCCGTGATGCTGCTCAAGCCTGAAGTGGAGGAGCAGAGATACAGTTATCTTTAACTAAAGGGAAGAGAGTGTCCTTACCCTTCACAAAGAGACCTCTGCTATGAGGAATCAGGTAATTCATCTCATCGACGAAGAAGAAGAACAAACAGCAGCTCCAGCAAGGTCAATCAGTAACTTTATCATGTTGCCTTGATGGCGCCCTTTGACGTTACTCTTAGCACAGTAATATTCTCCCTGAGTCACTTTTGTTAGCAGTATCTTTTAGGATATCACATTAGCATTATAGTAAGGGCTGATAATACAGGCTGCTGCTGGCCTTACCTGACAGGATGAACAATATTCCGCCGCTGGTGGCGATCTTACTCTTGGTCTGATCTGACGCGCTGCCGATCTTAGTGCACTTGAGACCCATCATCGAAACGATGACTGCTATCAGGCCCAGGATCAGGGCTACGATCATCAGCGCACGGCATGCCTGCAAATAACCTGAGCGCAGAGTCATACTGTTACACTAAAGACGTCAGGGATGGGGAAAAGAGCATTTAGACAACCACGCTGGCCTGAAGTCCTGGGGAGACTTTTATTCCCAAGAAATATGTTTGTTTAGTTTCACATATTGTCTTTTATCTGAAATGTACCTGTTTTACTTTCTCATGTATTTAACAATTATGAAACCTTTTCTAAGAAGTTTGAAATGTATTTGCGTTCAGGTTTTTATATTTGTTCGGTTCCTTCAACTGGCAGCTGAACCAAGGCAAATGAGCTCTAGAGCAGCAAAGACTAACATACACAGCTGGGTCCTGTACATCCCATGGTATACGAGATAAACCAGAGAGTCTTTGGAATGGTAACCCATGCTAGTTTATTATAACTATTACACTGTTAATAATAAACACAGATCCAGTGGTACCCTATAAGCTGTCTCTGAAAGTACTACTTTCGTTCTAGTTTTGCCTGTCCATTTGAGATTCTTATTGATCAATCCATTTATACGATTTATATCTATAAGAGCCATTTAAGGATCCAGTGAAGCTTTTGGCTGATTTCTGGATCTTTCTGAGCTGTGAGAAGAGTGATCGGATCGGCTCGGGTAGGTCACCTGGCAGGGCAAGCATGGACTCAAAGTCTCTGCAGTTTTTGACGCCGCTGCTGTCCTCAGCGCACGAGTGCCACAGGTTCTCGTACTGGCGGGTGGACACGATGACGCTGCCGGAGAAAGTCGACACCTTCCAGTAATCGTTGGCCAGAGCAGTGCCGGTCAGTAGCCAGCTAGCCACACTCAGCATGAAGCCCGTTACTTCCAGCCCGGTCGACATGGTCAGTTCCGAAAAGCAAAATCCCCACGCAAAGAGACGGAAGGCTGACAGTGAAGAGAGTCGGTCTCCTTGGAGGCAGGAGGCAGAGTGTTGGCGGTTTGGTGACTGTCCTAATGGATGGCCTGCAGGCAGGATCTTTACTCTTTGCCCAGAGGCTATAAACTCATCATGGTCACACCCTCTTTCAGATCATGATGGAGGGAGCGGCTCACACAAGCCTTTTCTGCCCTACCTTCCTGTGAAAGAGTATCATTACAGATGGTGTGTTTCTTTCGGTTTGTCTGTTGTGTTGAGGTTTGTAATCTGTTTGTCTTGTACCAAGGCTCTTGTTGTATTCCCATCATAAATAATATGAAAAGTGTTGAGCAACACTTCAGAAAAACTTTGTGTCACTCCTGGCTAATCACTAAGGTGTGTCTAACGTTGGAGGTGCCCGAGATCTTCTAACCCCTTCTTCACTAAGTCCTGGTGATTATAGCACACAGCTTAGGGACACACGGGTGGAAAAGCAAGGAATCAAAGCCAAGCTATTGGAGCAATTAGGTGGTCAGAGGTGGGTAGTTCAGGTTCAGAAAGTTAAAAATCCAGACCAATTAATTGAGTACTCTGTGACTCTTTATACTGAACTGGTTGGTTGAAACAAAATCTTGGTCTGGATTTTTACTTTCTTGACCTGAACCTGGGTGGCATGGTGGTGCAGTGGTTAGCTATGTTGCCTCACACCTCAGGGACCAGGGTTTGAGTCTCCTGCCTCTGTGTATGTGGAGTTTGTATGTTCTCCCTGGGGTTTTCCCCTCACAGTCCAAAAACCTGGTGATGGGTTGGCTGCCTTGTTCCTGTAGGCTCCACATCTCCCGCAAGTAGGTCCACAAAAGGATATGGACCTGAACCATCCACCTCTGTAGGTGATGCATTTTAAGCTTGTTTACTTTCTGAAGCTTGATAAATCGTAATTTGAAGAACAACAGCTTCCTGTTAACCACTGGCTGACTCACTGGGCACATGCGACCGAAACATAGATAATGTTTTATGGTCCCTGCTACTATGACACAGTTATTGTGTTGAAGTGAATGAGTCAGTTATGGAGCAGAAAGGACTTTCATTAAGCCCTGTGTCTATGTAATGAGTATGTATGCTTCTCGGTGTCCAAACCCACCCCATACATCTTGCATAAGCATTTACCCATTACCGGGTCATAATCAGCTTTCAGCATATCCTTGGAAACTCGCGTTAAAACAAGCGGGATGCCAGTCTGTCGATAGTTGTTAGTCTGAGGACCTGGAACTGAATGTACTTGAAGTCAACTACAGGGCTCAAAGCAACCGTACAGCATTAAGGTGATTGCTGTCTCTCCGTTTGGAATAATCCCTCAGTCCCACAGACAGATGACCTGGGAAAAATTATCGTACATTATTTTCTTCACATACTCCAACAAAGGAGAGTTTGTCTTTGAAACACGATTTAAGGCTTTATGGCTTGATTGCTTTATAACCATGTTAATGGTTGTCCAGTATCGGGAACAAAGTCTACCCTGTCATTGTCTACCAAGAAGGAGTTTCCCCAAGCTCCACGATCATCTGAAATCAGCCAGAACTTCAGTATAATGCACCACTCACCTCCCACATGCACGAATGTTAAAAAATCTCTAAGCTGAAGCTATGGAGAATGAAATGAAAGTAACAGTCAAAGTGTTGTTGGTGTTTTTCAGAGTGCTGGAGATTAGTTTGCATCCCGTCTGGCGAGTCCCATGCCTTTTTCCTTTTCCCATTCCCTCCCCACACTATATATATATATATATACATCACAATATATCCCTTTATTAGTATATATAAATTGAAAGGCTAGCTGGGTCACTTTGCTCATTGGAGTTTGCTTTAGCTCACAATACAGTCGCGTTTTCTGTTTGGCGACCTGTGTGATCTTCAAGATACGTTAGAAGCAGTAGTCGAGTTGTAAAAACGAATCGGGGGGGATGGTGAATTTTATCGTTTAAGGGATGGGATGGGGGGGATGTTTGTTGTAGAAGGGGGATGATTTTGACTTTTTATTACGGGGGGGGGGGTGACATCCCTCCTCATCCCTCCTCAACCTGAGTACTGGTTAGAAGGGAAGGGATCTAAGTAGTTGTTATGGTAACCTAATGTAACAAGGTTTTAAGACTGGCCGCCCTTTGCGTCAATCAAGTGAAAAATGCCAAAGGGAGGACAGATGATTGGCTAGCACCTAAAACTATTTCTTTTAATGTCCCACAATCTTCCTTTACTACCTAAGCCACAGAGAAACGTGAACAGATACAGAGGAACATGATGACTTCACCAGATGGGAACGTGAGGCGCTTGTCATGGAGAACGACCTTTTCCACAGCAGATGTATTTTTTATGAATTATCTTTTCATCTTTTAAGCTGTAGTATACACAAATCAGCCATAATATTAAAACCACTGACAGCTGAAGTGAAAAACATGCATTAATCTCGTTAAAACTGTCTTTTTATACTAGGCAAGTGAACAGTCAGATCTTGAAGTTGATATGCTGAAAGCAGAAAAAATGGTCAAAAGTAAGGATTTGAGCAATTTTGACATACGCCAAATTGTCATGGCTCAACAACTGGGTCAGAGCACCTCCCAAATGGCAGGTCTTGTGGGGTGGTACCTGGCATTCATGTGGATGTTACTTTGAGAGGTTCCATGTACCTACACTTTGTTGCAGACCAAGTATACCTTTTCATAGCAATTGTATTTCCCACTGGCACTGGCCTCTTTCCGCAAGATAAGGAACCCAGCCACATTGCAAAAATTGTTCAGGAATGGTTTGAGGAACATTAAAAAGAGTTTGAGGTGTTGACTTGGCCTCCAAATTCTCTGGTATCTTGAGTACCAGTGGGATGAACTGGGCAAGCAAGTCCAATTCATTAAAAAGAGTTTGAGGTGGGATGAACTGGACAGATCAAGGTGGGAGGCCCCACCTTGATCTGCTAGCTAACATCTTGGTGCTGGGTACCACAGAACACCTACAGAGGTCTTATGGAGTCCATGCCTGGATGAGTCGCAGCTCTTTTGGCAGCATGGGGGGCCTGCACAATATTAGGCAGGTAGTTTTAATGCTATGCCTGTCTGGTTTACATGCTAATATAATCATTTTTTGTTGTTATTGACTTATTTAAATATGGTTACTGATTCGTTTATTTGTTGGCTGCGTTAGATTTATTCCATGATCCTGTATTGAACAAGTGGTAATAGAATGGACTGATGGATAAGTAATTTTAATTTTTGAAATCTGTATTTTTCTGTTTAGTTGTATAATAACGTGTAAAAATGACAGTAAACATCTTTAGAAAATAAGATTATTTAGAAAATAATAAATAAGAAAAACTGGTTAATTGAAGGCAACCTGACCTGAAGCAGATGAGACATAAAAGTGGGATCAGCAACCGGGTCGGCGAGTTATACAGGTCTGACTGCCCCAGTAACACAACGGTACAAAGGGACAGAGCGGCTCGCGGCTCGCAGCGGTACAAAGGGACAAAGCGGCTCGCAGCTCGCTCATTCCTCATGGCTAGAGCTGAAGAAGCAGAGGATACTTGACAACAGAGAAGAGAGACTGCAGGAGAAGACAAGTGTCTGGGAAAGAGATATCAGCAGGAGCTCAGGTGTCCAGGAGGTGATACAACAGGGCAGGTGCTGCCTGGTGCTGCTGACCACCAGCTGTCTCATAGGACAGGGTGAGTGCCCTCGAACACATGCACACACTCATAGTGAACTCTCTCTCTGATATGCACAATCATGATGAACACTCTCTCTGTTACACACACTAATAGTGAATACTCTCTCTAATATACCCATTCATAGTGAGCACTCTCTCTGTCACACACTTTCATAGTGAATACTCTCTCTCTGATGTGCACACCCACAGTGAACACTCTCTCTGTTACACACCCTCATAGTGAACGCTCTCTCTGATATGCACAATCATGATGAACACTCTCTCTGTTACACACCCTCATAGTGAACTCTCTCTCTGATATGCACAATCATGATGAACACTCTCTCTGTTACACACACTAATAGTGAATACTCTCTCTGATATACCCACTCATAGTGAGCACTCTCTCTGTCACACACTCTCATAGTGAATTCTCTCTCTCTGATGTGCACACCCATAGTGAACACTCTCTGTTACCCACGCTCATCGTGAATACTCTCTTTCATACACACACTCATACTGAATACTCTTTCTGATAGACACACTCGTAGTGTATACTCCCAGAGATACTTACACAGATACATGCACACACGCACTCATATAGTGAATAGTCTCTATCTGTCTCACACACACATGGTATCTTTATGGGGACTCTCTATTCAGTTAGGGCATATACCTAATCCCAACTATGACAACCCTAACCATAAGTAACCAAACGAAATACAAGGCTTTTGGCATTTTGATTGCAGTCATAGATTTTTTAAAAATGGTGTTTTCCCTTGTGGGCAGCAAAGCGTCAGAATAACATTTGGTCGGCACAATGTAATTTGTACATGAGCGCAGACACACTCTCTCTCTCCTAGTATTCTCTCTGGACTCAGGACACATACACAGCAGTAGCAGGAGATGCATTCCTGGGTGGGGCTCAGGTGACTCCGGTCTGGAGATTCTGCCCTGAGCAGCCGCGTGCTTTTCTCGTGCTACATATGGACCCGTCTCACAAATTGATCTGTTCTTCAGCTAGGCTTTATACGTACATTTCTCATGATACGCACACACACACACACACACACACAACAGCTGGTCACCACGGCCCGTGACGCTGGTTATCCTTCTGCCAGTCCTAGGTGCCGAACTGCTACCCCGTCCACGGCACGTGTTTATGGAATCAGTCAACATGAGGCATGTGCTGAGATGGAGCCCCCCGGTGGCCGCATGCAGCACTGTCAGATACTTGGTGCAGTTCCAGGGGTGAGTGTGAGGCACATGTTATATTTGGTCAGGAAGAAGGGGAAGGCTATTGAGGGTACACAAAAAAAGGCAGCATTCTTGTATTGCAGGGAGTTTGAGCTCCACCTCTTGAATGGAAGTTGGGAGAATGCTCAGGCCTGCTGGCTGACCACCCTTTACGAATGCGACCTGACCGCTGACCTCGCCTCCGACTCGGACTACAACGTCCGCGTGCAGGCCCGGTGTGGCGAGGCCGTTTCCCACTGGGCCACTCTCCCCAGGCCGTTCAACAGGGAACAGAGTGAGGCCCGACCGGGGGACCTGCCACGGTCACGGTCAACGGGGCTGCAATGTGCCGTCGTCAGCCCCGAGACCTCTGTCAGCAATTCGGCCACATTTGGCCTGATTTGTGATTTCGTGGTGAATAAATGTTCCATGTTTTTAACAGCAAGGATTACTGTCCCCATCATCGACGTGCGGGTGTCCGGGACGTCCGCTCAGGTCGACCTTCCTGACCTGCCCTCTACCCTGGAGCTGTTCCTCACACATTGGAGAGAAGGCCAAAAGATTAAGGTAGAGGTCACATCCCATCTACTGACTCTCCTGCACTCTACTGACCCTCCAGCACTCTAATGACCCTCCTGCACTCTAATGATTCTCTTGCACTCTACCGCTCAGCCCCCTAAAGCTCACATCAAGTCTGTTATCACCATAAATTCTAGCTCCATCCCTTTCACTCGCGCACACAGAGCTCACAGTGTGACTCCATTTTTCATTTCCAGGCGTCTCGGCTGAAGGTCCCAGGAAAGTGGCGTCCTTATCACATGACCGGCCTGCAAGAGGGGGCCACATACTGCCTGTCTGCCCAAGTGTACTTCCCTAACACCAACAGAAGCACCAGCTCAGAACACCGATGTTTCCATGTGCCAGGTGTGGCAGAAGGACCCCTGGGGTGGCCTATGTCAAAGCCTGTGCTAAATTCCTCAGGATGAGATGCCATCTGTCAGCATGTCTGCACCTGTGTTGGCAGGCTCTTCACTCTGCTTGGTGGGGCCAGTCACCGTGTTTCTCACCTTGGTGCTGCTTGTGGTCCTGGTCCCCGTCCTGCTGTGGGCTGTGAGACGCTTCTTCCTCACTAACTTCCACGACTGGTGGCACAGGGAGCCGCTGCCCGCTGCCCTAATCGATCACGTGGAGGTATGAGGTGTGGGTGTCAGGGTGAGTGTTGTGGCTCTGGGACCCTGAAGCATAAATATACCTCCCTCTGTTGACTTCAGGGTGAAATGATCTACCCGGTGAAGCTTCCCCTGGACCACGGTGAAGAGCACCATGCCATCCTTGTGTTAGAGCCCAGCCGCAGGAGCATGCAGATGTCATCTGTATGATCTGGTACGGCTCATCCCACATTCCATTCCATGGCAAACAGCAGCAATGTACCAGTCAAGTGTTTGGACACACTTACCCATTCTCTATCCATCCATCCTTCCATTTTTTGACACTGCTTATTCTATTCAAGATTGCAGGGGGTCTGAAGCCTATCTCAGAGGCTACAGGCACAAGGCAGGGAATCACCCATGATAGGGCACCAACCCATGATAAGGCACCAACCCATGATAGGGCACCAACCCATCACAGGGCACACTCACACATACCATTCACACCTACAGGCAATTTAGTAACTCCAATTAACCTCAGCATGTTTTTGGACTGTGGGGGGAAACCAGAGTACCTGGAGGAAACCCTACGATGACACGGAGAAAACATGCAAACTCCACAAGCATGGAACCCTGGAACCTGAACCCAGGTCCACTGTCTCCACTAGACATAAAAATCTGGGCAACACACACCCCTGACTGCAGCCAGCCCCCGATGATGAAATGTCCCATCCTCTAAAACCGACAGCACGCATGGAAAAGTGAGTTATGAACTGGCCTTCAGAAGGTTGCCAGCTCATATCTAAGAGTAGGCAAAATTATCCCACCATTAAGCCTTTGTGCAAGGCCCCCCAATTCCTCCAGAAACTGGCTAACCCTACTGTCTCCTCTAAGCCAGTTTCATGAGGTGGCCTCCTGGGATACTTTTCCAGCTGTCTTGAAGGAGGTCCCACATATGCTGAGCTCTCATTGGCTGCTTTTCCTTCACTATCTGGTCAAACTGCCCCAAAACCATCTCTACGGTGTTTACGGTGGCCAGGTCATGTGATGTGACACTATCACTCTCCTTTGTTGGCAGCTTGGTGCGTCCAAACATCTGACTGGTACCGTGCATAAACACAACCCCCCTGCTGGCTGTCTAATGTAAGGGTGGCTGACAAATAAGAGTCCACTGCAGACTGTGAACACAAGGGAAACTTTTATTATGACAGTGTGCATGGAAGGTCACCCTTCATTCATCCACCTCCTGAGGCACCCATCACTCCTCAAAAACAGGAAACCAACAACTGGGTGTAAGGATTAGGAGCACCCCAGCCCAGCTCCAAAAGCAGACTCCTCCCACCGAAACTGTATAAAACATCCAAACAGTATCCTTGAACTACACAGCCCCTTCTTGACTGGGAGACAAAATTGGAACCCACCTCTCAGCACCCTCACCCCTGAAACAAAATATGTGGGAGAGGGGCCTGCGCTCTGCGCTGAGGCCAGGCCTGGGTCCTGCTCCCACCCTGCCCTGAGAGGTCATGCTGTACAGGCCAGACTAGCAGGTATGAAGGACATGGGCCTGGCTGCTCCAGCCAAGTCCGGGCATCAGTGTTCCGGCAGCCACATCCAGATGTCTTGCCCTCCACTGCTGCCACTAGCCTTCCAGTGGCTTTTGCAGCTTGACCACTGGACAGAGCCGCGGCCCCGCCCCTCTAGAGCGAGCCCGTACCTCCGCCTGGTCCCCTCGTCCGTAGGTTGTGCCAAATCTTCACCAGAGGCTCGCGGTTCTTCCAGATGAGGTCATGGCCTTGGAGGATGTACCAGCTGAAAGACATACCAGGAGATGATGGACAGGGCTGCACGGGAGGAGCTGAAGGACGTTTTTAAGGAAGAACTCTATGGGAGGATGGACGAGAGTGTCGGGGGGGGGGGCTCACATTCCAAACAGTGCCCCTCCAAGATGTGCTGCGTGGTCGAAGAACCTCCATCCAAGGATGAGGCCGGCTGTGTCCATGGCAACGATAGCTTTCAGTGCCTGTGAGGAGGTGTGCCGTTACTCGGTTACTCTGAGACGGGGACACAGAAGTTACGACAGACCCAAACGGCACTCACGCTGCCGGCCGTGAAGGTGAACATGGGCAGGAAAATGATGGCCAGCTTCGCCTCGGGCATCTTCGTGCAGACTGCAGCCAGGACCGCCATGATAGCTCCAGACTGCAGACGAGAGAGCGCGAGCTTCACAGCCAGTAAAATCTCTTCCCTCCACTTTATTTTAACCAATTTTCTTATTTCCTCCACAGCCTGACTCCAGCATGTTACCATGGCAACCAGTAACCAATCATTTTGGTTTTTTTTTTCCCTCTACAGCATCCCACTGAAAGTGAAACCTGTCAACAGGAAGAGCCGGCTTCACTCTAAGCAGCCATCTTGTACAGTTCTGTCTCTAGGAAAAAAAATCCACCGTTTCTCACCACCATAGACCTTCCTGTAGCAGCCACAGGATACAAAACAACTAGCAAATAGCCATCCGGTGGTGCAACGCCCTGACGGTGACCCGTACGAGTATGACAGGACTCACCGCCCCCAGAGACGGTCCCAGCCGGCCCGTGGCAGTCTTGCTGACATAACTAACAAACGTGGATATGGCACCTGGGGGGGAGGGACACGGGTGTCACCGGCAGAAGGACAGGCGTCGCGTGTGACGGCACGACTCGCACACGCATGGCTACCTGCAGACAGGTAGACGGCCACGAACTGCTCCCGGCCGAGCAGGGACACGATGCTGGTGGAGAAGCTCCACAAGACGTACATGTTTGCTGCCAAGTGGAAGAGTGAGTAGTGGCTGAATGTGGAGAGGATCATGGGTGAGCACAGTGTTCCTGTAGGAGGGCAGAGGCGGAGAGTGAGGCAGACAGGCCCAGCCACCAGGGGGCGCCAGTGCGGACACACGGGTGCTTACGGGAGGCCGGGTTGGAGGTAAAGTACTTCACCATACTGCGCTGTAGCGAAGGAATCCTCCAACAGCAGAACACCAGCGCGTTGGCAGCAATGATACCTGGAGAAGGAGACAGAGTGACCCACGACCCCACACCCATGGCCCCCTGCCCTCCCCGGGACGTGTCAGGACACTGACCTGTCACTGTCCGCTGGCCTTCGCTAAGACTGTTCCACCACTGGTTTACCTGAAATTGAGCAAAGCAGCTACTGTTTGTGGATGCCCACTAGCTGGAGCCCTCACAACAGGAAGTGACCTTTCACCTTACCACCTGAAGACCAGTTATCACCGCAGACCAATCAGATGAGAGATTCATCCCCTGCCTTCTCCATCGCTTCAGTTCCCATTAATTAATTACAGTCCTCACTTTGTATAGTTAAGGAGTTTAAAAGCAGGTAATGAAACACAAGCCCCGAGTGATTACCGAGCCTGATAACTGAGCCTCGGATCCTACCTGCTTGCGGATGTCTCCCTGCTTCTGCGGACGCAGTTTTTCTAACCAGTCGGCTCGGGCTTCGTCAAAGTACGTCTGCACACGCGACTTCAGGGACTCGTACTGCCAGATGGCGGCCGCGCCGAAGGAGCACCCTGTAAACTGAGATGGAGTCAGTGTCCCCAGCCGCTCGCAGATCTCAGTGGGTACCGGCAGGTAAGCACTCTGACTGCAGGGAAGAGTGAAAACTGCTTTTAAATGCATCAGATACAACGTATGTCTCCATCAATGAATGTCATGTTATTTTCACAAAAATAAAGAATTTTCTAACTTTTTTTTTTTTTTTTAACCAAACTATGTCTTGTCATTATTTCGTTCTAAAACCACAGGGTGGTTCAACTAAAAATCTGTCAATTTCACTACATTTAATCTATCAATGTTCCCATAGATGGCTACAACCCCAATCCATCCTCCCACTCCCAAACTAAGCACCCAAATAAAGCATGAAAAATTATTTTTTAAAAGAAGTGAGGGTCCCACTCATCAGGTCAGGGGGCACCCCAATATCCATATCTCAAAAACCCTTAAAAAAATAATGACTTGAAATTGTCATATCATTATCTGTTATCAAAATAAGACATTCTAACTTATTAAATCTAACCTGTGCCAATTCTACATTTTTATCTGCTGGCACCCACTGAGAGGTTGGTACTTGGCAGTCCTCGGATCACTGTCCGTTAGGGTTTGACTTAAGGACTGCCATCAAAGCATATCTAACAGCCAGAGATGACCTACCCCTACAGTGAACACCAGGGGCTTCACCAGTTTGCCAAAGGGCACGGGGGGCACTGGGGGCACGGGGGGAGCTGGGCACTCCAAGGGAGGAGTCTCGACCCTCTTTCGGACGGCCCCATCGATGTCTGCTTCTTCCATTTCCCCCTTCTTTGCTTCAGTCTTCCTGGGGGCTTTGCGGAAACCCCTCTGCTGTAAGAAAGCTGTCCACCTGCAAAACAATAAAAAAAATGACCTGACCTTCACTTGTGCTGGGTCTTCTGATGCACACAACTCAGAATTAGACAAACCCAATGGAGATCACCTATGAAACGACCTGAGCCTACAGCCTGCCAGCCTGGGCAATGTGGCAGCATGAGCCCTTCCCAGGCTGCTCTCTCAGACACCCAGCCCAGATCGGGGCCCATGGACACCGGCTCGGCTCGGCTCGCCCAGTCACCGGGCGCAGCGGAGCAGGCGCTAGTGAAATGATCCCTGCACGGCTCACCTTCTTCCACCGGTGCCGCTCAGTATAGCACCCCTCCACGCCATTTTCCCGAATGACGCAGCCCCCCCTAGCCCCAAACCGTGCGCTACCGGGTCACAGGGACCCGGCGGGGGCGGCAGCGACCCCTAGCGGCTCGGATGGGCAACGTCGCATTTAAAGGGCCATTATAATTATTCGCATCGTTTTACTGGTTATGATAATATCCTTTCTAGTTGAGAGTTATAGTTTTCGTTATTATTCATTTTTAACTTCTAAATTAACCAGAACATCCAGAAGTAATTTACTATCTAACCCCTGATGGATTTTAAACTACCCCACCCCATGGTTATCCGATAATGGGAAATTTGGGGGAGCGATCCTGACTTTAATTGTGTTGTCTCATAATAAAGATCATTATTATAAAGCTTAAGTCTCAGATCTAGGAAGCCACGTAATATGAAAAGCACAACCCGACTGGCAGCTGTGGCACTTTCACACTCAGGCAAGGATTCTTTACGGCAAATCTGTATTATTCTATTATAAACCTAAACCTAGCTACACAAAAGCGTTGGGGTAGTTTGCAATTACCATAGAGACTATTTACAAGCCAATAAAACTGCTATATACATGTAAATGCGTGTGCAGACTTGAATTGGAAACCTCATCCCAGCCAGCTGACCAAAGTTGGCAGCTGCATGGCTGCTGAATTCCCGAAAAATAAAAAAAAAGTCTGATCTGTGCTGCCTGATGTATTAAAACAGAAGCCTGCTTTGTGCTGCCTGGGTGTTAGAATATAAGGCTGCTCTGTGCGACCTTGTGCATTAGAATAAAAAGCGGGTCCCTGCTGCCAGGTGTGTTAAAAAGGCTGGTCTGTGCTACCTGGTGTTTTAATAAAAAGGCTCCTCTGTTGCATTAGAATAAAGGGGCGCCCCGTGCCGCACGCATGCGGGCGCTCGCCGGGGGGAAGCCGGAGCGCTTCCGCTCTCGGGCTGCCAGCGGCTCCCAGGGGCGGTCCCCGCATTATCTCCTCGCAAAGATGGCGGCGCCAGTACTAGCCAGCCGGGCTGGATCGGTCAGCAGCCTGGGGAACAGCCCCACCGCGACGCCCGGCAGCGGCAACAACAACAACCGCGTCGCGCCCAGCTGCCCGGAGCTCGACTTCAGGTCCGGGGCCAGGATCGAGGAGCTGAACAAGCTGATCCAGGAATTCACCAAGCACGACCAGAGGGAGTACGACGACCAGCGGGCGCTGGAGATCCACACCGCCAAGGACTTCATCTTCTCCATGCTGGGTAAGGAGCAGCCCCGGCCCGGTGCATTTCAGGACGAGCAGGTCGCTGGGGTGCAGGTAGGGCGTGCGTGCGCGCGCGCGCTGTGTCAGGTAAGGTGCTGGATGCTTGCTACCTCGGTCTGATGGACCAGATGCTCCACAGCACGGATGCACGTATCGGTGACTGTCACCAGCCAGCGACGTGGAGCAAAACTGAGACTCTCGGTGGCTTCTTTCCCTGGGAAATCAGCCTGGGCTTCGCTATGCTCGTGCAAATGCACGGTCCGCGGTGCAGCCTTGGGAGTGCCCATGCGTTCCGTGGGCATCTGCACGGGGAAAACAGCTGCATGCTATTTCATCGTGCACTCCGCCTTCATACATCGAGTTACCCTAAAATGCATCAGAATAACTGTGCGGGCGGACAGGGGGAGGCTGTGAATTCCTGGCGGACCACCCAGCGTGATATCTGGAGAACCGGGCGCGCTCTCCGCTCGCTGTCATCCCGCGGTAGGGGGACACGGCGGCCTGCTCCGCTAGAGGCCGCTACTGCCTGGCCATGTGCTGACAGGGTGTCAGAAGGCGATGCGTTTAAAGCCTGCTGAAGCCTCTGGCGTCTGCCCGCATGCACAAATGACGGAGGATGCATCGGCAGAGCCTGTGACGTCACCGGCGGCCCCACTCCTTGTCGGAATAGGTCTGCGATTGTTTGCGCCGCTCCCAGAAAACTGTGGTTTCTGCAGGATTAGTCACAGCAGGAGAGTCATAAAGGTTAATTGTGCCCCGTGATGAAACGAGGACTTTACACCCCCTCTATAAACACCAGCTGGTGTCAGGGGATACTATGAGCTAGGGGTGAAAGGGCACACGGCTTTATGTGCAAAGGAAGGGCTGAGTTCAGACTGCACGTTCCCATCTGAGGCACGACCCAGACCGGCTTTCGCCTGTTGCCCCAACTTGTAGGAGAGCTGCCTTGGTCATGTTTAGTTTCCTATCCAAGGTGACACAGTCACGCAGATCTCCTATCAAAGCTATTAGAGCTCCTGGGCTGTATCAGTTTCCATCAATGGGTCAGAACCTGCACATTTTACCCTCTGATATTACAGCTGTGTAAGAGCCCATTTGCCCGGCCTGTCTGTGGAGTGCCCCCTAATGACACAAACAGAGAAAATCAATACTGGTAGGAAGTTTCAGCTCAGTATCTCCTGCCGGGGTCTGCAGAAGACTGTAAGAGACTCTGGATGCCAATGTGTTTCACTAAACAACCACCCAGGTGGGGTGGAGCCAAAATGGAAGGTGACCTAAGGAGCGTTATTGGCAGACATCCAATCAGCTGCGAGCGTCCTGCTGAGGCGAACAAGAAAAAGCCATCTGACGTTTTAACGGCTTGCTGGTGCTGTCTGCGTCTTGCCGGGATAGTGTGTTTGCGGTTTAGGGCTCTGTGTTTTGAAGTGTTAAGTGTCGCCTGGCGGGACCGTGCTGGGACTGCAGCAGTGCATGCTGGGTAGAGGGTGTGAGTGTGGCCGTTTGGCCAGGTCTGTGAGGTGGCGCACTTGGGACTCTTCCGGCATATTTATAAATTGCTTCCTGAATATCAGAAATGCAGCAGAGCTTCGGCTGACCTTGAGGACTGTGCCTGCCGGCATGCTGGCACCGGTGTCTCCTTTCAGGTAGTCTCATTGATCCGCCGGAATCCGACGCTAGGCCCCTGCAGACGGATGGCGGCCGCAGGCGCTCCGGAGCTCCACCGGCATCGCGAGGTCACAACGACCAAGGACGGGGGCAGATGGGCAGGGTCGCGGTCAGCCGGTTAGGGTGGGGTCAGGGCTGGAATTGTGCCCGAACTGGCAGCTTCAATTATGTGAGGGAGAACATTAATATATATAATGGCTGTGTGTGTGTGTGTGCGCGCGTGTGTGTTGGTGTTTGTGTGTCCTCCACTTCTCACTCTCCCTTTCCCCATCTGCTCTTTCTTCCTGCACACTCTCTTTCCATCTCTTCTTCTCCTCCATCCCCACGCCATCCCCCTATTCTCCACCCTCCCCGCCCTCTTATCTTCCCGCCCCGCTCTCCTCCCTCGCACCCCTGCACCGTGCCCGTCTTCCCTTCTTTGCGTTCCCACACTCTCCTCCCGGTCTGTCTTTCAGGGATGGTGCAGAAGCTGGACCAGAAGCTTCCGGTCGCCAATGAGTACCTGCTGCTGTCGGGCGGGGTGCGTGAGGGCGTGGTGGACATGGACCTGGACGACTTGAGCGTCTACGCCCGCGGCACGGACTACGACATGGACTTTACCCTGCTGGTGCCGGCCCTGAAGCTGCACGACCGCAACCAGCCCGTGACCCTGGACATGCGACACTCGGCGCTCTGCCACTCCTGGCTGAGCCTGCGGCTCTTCGACGAGGGCACCATCAACCGATGGAAGGACTGCTGCACCATCGTGGACCACATCAACGGAGCCACTAACTATTTCTTCTCCCCCACGCTGGTGGCGGACTGGTTCTACGAGTCAATCGGCGTGGTGCTGGACGAGGTCCAGAAGAAGCCGCAGCGGGGCATGCCCCGGGTGGAGAAGGTGGAGAAGAACGGCACCGTCATCTCCGTCATCCTGGGCGTGGGCAGCAGTCGCATGCTCTACGACGTGGTGCCCGTGGTCTCCTTCAAGGGCTGGCCTGCCGTGGCCCAGAGCTGGCTGATGGAGAACCACTTCTGGGACGGGAAGATCACGGAGGAGGAGGTGATCAGCGGCTTCTACCTGGTGCCTGCCTGCTCCTTCAAAGGCCGCAAGGAGAACGAGTGGCGTCTGTCCTTCGCACGCAGTGAGGTGCAGCTCAAAAAGTGCCTCTCTGCCAGCCTCATGCAGGCTTACCAGGCCTGCAAGGCTATCATCATCAAGCTGCTGTCTCGACCCAAGGCCATCAGCCCCTACCACCTGCGCAGCGTCATGCTCTGGTCATGTGACCGCCTGCCTGCCAGCTACCTGTCCCAGGACGACTTCTCGGCCCACTTCCTGCTGGGCCTCATCGACGACCTGCTGCACTGCCTGGTCAACAAGACGTGCCCCAACTACTTCATCCCGCAGTGCAACATGTTGGAGCACCTGTCGGACGAGACGGCCGTGCTGCACGCCCGCAAGCTGTCCTCGGTGCGCTCGGACCCCGCCGAGCACCTGCGCACGGCCATCGAGCACGCCAAAGCCGCCGGCCGCCTCACGATAGAGCTGCAGAGGCGTAGCAGTGGTTCCGGGCTGCCCTCGCCGCAGGCCGACCCCGCCGAGGCCCCGCCCGACGACAGGCTTGCCAAAAAGCTACAGCAGCTGGTGACCGAAAACCCGGGCAAGTCCATCTCGGTCTTCATCAACCCCGACGACGTCACGCGGCCACACTTTCGCATCGACGACAAGTTCTTCTGAGGCCACGCCCACCGCCCCGCCCCCCCCCAACCCCTGTCCGTGTCCTTAGCCTCGCGCACTCCCCCCGGTGATGTCCGCCGTGAAACGTTGTGAAGTACAGTACGTTGTCCTGTGGTGTCCATTCATGCCGCTCTCTCTCTCTCCTGGAGACCCCCGCTAACCCCCCCTCGCGCCCCGAGCCACGATTCCGCCGTGCCTGTCGATGGGGGGCAGTCCGCACGAGGATCCGGCGAGGGCTCCTTTCCGCCAGAAAGCGGAGATTTGGGGGATCTCGTGCCACCCTGGAGAGACGCATGTCCAGAGCCGCGCGGAACGTAAACGGAAGCGCGTTGCTTCGGCCTGGCGGATTATGGATTATGTTGCCCGGCAGAGTAGAGTCAGATCCTGCCTCCATCCTGTTTTCGTTCTCCTTGGTTCTTCGCTGTAAAATTTTACGAGGGGAAGGTGTGTAATGGGGCCTGCAGGTGGTGCCCCCCTGGTCTTTCGCCAGGACTTCGGTCGCCCCCCCCCCTGTAAGACCCCCCGTTTCCCTTCTCCGTGTGGGAACGGCTCCAGTTACCGTAAGCTGCAGGACTCTCTACCTGATGGAGCGAAGGTCCTTGGCAGCCCAGGGCTCCATCCCCAAGTGCAATTAGTTAGAACACGCGTGCACATACACCCATAAACTCACACGCGCACTGGCGCACACGCGAGGCAGGTGGTCTGTGAAGCCGTTACTTTCGTCCTGTGATGATCTGCTCAGTGATATGACACTGCTTGAAATGCTTATTTATTTCTGGGAGCGTTTAAGCGCCCTGCTCTTTGTCACGCGCACGCGATGTCCTGTTCAGTTCGTTTGCTGCTATCCTGAACTGGTTGGATGAAGCTGTCAGACACGTTTTTTGATTATGCAACTTAAGTTTAACACTACATGTATCTGTTAAGCAGATGTGGATGTGCTCATCTTTGCCGTATGTATGTATGTATGTTATAGCATAAAGTCACCTCACTGGGTGAAAGCACCTGTCACGAGCCTTTGGAGAAGGGGAGTGTCCAATCACATGCATCATGTTGAGAAGAAGGCCCAATCAGGTGTCTCCTGTTCCAGGAATAGTCCGGTCCTGAGTCTCATGGCCTAACTCTCTACTGAGGCCCCTGGAGCAGCAGGTTTTTTCAGTTCCTGTACATCCTTGTATATATTAAACCGATCCAGTAATAAAAGCACTCATATCAGACGGCTGTGCTGTGAGTATTTTCTTGAGGGGACACTTGGCTTCCATGGCCGTGGTGGGGTGTGTCTGTGCTATTGTGTAATGCTGTTGTGTAGCGCCACAGGGCAGACATTGTTGGTCTGAGTGACTCCAAACCAGCTCACTTGTATGTAAACAGAAGTGACTCTTCAGGTCTGATTCGCGTGTATCCAAGGCTTCCTGTTTACAGGACCATTCAGTGTCTCCCAGCCCTGGTGCCTGCTGGGATTTGGTCCAGGTGAGATTCTTCTTAATGAGCTTTGACTGAGCCTTTAATATCTTCAATCAGTTTATTCTCTAAAGCAGCATTTCTCAACTCGGTCCTCTGAGACCCTCGGGCAGTCCAAGTTTTTGTTCCCTCCCAGCTCCGAAGCTGTGCCGAGTATTTGATGGTGTTGAATGATTTGTTCAGGTCGGCTGTGGGTGTTCCCAAGGACTGGGCTGAGAAATAATCAATTCACCAAACTTTCAACTTTTTTGTTAACCCACCTTATAAAGAATAATAGTGGTACAATATATAGATTATATTAACCAGTGAATCAACCATTTAAGTCATGAATGACTGACTAAATGACTGACTATTTAGATTAGAACATAAGCATCAATTTATTTTATTTTCTTATGACTAAATTAAGGGGTATGATGGTGTTTTAAATGTAGTTAAAGTGCAGATGATGTAGCCATCCGGTATATTACATACCATAACTGATGATTTCTGCTCGTGCTTACTGCCAATGATCGGTTAGGAGAGCAGCTGATCCAGTACATGTCGTCCTATGAAAGCTCTGCTCTGGCTTGGCCTCTCTGCTGCTGAGGTGAGGACACGTTAGGATGCGGTGACTAGCAATCCCACACTTACACCCCGAGTGTTCAGCGGGAGGGGCTGGCTGCAAGATGTGGGCCAGGTGTTCTGATAGACCTACCCAGGGGTGCCGTTAGAGATCCTCGGTCTCATCATATCAGATTATCCCCCCATCCCAGGCCGGTTATGTTTTTTGGGGCCCCTGTCACTTACGATGTCCCTGGACCCACAGAGGGCCCTGGCCTGTGTCTGCTGTCCCTGGATCACCTGGGCTCCTTCTCAGATTATCGCTGACCTTGCTGTGTCCTCCTCTTCTTTGGTTGCACTGCGTCAGCAGTGTTGGGTAAAATATTGATTTGTGTTTTTATTCTAGGCAAACCAGCTGGGCTTTGTGAGCCAGCTACCATCTCTGGCCTCCTGCAGCCCTCCTGCTGGGGCTGCATGCCAGGCCTTTGGGACTCTTCTCACTGAGGTCCACCTCTACCTGTTCTCTGTAGTTTACCTGTACCTACCTAACGGGGTGTTAGAGGGGCATGGAGCCCTGGCAGGTTCAGGGGGCTCAGCGCTTCATAAGGGCCCTGCTCTGCAAAAGTTACCGGGGGGGCAAGGTGACCCTTTGTCCATGGGCCTAGAATGCCTAGCTATGCCCCGGCCAGCCCATCCTGGACCTACACTTGGCACTTATTGACCGGCCTGCCTGTGTAACTTCAGCCATAATTCACATCACTGCTCACTTCCTCCAGTCTGTCCTGACAATCATGCTGCTGGGACACTTTACTGAGCAGACAGCATGGCTCCTAAATGGATGTGAGCTTATGTCAGCAAATGGAAAGCCCATCCCACAGAGCTAATTCTTATCCAGACTGCTAGATGTGATGAATTGTCAGCAGTCTGCATGGTCTTTCTCTCTCTGTCTAAAGTGTGATCTCTGCCACATGGTCTCTCACTCGGCCACATGGTCTCTCACTGTTTCAGGGGTGTGATTTCTGCTCTACTCTGCTCACCCACACAGTCACTCTCTCAGGGGTGTGATCTCTGCTCTACTCTGCTCACCCTCACGGTCTCTCTCTCAGGGGTGTGATCTCTGCTCTACTCTGCTCACCCACACAGTCTCTCTCTCAGGGGTGTGATCTCTGC
>JAODKM010000042.1:13541564-13553002 GCA_026780845.1 Petrocephalus sullivani
TCTCTCTCAGGGGTGTGATCTCTGCTCTACTCTGCTCACCCTCACGGTCTCTCTCTCAGGGGTGTGATCTCTGCTCTGCTCTACTCTGCTCACCCACACAGTCTCTTTCTCAGGGGTGTGATCTCTGCTCCACACCCTCACGGTCTCTCTCTCAGGGGTGTGATCTCTGCTCTGCTCTACTTTGCTCACCCACACAGTCACTCTCTCAGGGGTGTGATCTCTGCTCTACTCTGCTCACCCTCACGGTCTCTCTCTCATGGGTGTGATCTCTGCTCTACTCTGCTCACCCTCACGGTCTCTCTCTCAGGGGTGTGATCTTTGCTCTGCTCTGCTCACCCACACAGTCTCTTTCTCAGGGATGTGATCTCTGCTCTGCTCACCCTCACAGTCTCTCTCTCTCTCAGGGATGTGATCTCTGCTCTGCTATGCTCTGTTCACTCTCACAGTTTGTCTCTCTGGGGTGTGTGCCCTGCTATGCTCTGTTCACTCTCACAGTTTCTCTCTCTCTCGGGCTGTTTGCCCTGCTCTGCTCTGTTCACTCTCATGGTTTCTCTCTCTCTCAATGGTGATTTCTGCTCTGCTCACCCTGACGGTCTTTCTCTTTCAGGGGTGTGATCTCTGCTCTGCTCTGATCTGTTCACTCTCACAGTTTCTCTCTCTCTCGGGCTGTTTGCTCTGCTCTGCTCTGTTCACGCTAATGGTTCCTCTCTCTCTCTTTCTCTCTCGGGGGTGTGATCTCTGCTCTACTCTCCTCACCCTCATGGTCCCTTTTTCTCAGGGGTGTGATCTTTGCCCTGCTCTGCTCTTCTGCCCCATATGGTCCGTCTCATAGCGATCTAGCTTTAAATTACCTTTATTGTCCGACTGCCTAGGCCTTTTACAGCCCTTGCCATTGTGGGGGGTTTGCCTTGTATTAAGTGAAAGGTGATTAATTGTCATTAACGAATGGTGTCCTCTGCATTTAACCCATGTGACATTGTAACACAGCAGTGGGCAGCTACGTGAGCGCCCGGGGAGCAGTGCTTGGGGTCGGTACCATGCTCAGGGTACCTCAGTGGTACGTGCAGGTCGGGGACTCGAACCGGCAACCTTTCAATTACACGGTTAAACAAAATCCTATTAGCAATCTAGCTACTTATGATACCAGGAGGGCCAAATGACCTGGTCAGTTCATTGGACTATGCATATGTTATATTCCACTGAGTTTTGTTGCCCTGTTTCCCCGAGAGAGAGATGTGCTGCGGTGAATATTTTTTTCCCTAATCCCAATAACTGAGTGCAAGGTGCCCTCACAGCCCTGAATGTGCTCCTGTGTCATTGTTAGTCCTCATCCTGCCGTGGGACATGAAGCAGACCGAACTCAGTGTTTTATCGCATCAAGCGTTTCTGTTTATAGCACGGAGGAAATGTGAGTACTGCTGTATTTCCGTGTTATGCTGACTGCCCATTCTATCGACTAATGGATAGGTTAGAAGTATTATAACCTCTGATTTTTTGCTGAAGTTGATTTATGCTTGGCGACAATGCGCCATGTTAAAAGCTCCTTATAAATAAAATTTAAATTGAACTGATTTTATTAAGAGCCTTTTAGTTCCCAGACAGGTGAACATACACATATTACATCTATTCAATTAAATCCTGAGTCAATTATTTGGTAATGCTATACTTGACGAGGTCCAAATACTTAGTAAGAACTCAGTTCCTACTGAAGTACAAATCAGGAACAGATATGGTCACTGCATAAGATAAAAGATGCCCCACAATTCAGTAATGATGATCAAACATGAGATCAGTATTTCACTTGTTATTCCTGACTTATTCCTTCAATAGTTCCTTCAGTAATTAAAAAGTTTACAGGACTAAGAGATATAGTAACAAAATAGTAACGAATATAATAACTTCTTGGGATAAAAGTTGCATTACGATTCAGTAATGATGATCAAATAGGAGATCAGTATTTGACCTTTTCTTGACTTCTTCCTTCAGTAGTTCACAAAGGTTTACAGAATTAACAGAGTGATTTTATATGTGTATATATATATATATATATATACACACACACACACACACATATGTATATATATGTGTGTGTGTGTGTATATATATATAAGTAAAAATAATTTCATTAACAACCAATCCACAGCTATGCAACTAAGACTTCGTTTGTAGTTAGTTAATACATAAGCAATATCATAATACTATTTGTGCCCCGTCAAGTTAAGTGTTACCAATTATTTCAACACGAATTTCCCAAAATGTTATACTTTAAAAAAGATCTAATGTTGAATTTCTCTTTAAATCGGACATTTTTTCTAATCAACGCAAAGTAAATGTTTGTGTTTGTCTTAAGTTATTTGTTTAGATTTGTGTGCGTTCCCTTTACGTGTTCGTGGGGTAAAGGAAGTTTTAGGCAGCACAGTTCTCGTCGGCAGCCGTGGTGGCCCGTGTTGCATGGGAAGATCCGATACGTCGCTGCCGGTTCGCCGGCGGTGCTCACACGGGTATCAAACAGACAGGAGCGTGTAAAGCCGCCGATCACAGTCACGCCGCCGGTGATAACCGGAGACAAGCGCACACGGAGATGCATCACCCCTGCCCCTGCACTTGAGTTAATCTGTCACCTTAACCCTGAGCCACGGCTCCTGACGTCACCCCCAGCGGTTCGGGGGAGCTGCAGTACTACTGGGGGAGTAGAGCTCCGTCCCGAGCGTGCCAACACAGGTAAGGAGCGATCCCACACTCACAGGCACGCAATCCGATCCGGACCGAACCCATCCCACCCCGGCGCCCCTTTAAAAAGTGCTCCGAACGCGCTCCTAACGTGAGCCACTGGCCCGGTTCTTTGCAGCTCCGCAGGACAACTGGATCTGGATCCCTGTCTGAAGAGGAGGCGCACGGTCCGATCGGACAGGGCGCATCTATCCGGAGCACAGGATCTTTCCCCCCCCCCGTCTCCACTGAGCAAAGCGGGGGCAGATGGACGCCAAAGGCGTTGGTAAGGAAGTTGCGTTCCCGGAGCTGGGGTGTGGGACCGCGGCAGGGTGCGCTGCTGCGGGGGGCACTGCGGTAGTGCGGGCTGCTTCGGGAGCCCGGCGGTGTGCTGTATTCCGTATGCGGTGCAGCAGGGCTGGCCAAAGTGCGGCTCGGCGCTCCGGGAGACACTTCTGCCCGGTGCGGGGGAGTTTCCCTGGCAGTTTCCGATACTGTGCATCCAGCCCCGCTCGGTCTCGGTGGATCACCGGTCACGAAAGTGCTGAAGGTGTTCCAGTATTCCCATTATAAGGCGATTTCATAACTGAATATATACTCGGGGATTATTTTTTTTTGCCGTTGTTAAAGTATTGATTCATCTGGTGGGATAACAGTGTACGTGCGTGTTTTCATTCATTATTCTAATTTGGAATAAATCGGGCTTCTTTGGCGTAGTGAGGCGATTGTGGAAAAACGCTGCCCCGTCCACTTTTTCTCCCCCCGGTGTTCGCTGCGGATCAGCATGCAGGCGCTGGCCGCGATGGGAGCAGCGCTTCCTGCGCCAATAGACGGCAATGCGCAGCCCGGCTTCGGGCTGGGTTCGAGCCCGCGGGAAATCTCCTCCTTCGGGCCGGGGGAGAGAGCTTTTAAATGCCCCATCATCGCTGGGCTTGGGGATGTTTTAGAGCGCTGTGTCCCGAAGTAAAACATGCCATCCAGGTCTGCCTGTTGTCAAACAAATACGCGGGCTTGAATTATAAATAACTTTACTGTAACGCTATAGCTTTACATGCATATATACCATTTTGAGAATAAACTGAAGGATGGCTTAGTGCGCCGCAGAATGTATTTTTAAGTTAGAGATGATCGCTTTACAGTGATCTTAAACAGGTGTATGTCTAAATAACTTTATTTCTTATATTTATTATAAGTTTATTTACCGTGTTAACATACTGTTCCAACAGTGAAATGTTACCGGGTTGTTAGGGGACATTTGGACAATGGAATTGCAGCTGAATTTACTGTGCTCACAATAATAATAATAATAAAGTCGCTTTTGCTAAAGGCATTATTATAGGCTATTATAGCCCTTATATGTTTCTAGCGTGAAATAACTTAATGTTAAAGACTTGATATTTATATAAACAGTGAGACTGGTATGAACCTTAACTTTGAGGTGGGGATGACGGTCGTACGTACGCGTTATTTATCTGATTTTTAGATGCGATGCAGTGCGGTATTACACCATGAGTGTGCTGGTTGATTGGGAGAATCATTTCTGTTAACAGCACAATTTCCTTATGGTATCCTGGTTTTACAGCGTGTCTAGAGTCAGCTGCTAGTTGTCTCTTTTAATGTGTTATATTTATCGCTGGCCACTGCTGTAGTGGCGTTATGTAGGTCTGCAGTTCTCATTACTGCACTGAAATATGATTCGTTTTCCATATAATAGTTCTATATTGTAAAAACGCCAAAGAGCTGGTCACAAGTTAGCAATACATATAGGCAATACATCCTTGTTTACTGATTATTCTTTCAGAACAGGTTAATTAATGGCAGTATATCATTTACTATTAACTAGTATGTTACTGGTTTTTGTACTGGTCACTTGGATGTATCAGTGGTTTGGATTATACTGTGCTTCAGGACTGACTGGGCTATAAGGCTGTGCTGTGACTGCATGTTCCGTGTGACTGTGCCTAGTTATGGCACTTTGGAAGACTGTATGCCCGTGCTGTGCTGTGCTGAAACAGGGCCCGCCGAGTGCAACTGAACTGTGTTGTAACTGAGACAGGGACGCTGCCGAACGACTGCTCCTACCGCGCCTATTCTCTGACTTGCACTTTGGAGAGCCGAGCATAATGGACCTCGGGGAGAGAGACCCTGCTGAGTGACTGTGCTTTTACTGTTCATCACTGGGCCTCTTCCTGAGCAGAGAGCTAAGGTTGGCACCGTGCACAGCAGCTTGTCAATTATTTACTATGCCATTAATGGTCGGATCCAGAGGAGACCCTAAGAGGGCTCAGCGTGTTAATGGCCCAGACATTCACTGGGATGTGTGTGCTAATGAAGCTCAATTAAAGGAGGGGTTCACTACATAAACTCCCCACCCATTTCTGGGTGGGGTTTACTGGTTTAACGTGTTACGTAATTAACGGAGGGATTAGCTACATAAACACAGCACCCATTGCAGGGTTCACGGCTTCTTGTGAGAATGTGTCACACGGTCAGAGGTCAGAGGTCAGAGGACACTCCACCTATTAATCACACATTTCTTGAATGAAGTTTCTGTAGATATGTAGACCTGGGACACAGCTTTAGAAACATACTTTACTGTATGTGAAAGGGTTTTTTTCTGGTTTAAGAGGTTATTAAAACTGTTACATTTGGGTTAGCGAAATAAAACATAAAAGAATCCTGGGAATATTTCAGAGACGTAAAAGTGTATAAGGTGATGTAAATGTGGACGGGGTCCATACCGGACCTTGTAAATGTGGGGGGGTCCATACCGGACCCTGTAAATGTGGACGGGGTCCATACCGGACCTTGTAAATGTGGGGGGGTCCATACCGGACCCTGTAAATGTGGACGGGGTTCATACCGGACCTTGTTCCGTGGAGCTGGTGGAAGTTAGAGTGACCCTGTAAGGTCGCAGCTGGCGGCACCTGAAGTTTCTGTCTGCCGCACACTGAAGGCACAGCTGCTTAACTGGGTTACGGGCAGCACAGCACCCTGTCCTGTGCTGATTCGCTCGCCACGTGTCATTGTGCTGAGGCAGGCAGCTTTGTGGTGGAGGGACAATGGGCTTTCTGCCTCCTGCCTTTGTTACCTGGATCTCCAGCCGTGGTTCTTATGCCTAAAAGTCACACTACAGGTAACAGGCCACTTATGATGGACCTTTGTGGCTACCTGCAGCGAGAACATACGGCCGCGTGCCGCTTGACGACAGGGATACGTTACGTTAGGCAACGTCGTCATTGTTCGAACATCATATCGGGTACTTACACAAATGGATGGTAAAGCCTGCTACACGGCTAGGCTATATCGTGTAGCCTAAATAATGATATAAAGTACAGCATAGTAAATACGTACTCCACATAATTGTATGTGCTATAATTTATTTGACAGGCAGTGCAGTAAGTATCTTTACCCCCGCACCACCACAAATATGTGAGTAATGCGTTGCACTATGACGTTATGATGGCCACATTGCCATCTAATATTATGGGACCACCGTCACATCTGTTTCATGCTCACTAATTCTTATATCATGTTGGTCTATATCAAGTTAAGCAGGCTTTGCCATACCATCCATATACAGGTAAACAGTGGAACCTGTGACGACGTGCCGCCATCTTGGATCACACTGTGCGGTTTGGTTGCCGCTAAGTTCCAGCTCTTATACAGCCTCCAGGCCCTCGCAAATGGCCGGATCCATCAGGTGCATTTTACTCCCTCTAGATCATTCACTCTGTCTCTTCCCGTCCTTCCCCATGATCGTCCAGTCAAATGCATTTGCTGAAGACTGACTTCCAGGTGCTGCCTGAAAGGGAGAGCAGGCTTAGATGTTCACTATTTGGGAATGAGCTATCTGCCTTATTATGGCTATGAAAATATCAGAGGAGCTAAGCCCGTGAATGGCGACTGATGGGAGTGGCTTAGCAAAGTTCCTGAGCACACCACTCTGCACCAGACAAGTTTTCTGACCAAAACGGTGCTTTTTCAGCCCTGACATGTGTGCCTACACAGCAGAACCATCTCGTGATTATATTTAGAAAAAGAGAGTCCTTGAGGAGAAGCCGGCATGGCCTGAGGACAAAGCACGTGACACGGGGGGGGTTTGGAGAAGGACCCACGCTGTCTCTAGGGGGGAGAGGGTCTACTGGAACACGGCTCGGGCATAAACTGGCGTCCAGGGTTACAGCGGAACAATGCCACAAACGCAACCTGCAATAAGCAGTCCAGAGCTTAAGGTAAAATGGGTGGTAACCTGATTCATTCTCTCGAGATGGGCTGGGCGCCCGTCCTACAGCCCAGTTTCACTAATACACAGGTATGCGTTGTTTAACGTCCAGCAACTGGCATGCTATGGGAACATTATATACACTGTATACAAACCCATGCAGTATGTTGTCTATCGTGTTCCTGTACCCTAAAAGCTATACTTTATACAAGAGGGGAAATATGCATTTATTGTCAATAGTACTATAAAGTAAATATATAATTGTGTAAATTACATGTTTATTATCGCTATCAAGTATTATGGGTATATACAAGGTATATACCTCACACAACTGGTGATTAATGCATGTCAATAAAAAAATTCAATGCTGGTGTCCCTTTGCAGATTTTACTATGGATATTGCGGTGCTGGGTATGAGACAGGCTGTGTACAGGGTGTGTGCTGACTACAGGGTGTGTGTTAAGTGTGTACAGGCTATGTGCTGACTGTTTACTGACTGGCTACAGGGTGTATTAGACATGTTCAGCCTTATTTTTATGCTCATTCTCGCTGTATTGTTCATGTATTGTCCCGGGCGAAAAATGGGCCAAACCCACCTTTGCAAACCATTAAGCTTTTAATGGCCTCAACAGTAAATAGCCAGAAGATATTTTGGAAAATTTCGAACACCCAGACCTGTGAATTATTAACTACTTGTGTTAGTTTGAATTTTATATCAACCACTTCCATCTTTTCATGATTTTATCTTTGTGTACAAGACGACTATGTAAGTGAATCTCTATTTCTAATTCCCCCCCTAACCGTTTACTGCAGCAACGATCTGTCACGGGCAAATGGTAGCGCACTTCTCTGGAATGGAATTTTTTAGTTCTTGTTAATTATCTGATTTGTTGTTAGGACCTTTTTAAGCTTAATGTTTTGCGTTTTTGCCCATTTTTAGCCCATTCTTTTTGTATAAAATAGTGCATATACAATGTATATAATAAACTACAGAACGTCTGCAGAAGCCGAACATTAGAGCAGGCCGAAGTTGCATACCCGTAGTTGAAATTACAAAGCAGGAAGGCAGCTGTAATTTCCACAAAAATGAGTGACTGTGAATGAAAGTCTTACCTGCAAAAGTGACGCCAAAGTTAGTGTCACTGCCCCCTCTAGTGGCCGATGCGTACATTTCGCCAGTGACTGCTAGTGAAACGTTATAAACTGCTCGCATGAAGCAGTTACTGCCTTTCTTACACATCTTTTTTATTTCCATAGTTGGGAAGGGTGTGTCTGATATATAAATGTACTTGTTTCTGTAACTTCAGACTATAATGGTTTAATCGAGCGACATATTGGCTACTACTTCCATGGGACAATAGGTTGCTTTGTGAGTTGAGCTCCGGTAAATGCACCTTGACTCATTAAAACAATACAACATAAGCGGAATAATAATATACTCTTGAATTATACGACCTTAGCACACCTGTCAAAAGACACTCGGTGATATTGCAGCAGCGATAAGTGTTTTCGCCGTTTCCTCCTACAGGGTATGGTTTTCCTGTGCATGTGACTGTCCATTTATCAATTCGCTGCAGTATTTTTGATATATAGTTGGAGCATTGTATTAATTTACTGAAATGCTGTCAGGCAGAATATAGAAACCGTTTTTTTTAAACTTACGCCTATCAGAACAACCTCCTTTTGTCCTTGTGCATCCGGCCTGCTCATTATCAAAGTAAGATTAACTGACGAATCAGACGCACAAGAGCAGCTCGCTAACGGTAAGTAGACACGTGCGCCGAAGTGAACGTTGAAGTGCAATAGCAGATTTGCGCAGAATAGTTTCAAGAGTATGTAGAATAAAGTGTACACAAGCAGTAGGCAGTGAACTCCTTGTAGGCACCTCTGCTTGTGTGGAAGCTCCAGGGAGAGGATAGGAATTGTGACTGTCCACCACGAAGGCAGCTCTGAGCTTTGGATTTATGTGGAGCTAGGAGGATGAGGTCAGACAGTATTATTGAAAAGTCTTATTGCAGTGGGGACAAAGGACCTCCTAAACGTGTCCTTACCAATATTATAGGAGTACCCTGTGTTTAGGGGGGTTGGGAGCTCTTTGGGCTGATTTGGGGTACTTTTGAGGGTACAATTACATGTCACTGAGGCTGTACCCTCAATGGTCTTCCCGTCGTACCCTAGCTGTAGGTAAATATCACCTTTAAAGGTACAGGAACATTCTTGGACCATTGTGGGTTCAATAATGTTTTTACCTTGGGGAACAAAACTGTACAAGGACTGTACCCTTTTTTTCTGACAGTGTACCAATAGTGAAACCAAATCTATGCCCTTGGTTCCTCCTATCAGTCAGGAAGGTGGATATCCATGGACAGATGTGTGAGCCATCTTCATTTGGGACAGGCTACTCCATTCAGGGTCAGAGGTGGTGAATGTAAGCAGTGAGCTCCATAAATAGGACCTAAGTGTGCAATGTAGGAATTACAGAGGTGAGATTTACAGGACTTGGTGGCTGCTTCTGTGTGGGACCACTGTGAACATGCAAGCTGACAGACTCGCACTAAAGACACGAGTGAGGAAATACAGGCATGGTGTGAAAGCCAGTGCCTGGAAGCACAAACACATTCGTCACCTTCTGAATTGGCTGCACCCGTGGCTTTTTGGTAGTACAGTTGCTCTCCGGCTCCTGCACTTGCATTTAATTACAAATGATAAATACATGCCTGCCCAGGACAGTTTGATGTCTGATAATGTACTGCAAAAATACAAATGGCAGTTTATTTTACTGAACAAAAGCTGAACAATGGTGAAACTTAAGCTATAAGAGCCATTTAGGAAAAATATGTCTGTGCTTCTGTCCCTTGGAAAATGCATCCATTCACCCATCCATCACATAACCATGGTTATCATGGTTGCTGGGGTCCTGGAGAATATTTCGCTTAACAATTTGTGTTTGCCGCCCTTTAGATGTAACAAAACAGAGCTATTTTTTAAAATCTCCTCATCAGTTTTTTTTTAGTAATTCTAAGTTCTCTTCACTTGCAGTTTCTGTACGGATACGTTAAGGCCAGAGTTTTAGGCTGCACGGAACAAAGTTCGAGCTGTTGGTCAGAGCTCCCTGATTTTTGTGCACTGCGCATTTCCATCATCAAACACTCCTGTTTTTTTGTTGTTGTTTTGTTTCTTTCCTTTTTAATTATTTTTAACACGAGCGATCAGCAAAAGTACAGCCGTACTTAAAGTTCTCGGCATAAGCATAATAGAAATTCTATATGCAAGGTATCAGATTTCATTGGTAAAGAATTAAATGATAGGACTATTACCCTCTGCCTAATTACATTGTCAGCTGGAAAGTGTTGCTGGACAGCCTAGGGATTTCTATAAAAACCCCTTTGTCTTTAAATGTAGGCAGCCTCTGACGTACCCTATACGTTTTCTTCCTTCTCCCCATGGATGCTAGATAACTGGCGTTTTCCAGCAGCATCCGTGTCCAGCGCTCCACGTTTCGGCGCGGTGTCTCTGAGGATGAGCAGCCCGCATTGCCTCATACTGATCATTCCGTCACTCAGCCCTGCAGTTTACCTACAAGCATTATTTCACCCGCTCCGCTCTTACCGGTGCATAAGCTGCAAAAAAATAGAAAAAAAAAATACTCTGACGTCCTTGCGCAACTGGAGACTGGGGCACAGCCTGTTTTTGGCACACTGCCTTCATTGAGAAAGTCTCAAGATGTCTCCTTCAAGCGTATCCAGTCTAGCTGCCGATGCTCTTTCGGTGTTTTACGTGGACTGAGGGCTGCGCTCCGAGAGCACAGCAGCAGAGCCGAGCTGGCTGTGTGTCCGTAACCTCCGTTTTATACAGTGCTAGATTGCGTGGACTGGCAGAGCACCACACCAACCCAAATCAATGAGGATCCTGAAGCTTTTCCTTAGGAAAGGAGCGCACATGCTGCAGTGTCTCTGTGGAAAACGAGCCAAGCAGACCCCGGAACCCAGCGGTGAGACATCTTGCATGCTTTTCTTTTGAGCGATGAGCAGGATCGGGTCGATCGCGTCGGCCGCGTCTGCTGCAATGTGCCTTCCCGGAGACGCTGTTTCATGCGGACTGACCGGTGGAGTGAAAGTGCTCTGCTCCCTTTCTCCTTGCCGCGTAGGCAGCCGGACCCCTCAAAGCTCTAGCACAAACCCTTGGACTTTGCGCTTAATGACAGGAGCAGGATAGTTCAGTTCAGTAGTTTCTTACCCTTCAGACTTGCCATGAGAAATTCCCCTGAGTTTAAATTGTACTACTTTTTTTCCCCCTGCTGTGTGGTTTGCATCGTCCTCAGTGTGCAGCCTCACGCCGGATTTTTGTCTGATTCCAGGCCGGTCGTTACACTCACGTCAGCAATTTGAGACCGAATTGTTCACTAGCTACGAGGCTGTCTTAATACAGTGGTAGAAACCGTAAGTTTTATTACAATTCAGTGTTATTCAAATGAGGGTCGCAGTGACCTAGATCCTGGCAATCA
>JAODKM010000042.1:13555332-13576804 GCA_026780845.1 Petrocephalus sullivani
CACACACACACACACACACACACACAGCACTGCATTGTGTACTTTGCTTACTAGGTTCTTTACCCACATTGCACTGCATTCTTTACATACGGTACACTGAATTGTATACTTTACCTACATTACACTATTTACTTCACATACAGAGTCCTTAACTCACACTGCACTGCAGTCAGATACCCAGATACCATAGGCAATTCTAGACCCTATTTTGGGGATTTTCGCTAGCCTGATTTTTGGCACGGCTCCCCAGAAATGTTATTCTCACACCCGCATTTTCATTGCGTATTTATTGGGGGCTCAGCCCCCCTAAGGGTCAATTCCTACAATCATCCCTGCCAGGTCCAGCCTTTAAACCATGATACACATTCTCTAGCCATAGTAACTACTGCTTTTGTTACTGACGTTTGCTTGAACCATTTTAGTGCCTGTCGTCTTATCCTGTAGCAAACGTGTGTGTTCTGCTTTGAAAGAGAAGGCACTTGAACAGGTTAATGACAGTCAACTTGAACCGTGGCTAAATCCAGTCTGTGATAAAGAGTTCATTATCACTTGATTGTAGTGTGAAATTTCTGAAGGAGGTTCGTGGTATTTTGTAAAGTTGGAATTAGATACATTTTGCCATAAACATGCTGCTTAATATTAGAATATAGTGGATCATACATGTGGTCCCTTTTTACACCCTTTTACAGAACTCCTTAAAATTACCATTTTGCTGACCTCATTTTTAGGGTCAGCTCTTCAGTGGAGGGGGACAAACACTTTAAATAGGTAGCTGGCAGGAATTTGGTTCAAGATGATTACAGCTTACAGGTTACCTAAAAATAACTGAACACTTGAGTTTAAATTTTTATCAGTATTCTACGTGGTTTACTGCATATCCTTAGAATACTTTCGAAACTGAAAGAAAACTGCATTTTTGCACAAATTCCACTAGATGGCAATATATTTCCAGCCTGAGAGACGGCAATTACAAGGAGAGAAGTCATTTCATGGGTCAGTGTAAGTGTTAAAGCTATACGCTGAATATTTAAAAATATACTAGTAAGATAAATATTAAGCATGTATGGGTTCTTTTTTTGTACTGAAAACTAGTGTGCTGTAACATTTCCGGATTTAACCGCATGGAGTTTTTTCATGCTACGTGGGAGTCTTGGGTTTTGCTAACCCAAATCCATTTGTTTTAAAAAAGTAAAACAAATATGATGGCCTTTTAGTCTGATTTTATACACTGGCTTTCCTGCTCGTTCAGAAATACACATTCTGGTATCTTTTGTATCCAGTGCTCAGTTTCACTTAACACTGCATAATATTGTGATGTCATGGGTATATAACATAAAAAATCAGGAAACACTTCTTAAAACATGCATTATTCAATACATTGTTTCTTTTCAGGGAAGTATTTGCTTTATACAGGATGAGGTGCAGCTGCCTATGATTCAGACGTTTCTAATATTTGATTGTATGATCACACTATGTTTTGAAGGTACTAACAACTTAGTACTGTTCTTACTAACTGCAAACCATTAAACTTTTAATTCTGTAAATTTCATTCAATTTTGTTTGCTTTCCGGTTGTAAATCCTTTGTTTTTCCTGCTAATATTTGTTTTATGTTTTAATCCTGGTGAAGTTCAGCTAGTCCGAGAAATGACCTCCGTTATCTGCTCTGTTGGACAAGGACATCTCTAAATAAATGCAAATGTGATGTACGGCAGAGAGTCTGAGGTGTGTGTGTGTGTGTGTGTGTAGCTCGTGATGTTACACACATTGCAGTGACCTCCCAGGAAGCCACCGTCTGTACAACACACCTGGGTCACTGGCTTTTTACAAAGAGTGTGTGGCCCTGTGTGCTGGGAAACTTTATAAATTACATCTAGGGGCAACTTTATGAGGTAAACCTGCCCTTTAATGCTAACAGCCTGACCTCCAAACAGTGAATCATGTGGCTGCACCCGAGTAGAATCACACAGTCGGGGTCAGGAGGCCTACTTACTGTTTGGCCAAGTGTTAGGATGGCCGAGGGGGCTGCCGTTCGTCAGTGTGATGGTTGGTGCCAGACTCGGCCATTCTAGAATCTCAGAAATGGCCAACGAACTGGGATTTTCATGCACTAAAGTGTCTAAAGCTTACAGAGAACGGTTTCATCCATCTGGTCCATGGCAGTTCTGTGGCCTGAAAGCACCTTGTTAATGACAGAGGGCAGAGGAGAATAGCCAGACTATTTAAAGCCAACAGAAAGGCTACAAGTGCAAAAGTAATAGTTCAGTACAATAATAGTGTGCAGAAAGCCATCAACCCTCAAAGTGGATCTGATACTGCATAGCTGTACCTAATAAAGTGGCCACAGAGTGTTAATTGCATAAGAATGCTATATTCCATTTAAATACAATGAATATATCTTCAAATGATTTCAGTCATGTCTGAGTGTTCTTTGAGTATCTCTAACACCAAGATATTAAGAATTGTATCCCGGAGATATATAGGGCACATTTGAGATACTCTAACTGGGTCACATTATATGTTAGCTTTCCTAATTCAGCTCTTAATGAAGTGGCCTTGATTCTACTGTTTATTGCATCTGTGTTGGGGTGGCCTGCCAGCCTCGCACATCCAGGGTTTGGGGTTCGAATCCGATCCTGCATGTCTGGCGTGTGACCAGACGCACAGGACCATTTCACTCCGCAGTCAATGACTGTTTCCTCCACCTTCCACCCGCAGTCAAAAAAGACACGTGGTTAGGTGAGTTAGTGTTTCTAAATTTCCACTGTGTGTGTGTGTGTGTGTGTGTTTTCTGGGATGGTCTCCAGGCCTAATGTAATCCTGTACTATATAGGTGAATATGGGTGGATGGATGTACTTTAATCATGGTAAAAGCTGATAGTATGCACCAGAATTACTTTTCTGTTTAATGAAGTCCTCAACAATTAACTGAACTAATTTTTGATGGAAGTTGATATTCATTGTGAAGGGAGAAAATGATCCTTTGCTAAAAAGATCCTTTACATTTTCATAACGTTTAGAAGCGCCCATCGGGTTCGCACGTCTCACACCAAATTATAGCAAGGCATCAATAACACGTCATTTTCCCGTGATGTGTTTCTCGCTTTTCGTCCCAAAGGTTCAGCCAAGAGTGAGAGAAATCTCACCGGAAGAGGCACCGCGTTTAGAGCCGACCGCCAGCAGCCGGATTAAGACACATTGCTTTAAAGATTAAACCTTTTAAAGACATCTCGAAACCACCCTCCCTATTTTTAAAGACATCGCTCTGTAGGCTACATTTTAGCGCTTTGATGCTTTAGATGTGAACATTTAGGATGCATATCTAAAATGAATGTCTAATTCAAATGTAAATATATTCAAAATATTCTGAACTATATATGAATCTATCTTTAATTGATTTCGGAAGGTCTGTGTATGACAGTTTGACTCGCTATGAAACACAGTCTGTTAGAGCCACTGCGTAAAACATCGCGTTAAAAATAAAATGCCCATTATAGGATGATATTTATTGACATGGACACTTAGAGAGCTCTGTGCACGATTAATTAGAAGCGCCTCGAATGGCAGACACGTGAGATATAAATGTTAAATATATCCTTAAGTTTTACATCCAGTGCGTAATCAGTATCCGTACGAGTATACTGTTCCATTTCTTGATGGTACATGTCAAAATGTTTTAATAGCCGTCCGGGTGCAGCATGCGATTAGTATATATCAGTATTTGTGTGCCACTAAGAGGTGGTGATGGTGAAGACGGGCTGTAGCTTGTCGTGAATCCCGAACGTGTGACAGTCGCACGGTGACAAGAGAGCCACAGCACTGCGCCTATTCGCATGTCCTATGCAGCCAGTCCCGGACTTATATATTTATTATAGGGTTACTCGTCCGCGCAGCTTCTACTAAGCGAGCCATTCACTTCTGAGCAAACGGGGCAAGTTTATGAGCCATCTGTTACACGTACGGTGCCCGATCGCTCGGATTATAACCGGTGCGCCCGGGTGTCCCCTGGACGGCGGTCCGGATAAATGACAGGGCGCCCGGGGCGCTGGGATCCGTATGGCTGAGGTGCGGTGAGGGACAGCTGTGATCTGCAGTCCTTAAGACTCTCCCTCCCGGTTGCTCCCGCCCCTGTCTCCGCCGGCCAAACTCCGTATTCCTCTGCCCCCCCCCTCGATCCTCTCTCTCTCCTTTTCTCCCAGCTTGGGAGATCTCCTCATCCAAACCTCAATCACGTATGATTGCGTAAGGGAGAGAAGGAGCTGCAAGCCTTCCATCGGCTTCCCCGCCAGGGAGGTGTAACGGCGCATCCGGCCGCCCCCCCCCGCCCCCCAGCCCCGGCGAACGCTCACCCGTTATTTTGTAGCGCTGCTTCGCCATCGCGGCTGCAATACAGCCGCTTTACCCGCAAATGCGTTATACCGTCGCTTGCGTGCCGGGGCGCCCGCAGGGCGGCATGCCGCCGCACTCGCATAAAACCTGAGATCGCTTTCTATCCCCCCCCACCCCGGTGGGTTTTGGTGGCGCGGACCGGCGGCTCGCACGATGCCCGTTATCCCGGGGGGCACGCTGCCTGCCCGCCGCTCCTTCCCGACGCGCTTCGCCACTGTGTCGCACCGGCGGCGGAATGCAGCAGAAAGTTTCGCGCTGTGACGGCGACGAATAGCGGCGAGAGATTCGGTGAAAAGTTCCGAGGGGCTCCCCGGGTGGCACTTAGCCGGAGAGACGCCGGCGTCCGCATCTGCTGCCGTCCCCACCGCGGCGTCTGGCGGACGGGCACGTCTCCCCGAGCGCGGCTCTCGCCGTCCCGGGATGGCACACTAGCTGCCCATGGCACCGCTTATTCCGCGCTGCTCTCGCCGCCGCGTTCGCTCCTAAGTTTGGATCCGGCTGGTAGATGATCCGCGGTTGCCGTCGGCGCCCCGAAAGCCCAGACCTCCCCGGATCTCGCTCTCCGAAAGCCGTCACGATGCGCGGGGCTCCGCGGATTCCCAGCAGCACCGGCATGACATTTGGCTAGACGGGCGCAGCGCTACATGGTACGCGCCGTATCCTCGCACTCGCGGTCTATTGCGCCAAGCAGCTGCGCCACCCAAGCTCTACCTACCGACTGGGCTCACTGGGCTGGGAGATGGCCGCGATCGCCAGCTCCCTAATCCGCCAGAAACGCCAGGCGAGGGAGTCCAACAGCGACCGGGTCTCAACCTCCAAACGCCGCCCCAGTCCCAGCAAAGACCCCCGCTCTCTGTGCGAGAGGCATTTCTTAGGGGTTTTCAGCAAGGTCCGTTTCTGCAGCGGCAAGAAAAGACCGGTTCGGCGGCGACCAGGTCAGTGCCTTTGAATGAAGCCCCCCATCCCGCCCCCACTCCTATAATTAAGCGATTACGTTCCCGCAGTCGAAATGTTAATAGAAACGGGCAGTGAGCATTTCTCCACGGTATAGTCATGCGATGGCGAAAATCCACCTGTTCCATCCCTTACGTGTGGTTTTCTATCAGAAACGACAGAAAAGCACCAGTTACCGGCCATCGGGATGTGCGGGGATGCCTGTTATGTTGCTGTGCCATTTATGTTCATGTTATTTTGTTATGATCGGTGTTCCCGCGCTAATGATGACTAATATGATCGCTCCTGCCACCGTTTGACGGGACTGTGCTTTTAAGAGCCTTATCTACTTTCCATAATTAAACTCCCAAACTTTAAACCAGTAAGGCAGGTCCGTAGAGAAGAAGCTACACTGCAATGCACCAAGAGGCATTTAGTCGAAATGTTTACTGGTAAATCTTCATCATAGCTGTGGTGCAGCGGTGGTGGGAAGTACCGACTGGTGCTGGCTCGCGCAGACACCGTGACGGTGGCGAGCGGGACGAAGAGCCACGCTTTTGGTATAGTGTAGCACTGGTGGATTGTGGGCTGTGTTTCGAGCTTGGAGGGATGGGGCGTATTGAGGGGCACGGGCTGTTCTCGCTGTGAGGACCATCACCGGAGCTGGGAGCCCTCAGCCGTGCCCCAGAGGGTCTGATGGCTCTTGTCTCTCCTTCTCCCTGTAAGATGCGCCCTCCAACTCCCAGCAGGTGTCCCGTAGGGCCATCAGGCTAGGTCAGTAGCTCTGCCTCCATCCACATGCCGTGTGATCTGTCTGTTCATGTCGTCCACCTCTCCATCACTGCCCCAGGCCCGGCGTGGGGGGGGGGGTCAGCGGGCATTCGTCGCTCAGTCTCTGCCTCTCCTCCCCCGTCTCGCTCTCTCTGCCTGTCCGTCGGCCTGTGAGCTCACTGGGTGGAATGGAATGAGGTTGGCGCAATGCTCTTGTTTCCTGTGTGTTGAGCCGTGTCGTGCTGTGATTCTGCCCCTGGCCTGTTGGCGATCGGTGTTAGAGGTGGCCATGCACCCATTTCATCCCCATGACCCATGTGCCAGCATACCCGTCAAATCTTCCAACGTCCACTTTGGCATCGATCTGCGCCGGTACTCTTTGTGTAAATATTTGTGTTGTCGAAATGCACACAAACATGCACAAAGTTAAGCATTTTCAAGTACACAAGCTCAAAAAAAAAAACCCCCCCAGCCTCACGCCCACATACGCTGGCACACGAACATACCCTCCTACAGATGTATTTGCCAAAACTCACAGAAACCCCAGCCACAAGCTGACTCAAACTTGGCCACATCGCCGTTGTTTCGCTCAGATGTTTGTTGGAACAGCAGTCGTGGAGGGGGGGGGGACTGTCCCAGCGTCCTGTTCTCCCTGTGGCCCCTCTGCCCTGCCCCTCTCTGGGACAGAAGTAATATGAGAGAGCCCTGGAGACTGGGTTCCCTTGAGGAGATGATTCTCCTGTGATTGACCAGCCTCACCTCTGATTTACAGCCCCCTGGCTGATGGGGCATACCATTAATCCCAAGTGTTTGACTGCGAGGAAGCATATGAGGCATACCAATGGGTAGGAGTGCAGTTATAGATGTCAGGGACCAACCACTTGGAGGTGTCGCTTATGCTCAGGATGGTCTGTCTCCTCAGGGTCCTAAGGTCCCTCCCGTATCTGGCTAGCTCACATTATTGAGTGGCGCTGGTAGAGAGAGACCTGGATTTCCATTTGATTGACGAGTGACAGGCCCCTGACATGGACACATGCACTCCAGAGTGTTTATACTGCCTCATGTCTGACTTGGAGGGGGGGCCAGAGGGGATCTGTGTGATGTCATCACAGGGCGGAGCCTAATGTGGCCCTGCTGGGTATTTCCTGTGTTGCAGAACCACAGCTGAAAGGCATTGTGACACGACTGTTCAGCCAGCAGGGCTTTTACCTTCAGATGCAGCCAGATGGCACCATCGGTGGAACCAAGGACGAGAACAGTGACTACAGTAAGTCTCTGCACTACAAATCCCATAATTCCTAAGTCGCAGAGCTGCTATTGCGCTGGCTTTTACTGTCACAACAATGCTCATCCCAGAATAAAGGACTTTCAAATGGAATGTGTTGCTCAAATACTAAATTCTGTAACCTGTGGCGGTGATGGTGCTGGAAGGCGCCATCTTGGGTGCTGTTTTGGAGTCTCTGGTTATGGAACTCATGAAGGCGCGTTTTTAAGTATAACAAGGACTTCATGCAGATGGTGGCCTTCTCTTTGTAGATTTCGCGATAGACTCCACTTGCTTGCGCTCTGACTGGTGTTTGCAGCCATCTGCTCAAAGGTGTCTCTTTTTTTCCACACCTGGCACCTGAGTAGGTGCTTTTCTTGACAGTAGTTCTTGCATTAAATGTTAATAATTTAATGCAGGAAGTACACCCACATGGAGGAATCAGCTGCTGTTAAATGCTGCTTTTGTCGGGGGCGGTGTGTGGTTTGGTAAGTTAGAATGCACCGCCTGTGATCGGAAGGTCGCTGGTTTAAATCCCATGGTCGGCAGAGTGATGTCACCACTGTGCCCCTGCACAGGGCCCTTAACCCCTGGTTGCTCCAGGGATTGTCCGACCCTGCCTTCTCAGTTGTACGTTGCTTTGGATGAAAGCGTCCGCTAAATAATTATGCATGAATGTTCTTTAAATATTCTGTATCTCACATTGACTCAAGTGTTTAGTTCAGTACTCATCTTTCGATAATGAAATATGTTTTAGAGAATGTTTTTTTTTTCTTTGGGAAGAAGATTTTTTGCATTGAATAACGCTGGCACATGGATGTTTGGTCTTTAGTGACCACATTTAGATGTACATTTCAGGCACATTTATAGAGTGTTGTTTTGTGTTGTTGAGATAAGGGCGTAAATGGTTCAGTATGAGGCTCAGTTCTGTTACATATAATTGGATTTAAGTGTTCGGTACGAGGATTTGTGCATTAGGTGCCAGGCGCTCTCCACTGCTTTTTTTTTTGGAGGTTTGATGGAGCAATAGATGATGAGGAACAGTGAAAAACAAACAACTTAGCCAACACAACTAAAAATATCTGCACCCATGTGAAGACACATCCCTCAGAGGAAGCCCAGTGCATTGTGGGAAGTGTGACGGAGCCAATGGAACGCGCTGCTCAGAGCCCTGCATCTGCCTTCTGATTTTTCAGGATGTATTATTAGGAGATTCTCTTTAAAAAGACGACACCTTCCGCTCAAGTCTTTCCAGGGCTTTTGTCGGGAGGTTCGTTTCGGCAATGTAAATCGTGTAAACTGGAGGTAAATGTGTGGTTTTTTTTTGGAAGAACGTTCTGTGTGGTACTGGAGGATTAAGCGGGCTGTCGGTGCCGCAGGTCCTTTCCAGGAGATGAGGCACACCTACTCACACTGGGGTATTTTTGCCTGGATCTTGCAGACACGTTGTCCTCACGAGTTGCATCAGCTTATACTTCAGCTCTAGCGTTTTAGTACTGTAAAGAGCCACTGCTCATTCATCACGAGGTTGAAAGCTGACCATGTGACGCGACCCCCACCCCTAATCCTAACCCTAAACCTAACCCTAACCCTAAACCTAACCCTAAACCTAACCCTGCTATCCTGACTGGGCTTTCATTTACGGGTGTCTGTCCGTTGCTCTGCTGTTTTTATCATGGCTGCCAGTTCCTATTAACGCTCTCTGACTGATCGCTGCAGTGGTCCAGAATGTTCTTGAAGCTGCTCTGTCGGAAAGCTGTTTTCTGAGACATAAAAAATGTGACTTATACGGCTTTGTCTTGCTCTTCTCTACCAGCCCGTCGCCAAGCTGTCAAATGGCCCAGTGAAATTCTTATTTAGATTATTTAGAAGAGGACACTGTGCTGGAGTGATGTCGCGGCACTGATTATTCGGCGTGCCAGCGCTTTAAGGTGGCTGCCTGTTCTCTGAGACCGACCCCATACCTCTGACCAGTGCCTCAATTGCCATTTCCAGGACCTTGTTCAGCAGCGTCGTCAAACTCACAAAATGTTTTTGTTCAAAGCCTATGAGTCCATATCCAATTAAGGAGGGTCGCACAGAGTCTGATGTCGGTGCAGAGCTTGCTCCTCACCCCACATTGACCGCCCCCCCCCCAGTGCATATCTCGCTCACACATTCCCAATAATCGGTCTACCTTCTGATTTTGGCTGCAAAAATGTGAAGGCCTTCAGTTATGACTAATGGAAAATGCGGGGGCCGTGGACGCATCCTGCCGCCGAAGGACACAGAGCCGTAGAAGACTGATGTTTGATGGCTGCCTTTTGTGTCCCCAGCCCTGTTCAACCTCATTCCAGTGGGACTGCGCGTGGTGGCCATCCAGGGAGTGAAGGCCAACTTCTACATAGGCATGAACGGCGAGGGCCATCTCTACGGCTCAGTAAGGCCACATTTCCTCTCCTACTGTCTGTCTGTGTGTGCATGTCGCCTATCCATCTGTGTGTCTCCCAGATGCACCGTGTCTGTGTGGGGGTGTGGGCAACCACTCTCCCGGCTCTAGTTTATCCTATGTCAGCTGCTGGTGTATCAGGGCCTTCACCGTTCATCAGTATCACCATTACGAGTCACCGAAACTCATAACGTTTCCATTGGGGAATCCGTTTAAAACAGGAGACAAATTCATAGGCTGCAGGTCCGGAGGGTAGTCCATGCTAATGGTGTGCTGTATCTTCTTAATCACCCCGTACACGCTGACTGTGTGCACCCCTGGTGTTATTAAGAGTGAGACCGTGCTCCCACTGCAGAAATGTGTTCCGTCACTAACACCCAACATGGTTTTTATGGATGACAACAAGTTTAAGGAGAGTCAATTTCAGCTAAATGGCAATTAATTCAGTTAAGTGAGTTACTAGGCGTTCACGCTCATAGGGATGAGTTTTATATCACTAACAATTATAGCTCACATTCATGGTGAAAATGAGAGTTTTTAAAGGGTCCCCAAAGTCGTGATTCATTTTTCTCTGTTCTTATTTTAAGCAGCTGATAATCGTCTTTAGAGCTCCAGTCACGTCAGTCACGTTCACGGTCATCGCAGAAAATGTTACTTATATCAAGGTTACTCTTGCCGAAGTGTTAAAGCAAAGGAGATTAGGGCGATAAACCCCATCCCGAGAAAGAATATGGCTGATGTCTCCTTACCATGAGATATTCTCTTGGTGCTGTTTGGCTTTGACCTAAGGTATTAAGCTTAACTTTTGCTGTCCCTCAGAGCAAACACACACACACACACACACACACACATCTGAACACATGTGTGAAGCGATGGCAGCCGCGACCGAAGCCCCCTTAGAGAATCTCTCCGACATGCGGTGAGAGTGCAGCAACGCGACGGGCTGATCGGGGTCTGCCAGCTCTGGATACGTGAGCTTAGCCAAAATGATTTTTCAACAGTAGCAGCAAGGCTATAACTTCATAATAATTGGTATTCTTGCTGTTCAACTTATTGACAAAATGATACGCATAAGCTGAATCGCTTCAGCAGTCGTATGTCAGTGTTTATCTAGGGAGAACCCAGAAGAGGGCTCACTGTAGTGAAGTTACTTGAGTAGTTATGGTAAATATTTGCATTTACCCAGCATGCACCTGGGTGTTCCTCTCCATTTTCCCTCCTTCTCTTGTCTCTGCCGAAGGGGTTCTGGCTCCAGTTTGCTGCCTGGCCTTGTTTTTTTTTCTTGCTGGGATGAGGCTCACTTGGAGCCATTCTCCAGGGATTTAATCGTGCAGCTCTATTTCTGCACTCAGGATCCACCTGATGCCATTGCTATCTGGAGGGTCCTGTTGCTGGACCATGGCAGTGTAGAATGGCCCTGGTTTGCTGGGGTGATGTCGGGGTTGGGTCAGCGTGCCGGGGTTTGCAATTTTTTGTCATTAGCTTGCTCTAGTTAGCAGGTGGTCATTAGTTTGCTGGGGTTAGTAAGTGAGTGGTATTGTGCCAAGGTTAGTGGGTTGGCGTTACAGTAAGTGTGCTAACATGCTGTGGTGTTTTGCCTTCGGCATGCCGAGTTTGGGGAGTTAATATGAGCATCCTTGGGTTAGGAGTTGGGCTAAGCGTGTTGTGATTAGGGTTTTAGGAACCTGTAAACTTAAACATGTCTCTCTTCTCCCCTCTCACCTGCTGCCTCTGATCTGTCATGCGTCGTGTTAACGGCGGTCCTGAGCAGTGGGGGTGACATCACCGTGCACGGTGTAGCCCGTTGGCCCATTTCCTGTGGATTGATGGCCCGGTGTCAGACACTCTCAGAATGAAAGGCTCATAATGATCCACTGTCACGTCGCGGTGGGGCGTTGAGCCCCTTCTGATCGGCTTCCCTGACAGTGATACGGACCCTTTCAGCAAGTATTTATAACCCTTCTCTTGCTCTCCGCTCCCAGCATGCACTGGGCAGGGATGTCGGAAGTTGATTTACTGGGATTCAATCTGCTAAAGTAGCTGCTGATCCTGCAGCTGCCGGGGGGGGGACTGGCACAGATCTTCTATTTCTGAGCTAAGAAAGCGGGTTCAGGGCATCCAGGCAACCTTCATTGCCGGTCGGCCGGCTTTAGATCCCCTCCTTCATTTTCCAGTGTGGCCTTAGCATGCTTGCTGCAGCCAGGTGGACCCCCCCCCCCAGCAAGCTGGAGGTGGTCGCACAGCAGTAGCTACCAGCCTTCGATACCTACACGCTACCAATGCGAATCAGCATCACCCATGACTTGGTTTCGCCCCCCCTGCCTTCAGAGGTGTGTGCTCGTCAGGTCTGCTTCGCGCACTGCCAGATGTGTTGTTATTACATAGATGCAATTGGGTGTTGCTTCCCCTGTAGTGGATTTTAAGGGTTTTTTTTTCAGCAGGGGGGGTTGATAAAGCTCACTGTGCCCCCCCCCCCCCCCTTCCAGACTGACCTTCTCCTCTCGTCCTCAAACAGAGGACCGCACGCGCACACAGGATGACACCGTGACAGGGACGCTGTCACACCGTGATCTGCGCTTTGCTGTGACATCAAAAGCGCTCCCGCAATAGTCCTTCGCTGCTGTCGGATACAGGGATAATGTCAGGAGGCGACATGGCTTTGATCCCTTGGAGAAATGGCAGCTCAGAGTGTTGGTGGGAGGGATCCGTCCTGTTGTGCAGTAAGATGGACTCTCTGGAATGTAACAAAAAGGTTGCGTTTTTTCTTCTGGCAGCCCCTGTTTTCCCCTTAAGCCGGAGAGCTCTTTCCCTGCGATGCAGCACAGGCTCCCTCCCTTCCAGCACGAGGACGCTTACTCCATTACTGTCGCAGGATGGTCCTCCCTTCCTCAACGCAGTGTTGCTCTCTCCCTCGATACAGGTGCACGGTCTCTGCTCCAGTGAAATTTTTAGATTAGAGTTTCTACCTCCGGGAGCCCGTGGAGCAGGGTGGCGGGTTCCTGCATGGGTGTCCGTGTGGCACGCGGCATACAGCGAGGCTGGGTTTCTTGGCGTGCCTCGTTCACACCCCCAGGGAGGCTAAGCGCTTTAGGCGAGTGCCACCCTTCCCTGTGGCGAGGCTGTGCTGGACTCAGTCAGCGCGACTGTCGCGAGGAGGTGTCGGGAGGAGCATCTGCCGGGCGTCTGTCTGCGGCTCGCTGCTCGGAGAGCAGGGAATCCTGGCCGTGGGCGTCAGCGCTGCAGCGGCGTGGGCGGTCGGGTGTCGGGCAAAGCGAGACAAACACGAGAAGAGGAGCAGCGCTAATTAACTAGCTCTCGCACGGGTGCCAGTCTGACACAGACAGCAGCCTGTCATTCTTCATGAGGAAAGTCTGTCAGTCTTCATGGTTCCAGCCTGTCGTTTTGTCTTGGTGCCAGTCTGTCGTTGGTCATTATGCCAGTCAGTTATTCGTCATGGTGCCAGCCTGTCGTTCATTACAGTGCCAGCTGGTCATTCACCATGGTGCCAGCCTGTCGTTTGTCATTATGCCAGCCTGTCATTGGTTATGGTACCAGCCTATCATTGGTTATGGTGCCAGCCTGTTATCCATCATGGTGCCAGCCTGTTATCCATCATGGTGCCAGCCTGTTATCCATCATGGTGCCAGCCTGTCATTGGTCACAGTGGCAATCTGACCCCAGTGCTGATGCCAGTCTGACATTCATTAGAATGCCAATCTACCATCGCTGTTGCTTGACCTCGCGGTCGTATGGTAATGAGGACCCCGTCACTAGGATATACGTGCAGTCAGTAATGTACGACTAAGGAGACGACCTACATTTGGAGGCGCTGAAGCTCTGTCAAAGTCGCTGTAGAGGCCCGAATCAGAAATGAGGAACGTGATGTAGAGCTTAAGCGGAGCGACCACATCGCTCAGTATCTGCTCCGGGGCTGCGGCCCGCGTCCGGCGTGATGGATCGGTGCCGACCGGAGCGTGAAGGCCGTACCGCCGGGCTGCTGCTGCCTGTCCCGCCCTTGCACCAGGTGTGCGGCTGGCTGAGTAGCCTCTGGCAGGATGAGAGCTCTCCCAGAGCCTCATCCCAATGCCCTTCCCACGTTCCCAAAGTGAGTGGAGTGGCCTTGCAGACGGGAGTGGTTGGAGCGGAGCCGGACTCCCGACCGGCGGGCGAGGACGGCCGCGTGATAATCCCAGCAAGAAGATCTTTGCAGACAGAGGACTTCTTCAGTACAGCCAGCACTGTGACAGTGAATGAGCACACTGGTGACCTAGAGCAGGGCTTTGCATCCTATCATCCTCTCAGAATGAAAAGAGGCCAGAGTCGGGGACACCTACTGACACTGTGATATGTGTGTGTGTGTGTGTGTGTGTGTGTGTGATGGTCAGTACCAGGACTGCAGTGAGTGTGTGTGCGTATACACACAGGAGCAAAGGAACTCATAAGTACAGCAAATCCTCAGAAAAAAACGCGACGAGTGAGGTCATATTTTCCAGTCCTCACAACTTCGGACTTAATTTTAGAAAAATCTGTGAATGGAATCAAAAAAGTTAAAATGCCAAAAGTCTACAATTTTGTTTGGTTACGTCTGGTTAAGGTTAGGGCTGGGTAGGGGTTACGGGTGTCGTGATTTGGGATTAGGGTTTCTCCCGAAGAAATGAATGGACGGTTCTCACTCAGATGGGAATACAAATGTGTGTGTGTGTGTGATGGTCAGCACTGGGGCTTTCGTGAGTTTGGGTGTAACCGTGAGTAACGCCGCCTCTCAGATGCTGACTGTGAAGCAGGCTGTGTGTATGGGAGGGATTGGCCGCGGTGTATTTTAATGATGCGGCGTCTCCAGCGGCAGGCACCCACACCGCAGTGGCTACGGCAGCCTGGGTGCCTGTCGTCTAATTGCCGGCGCCTCTGCGGGGTTCCCTCAAAGCGGCCCGGTGTCGCTGTAGCTCATTATGCTGGTAATTTACCTGTCGAGTGGCTTCTTTACCGCAGGCAGCCCGGACGGGCACGCGGTTGTTTATTAGGGCCATGCGGCTCCGGGCTAGCCGAAGCAGCTTTATCGAGCGGGATGCGGAGGCTTCCCGCTGGGCTCCTGAAAACCTTTATGATGCTGCAAGTTTATTTCTTCATTTTAGGGCAGGAAATCTGCTTCTTCCGTTGCTTGTTGGGGGGTCTGCAGTCTTGTACCTCCATCAAAAAGAAATCTTTTTTTGTCAGTGTGTGGGTTACGTATTATATTGTGGGGACCAAATGTTCCCACTGTGTGATTAAAAACGTATTATTTTGATCTTGTGAGGTGACTACAGTCCAAAAAAACAAAAACCTCAGAAGTCTATAGTTTGTATTTTGTTTGGTTGCTTATGGTTAAGGTTAGGACTGGGTAAGAGTTATTGTTGGGATTTGGGTTTTCCCCATAGAAATCAATGGATAGTCCCCCGAAAGATATGATTACAAACGTGTGTGTGTGTGTTAGATGTTAGATGTTAATGAGATGAGAAGTTCATTCTCTTTTCCCAGTATTCCTGTAGTAACTACATGCTGTGGTCTCATCCCTCTAACCCTCGAAACCCCTCTGTGTCTGAGCGATGGAGAGAGAGAATCTCACTCATCTGTCGTCCTGTCCTCCTTCAGGAGATGTTCACGCCGGAGTGTAAGTTCAAGGAGTCCGTCTTTGAGAATTACTACGTCATCTACTCCTCCACAATGTACCGTCAGCAGGAGTCTGGCCGGGCATGGTTCTTAGGGCTCACCAAGGACGGCCAGGCCATGAAGGGCAATCGCGTGAAGAAGACTAAACCATCCTCACATTTCCTACCAAGACCCATTGAAGGCAAGCAGAGTTTCCCCTTAGTGACCGGGGCATGTGTTCCTGCCGATGAGCGTCGATTCGAATGATTATTGTTTGAAAGCTCAATTCCCCTAAGACTAGATGTTAACTGGTTCCACAGTGCATGTTTCCTAAGATGTTGTCTTTTCTGGGATGTATTTGGGCGGGTGAGCTCCCTCTTCACCCCCCCCCCCGCCCCCCCCCCCCACCAACCTCTGCAGTCTGCATGTACAGGGAGCCGTCGCTGCACGAGATTGAGGAAAAACAGCGCTCCAGGAAAAGTTCAGGGACCCCCACCATGAATGGAGGCAAGGCGGTGAAACAGGACTCCACATAGCAGGAGCCGGGGTCTCCGTTTCCTCCCCGTCGTCTGCAGCAGCCGGCCACGCGCCACCTGACAAACTGAGCTCTTGCCTGTGAAGTATTTTAGACTTAAAGGAAAAACGAACAAAAAAAAACAAATATTTTAAATCAGGACATGATTTACACTTTATGCAAAGCCTGTGGCACAGGGAAGCTGACTTCTTCATTCCGGCCTTTATGTTTTAATCGATGCTTGGGAATGTAGGCTTTAGCCACGCTGCGGTTTCACGCGTTATTTTCTGAATGCTCCCAGCCGTTCACTAGCTTGCTCTCTTGCTCTGGGTATGAATACTGATAGTGCTGTCGAGCACACTGCCCGTGTGGGAGTCTGTGGATCGCCGTTGGCGACTCGGCATGTCGCCCCGGGGGTATTAGCAGCGTTGTCCAATAGGAGGTGGTATTTACTGCAGAGCACATAAGACACTGTTCCTGGGTGTGAGGTGGTGGCCAGAGGTGAGGGAGGGAGGGGCAGCAGGGTGGGTTTGGCTGCTAACTGCACTCTGGGTCAACAGATGGAACCCCTGAGCACAGCTGCCCTTCAAGGCGGGGTGTATTGGCACCGGTGTGTGAGAAGGCATTACCGTTCTTTACCCACTCGAACCTGCGAGCTGCTTCACGCCATCGACTGCAACCTTCTTTCAGTTCTACTCCACCGACGTTCCACCGCGGGCGCGTCCGGCGCGCCCTCCGTTTACCAGCAGCACCGCTGACCCATAAGGCCTGGCGCCGACGGACGCGGCGCTCACAGTGCTTTTGCGATGCAGGATGAGTGACAGATCAGAGGAGCCTGTCTGTACAGTAGACCTTCAGAGTCCGCCCGAGAAACCCGTGGACCTGTGATAACTCAGGAAGAAGCGGTAAAGCCCAAGGCTTGAGCACCACAACCTTGACGTAGCTACAAAGCTAATTGCACAATCGCTGGGCAATAATATAGAGCAGGGGCCTCGAAACTAATTCCCTCCAGTTTGTTCTTGAAGAGACCCAGCCCCTTTTGAAGGGTTGCGTTCCGTTCGCAAAACACCTTAGTGTCTGTCTCAAGTCTTCCACTGGGGGGGCGACGGTGAGGGCTGGGGAAAATGGAAGTGTGGAGGGTTAGGGGGAAGACAGGCTCAGAGAGACCCCACGAAGGTAAGATGTGATTTGCGCCTGGGTGAATTCAGATTTCTGTTAGTGTTTGCTGAATGTTTGCACTTAAAACACTGTCATATAGGCATTATGAAACAAAGAGGAACATTGAAAATACGCATCCGAATGAAAAGTGATCATTTAAAATAAAAAAAATATGAAATCACGATTGCATATTTAATTGGTGTGCCTTTCTACATTCTCTCACACAATCCCCCTGGCAGCCTGAACGTGTTGGCTGAGGTGGTAATAGTCAAACCAGGTGACTGAAAATCTCACATTCTGTACCTCCAGCAGCCAGTATACCGGCTTCTTAGTGATTCCAGTGACATGATCCAGCACCAGGCTTCATGATCACATGAGCACTCTTCCTCACGTTGCCTCCAGCCCTCATGCCCTGTTTACGTCCTGGCTTCCCCTTGTACCTTTCAGTTGCTGATGTATCTCAGTTGTCGTGGAAACCACAGTGCAGAAGGCTGTGAAGCCCGAGGGCTGCTTTGAAGGTGTTCCTTTTCATCCCACGGTTTCCCCTTTGATGAGACACGTACAGGCTGCTTATACACATTGCACTGGGATGCATAAGCTCTACTCTCTTTTCTGTCCCTTCAGTGGAATTCTATTTGTGGCGTGCTGGGTTTGGGGGGGGGGGGGATGATTAGCTTCACACACGCTGCCGTTGTCACTCTATCACCTCACAAACATAAATGCTGTCATCTTCAGTCACCCTGCAAACATAAATGCTGTCACCTTCACCTCCAAACATGCACTCTGATATCTACACTCTCACCACGAAACATGCACTCTTTCATCTTCACCCTCTCACCCCGCAAACACACCCGCCGTCAGCTCCACTCTCTCACCCCCCCAATGCACAGGCGTGGTCTCGCACACATTCTCACCCGCCCTCGTTCCTTTAGTAAAGAGCACTTCTCTTGCATTCATTGGCTCCCTAAGTGCAGCTTAGTTAAACTTTAATTGCGTGACAAAACAAGTGAAGTGTAGGGATGTCAGAGAGCTGGGGCTCAGTCTCCTCATGTGTCTCCCTGGGAGCCTGAAGGTGCCGCGTCTCCATCTCAACCAAGTGCCCTTCCTGCACTTTTTGGGTGGCTTGAGGGGGCCTTTATATCTGGACGAATCTGAAGGTAAGTTGGCAAAAACATGGTGGTAATATTCAGCAACATCTCATACCATCACGCAGGACTCGCCCCATGTCACCGGCCATAAGAATACAAACAGACTTCCTGTGTCTCCCCCTTTGATGGATTCTATTGTCGTCTCCTTTTATAGATGTGCCTGATTTTCTGTGCCCTATTCATGCTGGCTGCCGCTGTAGAGATACCAGGCTGCACAAGCTGTCATTCGTTTGATATTATTTTATCTCGTTGCTTTGTCGACACATTTACGTAAACCTCAGCTCCTGCTTACAGTTTTACATTCTTATCTTGCTGGTGATGCTGATACTTCCCCATCTCCCCTGCGGTGTCTGGCTGGGACACTGGTTTGACAGGATAGTTTATCTGTAGTGTCTAACTGCGGGGCTATTTTCTACCAGGCTGACTTTGCTGTAATCTTGACCCTGACTGTTAGCACAGTGCTCTAGCTCTCCAGCTCGGGCTGTTCCACAGCTGACCCTGCCTCTAACGAGGAATGCTGGATCTGGTCCCAGTGCTGCCTACGATAAGGCTCATTTCATGTTTTAACAGTAGATTTATGCAGCAAGTGAGAGCAGATTGAGTCCTCGTGTTTTTCCTGTGATATGAGACAGACGGAGGTTGAAGAATATGTCAGCTAACACCTGGAGCTTAGAAAATTCGACCGAGAGAGAAACGGTTGTAATTCCATGATTAAACCACAAGGGGGCACAGGCTTGGGTATATACCCTGAAACTTGAGGTATCAGGTGCATTAGGGATTTTACTGTTGCAATTTTTTTTTGGATTTCAACTATGCTTACTTAAATAATCTTATTTTTATTGTATTAGTGTTAATGCTTATTTAATTGTTCATTAATACTATATTGTTCCTAACAGCATAACATTTTAAAATTTGCACCATACCGAAGGATTCTTAATGTCCTTTTACCCTTGTCAGTATCAGACTCTCAGCAAGAAGCCTCCAGCATGCTGGTTTTTGACTCATCTAATTAACTGGAACACGGCACATAAACTTAGTGATCTCAGGATCGTTCAACAGACATCCTTCATACCCTTCATTATGCAAACTGTTATTCTATATATTATTCTTTTTTTTCATAAGTAACACTCAAATGTTTTAAACAACACATAATTAAGGACATTTACGCATAATTAATATAAGGTCGGGTAGCATCCTGCAGGATAAGTCCTGTTACCGCTCCTTGAACTCCTTTGGGAAAGGTCATGCAAATACCTGCCATTCCACTGTCCTGTCCTCTGACTCGTCAACCTGTGAAAGCACCAGATATCCAATGGAGGATTTAAGTCCCTGAAACAGACGTATTGGAAGTCTTCCCAACAATGAGGGTCACAGTGTTCCAGGAAGGATGTGGCATGCGGCCCTGAGCAGAATGCCAGGCCATAGCAGGGCACACAAATGTACAGTTTCTGCTTTAAAACAAACGGTCTGCTGTCAGCTAAGCCCAAAAGCCCGAGTGGAAATTCGACATGTATCTCTCCTCCCTCTGTTTCTGCCCCTGCTTCTGTGTGTGCACCTCCTCCCTCTGTTTCTGCCCCGGCTTCTGTGTGTGCACCTCCTCCCTCTGTTTCTGCCCCTGCTTCTGTGTGTGTACCTCCTCCCTCTGTTTCTGCCCCTGCTTCTGTGTGTGTACCTCCTCCCTCTGTTTCTGCCCCTGTTTCTGTGTGTGCACCTCCACCCTCTGTTTCTGCCCCTGGTTCCGTGTGTGCACCTCCTCCCTCTGTTTCTGCCCCTGGTTCCGTGTGTGCACCTCCTCCCTCTGTTACTGCCCCTGGTTCCGTGTGTGCACCTCCTCCCTCTGTTTCTGCCCCGGCTTCTGTGTGTGTACGTCCTTCCTCTGTTTCTGCCCCTGGTTCCGTGTGTGTCCCTCCTCCCTCTGTTTCTGCCCCTGGTTCCGTGTGTGTCCCTCCTCCCTCTGTTTCTGCCCCAGGTTCCGTGTGTGTCCCTCCTCCCTCTGTTTCTGTCCCTGCTTCCGTGTGTGTCCCTCCTCCCTCTGTTTCTGCCCCTGGTTCCGTGTGTGCCCCTTCTCCCTCTGTTTCTGTCCCTGCTTCCGTGTGTGCACCTCCTCCCTCTGTTTCTGTCCCTGCTTTTGTGTGTGTCCCTCCTCCCTCTGTTTCTGCCCCTGGTTCCGTGTGTGCACCTCCTCCCTCTGTTTCTGTCCCTGCTTCCGTGTGTGTCCCTCCTCCCTCTGTTTCTGCCCCTGGTTCTGTGTGTGCACCTCCACCCTCTGTTTCTGCCCCTGGTTCTGTGTGTGTCCCTCCTCCCTCCGTTTCTGTCCCTGCTTCCGTGTGTGTCCCTCCTCCCTCTGTTTCTGTCCCTGCTTCCGTGTGTGTACCTCCTCCCTCTGTTTTTGTCCCTGCTTCCGTGTGTGTACCTCCTCCCTCTGTTTCTGTCCCTGCTTCTGTGTGTGCACCTCCTCCCTCTGTTTCTGTCCCTGCTTCCGTGTGTGTCCCTCCTCCCTCCGTTTCTATCTCTGCTTCTTTCTGTGTACCACCTGTCACCCGTGTGGGTCGGCCCACTGCCTGCACCACATGCCGCTAATGGCAGGCGCTGTCTCCTATCCGTTCACATGAAGTGCCCCGCGGGCCTTTTCCAGCTGTGACCTCTGAGCTCTGACCCAGCCAAATGGAGCATGGGGGAGAGCAGTCTCTGCCTGCTTTCCCTGTTCACTCCCCCCCCCCACCCCCCAGGTAATGTGTGAAACAACCCATGAATGCACCAATCCAAACACACGCAGCCTCTGGAAGGTGCCCTGACTCCTTTATATGTGTGTGTGGCTGTGCATTTTGAGGCATCTTTGCATAGTGAATCTAAAATTGAATTTAGCATACCATTAACTGCGTCAGCAGTTCTGATTTCCCATTTTTGAACATACACATAATAAATCAGATCACTCATGAGTACCTAGACTCACCATTGCAGTTAGTCAAGGAGCTATATTTGCCTGAGATTTGTTCTCTCATCAGTAATGGTTATGTGTTGGACAGTAAAAGGCCCCCTGGTAGCTGGTAAGTGTGTGGCAGAGAGCCCATTATCTTTAAACTAAGGCTGCTAGGGACTGCATGGTTACCCTTACTATGCGGAATGTCAAAGTGGTGGAAAACACCAGCCCCCCTTGGATCAGGTTCCCTACCTCTGCTGTGTAACTTGAAATATGACTTACACATGACACTTTTGTTGGGCCAAAAAACCAAGCGAAACAGAT
>JAODKM010000042.1:13576904-13587968 GCA_026780845.1 Petrocephalus sullivani
GGGTGGTTTTATTCTTTGTCATATATATAACAAGCACACAATTTTAATCAAAACATCAACATTTGGCAGTTTTTGTGTCATCTGAACTAAACAGCAGAGTCTACGACATTAGCACTGTCTGTGAATGAGTTGGGAAACTCTTATGATACGTTGTGACCAGTCAAAGAATAAACTGTCTCTGTGCCTCGCAATGAAACTCTACTAGTTGCAGCAGGTCGAGTCCATGTGGTCTTGTTTAGGATGACTCAGTGACTGGCTTTCCAAGCAACCAATTCTCTAGGTCTTAAACTAGATGAGGACATGTTCATTCAATAACTCCTATATCAAAGTAGTACATTGATTTGAAGTTTGCAATGCTTTATATTGGCAATAGTCATTACCCGATGCTTCCAAAAATTTCTGTGAAGACTGAACTAGAACAACATGAACTCCACATTAGTATTTGAGTGTTCTCTTTCACATTTTTTGTTTATGAATGAATTAGCCAGTTAAGAACCCAGTGCAAGAGCATGCATGCAATAACAACGCAACACAAAAACAATCAGAATAAAATTGCACAGGTAAGCAAGATAATGCAAGAATGGGCAAGAATAAGCCTTGTGGAGAAATGATTCTACAATCATCATCTCTTTGCATTGGTTTGTAGACCACCCTAACGTGTTTTATAGAAGGAGGGATGAAATAGCTTCATTAGGAGCCAGCAGCTCACAGGCATCAGCAAGCCGTGGGGCCTTTCCAGAACATATTCCTGCAGCCGGGCTTTCTCTGGCGGCCGCCCGGGGTGCTGGAGTTGCTGGCCGAGCGCCGTGTGTCCAGATGCACAGATCTGCCGAACTGTGGCGGCCACAGGAGTTCCCCAATGAGCTGTCTGCTCCAGTCCTGCGGCATAAGGATGTCAGGTGCGCTGTGTCACATGCACGCACACGAATACGCAAAGTGCCTCCCCATTGGCTGGATGCTTTTTAACTCCTCCGCAGCACATATAAAGTGATACAGAAGTCTTAAGTACAAAAAAACGATTCCCTCCTGTTTCTTTTGGGGATACTTATAAAATAGTAAAGATAGTTTACCCGGACACATTAAGCAGAAGGGATTACACAAGCACATTTATACACGCGGTCACGCACGCCCATCCTCAGCGGTGCTGACCTACCTGTGGCTGCCTCTTGGCAGTCTGGGCTTCAGGGAAGACGCCCTGGGGCTCTATGTCAGGCTGACTGGCAGAGCTGCAGAAGCACAGGGCCAGGAGCAGGAGTGGCCCCAGGAGGCCAAGAGCGCAGGTGGCACGGTGGAGCTGCATGCTGGGAAGCGGAGCACGGAGGAGGCAACAGTGTGCTGGTGGGTGTCCCTTAGAGGAGACGGGAGCTACAGTCCTTTTAACGTGCCCATGGGCTTCCCAGCACTGATGTCATACTGCACTTAGAGACCTGGAGGGGAGGGGGGGCGCGTCGCGCTCACTTGTGGCCATACAAAGGCCAAACACACGGTTTACTGACTTTAGGTGCAGTAAATTAATTAACCTGTTTAGATACGATCCCAAATGACATGCAACTGAAAAATGTGTGCGTCAATGCCGAATATTCTGAGGGAAGATCCAGAAAAAGCCAGACAAAGGGGGTTACCGGGCAGGGAAATTACTGTAGTGTTACTTCATTATTTGTCCCCTAATGGATTCCCCAAAATAGAAATGGTTTCATGATGAACTACATGCAGTGGGCAGTCAACATGGAAACTCGCTGTAATTTAGTGGGGTCTTGCACTGTGGTGTCACCAAATGAGAATCAGCTGAGGCTGACCAGAGACCCAGTCCAGTACTGGCATGCTCTGCAGTCCGATGGCTGCATACTAATATGTTTGCTGGTTTTGGGGCCTGATGTTTGGGGGCAGTGAGTCCTGGGTCCCCTATCTGCCCGAACTGTGTCAAGGGGAAAACACGACCTATTATTGTGAAACTAAGTCATATATTACATGTCCTCCATCAGCGTTCAATTTAACCATTTTATTTTGAATAACAAAATATTTTTTCAATATGAATAAATCAATAAATCATAAATGTGTTCAGTAGTGTCTAGCATAAAAGACTATTTGAAAATTAATGGTAAAATCATTCTTTTAGTCCATTAAGTAGCCTATCAGAATCAGTGCAGAAGGATCTTCTCCTTGATTGGCTGTTGCAGTGGCTCTGGTGCTCTGTGATTGGTTCTTTCAGTGGAGCGGTTTCTTCATGTGATAGGGTGTTGAACAGGCTGCTTCCTGCAGACATTACAGCGGCTAACAATGTTCTTCAGGAAGGGCTCCTTAAGTGTCTGAGACTCTGGCTTCCTGGAGAAGGATATACAGTGCTGGTCACCTCCATTATACAGTGAATTTTGATATCTGTCTGTGAATGCTACCAACTAACACACCTCTATGATATGCCACATGACTGAAAGCAACATATAGCAAAGGATAATTACCTGGCATATTTGGTTGAATTTTTTGTTTACTCATTCACTGTACAGTACTGTGCAAAAGTCTTAGGAAGCCAAAGAAAACTATGTTTAACTGATCTTCATGTTGGTGTAAAACTATGCTATCATGTCTGTCAGCTTAGTTAATTCAACTTCTGCTAAAATCACCCTAGTATTTGCAGCAACCGACCAACACACCCATGTTTCTTTTGACTCAACCTCTAGCATACCTCATATAGCTAATCTATATCTCATTGACTTTTTTTTAACTAATTAAATTAAGTGAACTGGAGGTGAAACTGAATAAATACATGAAACGGCTGAGGTGCCCCTGAAGAGAGGTTTAGGAACTGAAGTGGTGTCTACTAGCCAACTAGATATCAGTAACTTCTTAGAGAACGGAAGAAATTCTTACAAACTTTTGTGTTATTCTAAATTTTCCCGTGTTCTAATGGTAAATTGTTTTTTTTTGTTCTGAGCAAAGGTACACTTACTACCCAGATCTATAGCCTTAAACATTTGTATTGACTGCCTAAGACTTTTGTACAGTACTGTATATGTAGGCTATTACCTGAAATCAACTTAATGGAATAAAACGAAGCCAGAGACACCAAGATGCAGAAAAACAGTCATCTTGGCAGCAAAGTGGGGGGGGGGGGGGGGCAAAACTGAAGAGAATCGGCAATTCTATTTACTTGAACATGTGGGCGGGGTTAAGAGAGGCCAGCCAATAGCTGTAGGAGTCGGTGTAGTAGTTACAGGTCCCACGTCCGTGGCACTCGATGAAGGGGACCCTACGAAATTGCTCCAGACAGGACCCAGCGGAGCCCAGAGGCTGGCCAGAACCTTCTGCTCCTGCAGCAGTTTGCTATGGGCATGATGAGGAGAGGCAGGTGAGCCACGTCCATATGGTTTGAGTTCCTATTTAGCAGCCTTAACAAAAGGTCTCATTTCCTACCATGGCGAAGGAGTACCCGGTCCACAGGGAGAGCCAGCCGTATGGACATTCTGGGATGTAAGTGTTCTGGCTGTGGACAGTCATGATGTACGTGCTAGATTCACAAACCAAACACCTGAAAGAGAAACAGCACAACTAGCCCATGCAATCTATAGAAGCTGTCCTACACTGTCCAGTGGACTGCAAGGTCTTCTTCAGGGGTGTTGTGCAAACCTAATTTGTGGTTATGTACCATTTCAAAACCACACACAAGATGGGAATGGGGATGGGGATGGTGGAGAGGATTAAGAGATGCAATCTGATGGAGAAAGCTCACTCATTGGCCAGATCATCCTGATTGTAGGTTTACTGCAAGTTTAATGACGTGTTATTCACTGTCAGTGTAGCCACTTCATTGGTTGATTGAATAATTAATTTATATGCTACATTCTTGCATAATACTGGGTAGGCCTGTGCCTACCTAAATTGACTGGCACAACAAGGTCTTCATGGTGGCCAGTAGCTCTATTAGGGTAGCATTTGCCTTTACCTGCTAATGACTCTGGTCAGCGGGACACCTGAAATAGGCTCCTTGCTTTTGGGCGTGACCTCATCGGTGGACAGCCAATAGGAGTAGTCATTGCGGGAGGCATACCAACAGGTCTGGTTTGTGTCACAGAAGAGGAAGGGCATGGGGGAGAAACGAGGAAGGCAGCTTCCCATAGATCCTGAAGGTCAGCAGCACATAGAGAAGTCAGGGGTTTGGGACTCTAAAATTATGGATTTTTCTGTTTAAGTTTTGTATGTCTTAATGAGTGTTCAGGGTGTATCTGCATTCTTCTTTATTCATATTAATATGTATATGTGGGAGGGTGTGTTGGTTTGCATAGATCACATCTGAGGACCAAAATGTCCCCAAAGTGCAGTAAAACCTGAAATCTCCCTACTTTTGGTGACATCTTTTCAAGTCCCCATTTGGATAACCTCAGTTTGGGTTGGTTACTTATGGTTAAGGTTAGGGCTGGGTAGGGGTTAAGGATGTCGTGATTGTGACTAGGGTTTTTCCCATGAAATTAATGGAAGGTCCCCATTTAGATAGGTATGTGAGTCTGTGTGTGTGAGACCCATACCCAGATCCTGGCCATGGCCTTGCTCATTGCCGTTGATGAAGAGCAGGGAATACCCAGAATAGAGGGCTGTGGTGCCCAGGGGGCAGCTCGGTATGTACAGCCCCTGGCTATGCCGCGTGAAGAGGAAACTGTTACCAGCAGCACGCAAACCACCACCCCCGGGGGGGCCGGGCCTGCCCTTATGTCCTGGGGGCCCTGAATACCCCTGTGACCCTGTGGTGAGGGTGGCAGGGAGAGAAGAAAGTAGTAACGGCATTAGTTGGAGTCTGATCAGGTCAGGGGCTTCTCAGGTCAAACATAAGTTGGTGTGACTTGGTTTCCAGCCCACCTGGTAGTCCAGGAAGCCCCTTTTCTCCTTTATGCCCTGAAAAGCCCGGCAAACCCCGGTCCCCGAAACCTGGGGGCCCTTCAGGTCCGGGATGACCTAAGAGTTCCAGTGACATCTGTAGTCAGGTTCACCAGTTTCAAAGTTTTACTGTCATTTGTACATTGTAACCTGATCTTTTTATCTATCTGTTTCTCCGGACTAGTTCCAAAAAATACTGGAGAACAAGAACAAAATCTAACAGTGAGAAGATCAGAAATAACACCACTGTGGACAAGCTCTTCACATATGAATGTAGGGGTATGATTATGGAATAAAGAATCAAAGTGCATTGCACTTGCTGAGGAGAGTAATTGCCTAAGAGTAAAAACTATTCCTGAACTTCCTCACCTCCAGATGGGAGGAGGGGGAATAAGGAATGGAGAACTTCATGATGCTATCCGCCAAAGGATGACAGAACCAAGGGAGAAGTTACAGATATAGTCAAAGGTAAGACTTCCTCTACCTGGAGGTCCAGGGAATCCCTGAAAGCCTGGGAGACCTGGAGGTCCTGGATCTCCAGGGCGTCCCAATGGCCCTGGATCCCCTCGTATCCCCTTGAGACACAGAGCTGAACCTATCAGAGGATAAAATCTGGTTAATGTTCAGTGGTTGCATACTCATTCTACCACAGTGGCTTCACAGCTACAAAATAGACGTGAGATGACTTGACTCGAGACTGACTCAAGTCTCAGTGGACGTCCCCTTGGCCTGGTATTGTGCCTCCATTCCGGACTCCCTGAGCAACTGTGTGTTTGACACAAAGTCAAACCAGCAGTCCCCAAGGATTCTCTGAAGAGACACAGTACTGATGGAGTCCAGTCTTCGTCTCAAGTCACTGGACGGTGTCCATGTTTCATAGCCATATAGCAAAGCAAGGAGCACCAGGACCCTAAAGACCTTTGTCCTCTTACAAAGATATCGGGAGCACCACACACCTCGTGACCCCCAATGCTCTCCCAATCTGACTACTGACTTCATAGGAAGAGTCACCGGAGACATGAGTGTCGGTGCCGAGGTAAGTGAGCCTCTCGATGCGGTCTACATTCTCTCTGCAGACAGACACACTGCTGATGGCTGTTCCCAAGAGGTCATTAAAGGCCTGAATCTTGGTTTCTATCCAAGATACTGGCAAGGCCAGACCTCCTAGCTTAGTCTCTTGAGAGCCCTGATCAGAGCCTCCAGTTACTCGTGAAGATCACAGCATTGTCGACAAAGTCAAGATCAGTGAATCTTTCTTCACCAACAGAGGTCCCACAACCACTGAACCCCATGACCCTGCCCTACACCCAGTCACCCAGCAAGCACTGAATAGGGTGAATTGTATGAACAAGAGTGAACAAGAACTGTGGACCCAGAGATGTACAGTGTCCTAGTCAGAGGATCAGCTTCAAACAGCTGCTCAAAGCAGCCGGCCCAGTAGGTATCAACTGTAGCATCTGACTTGACTTGATTTGCTTGTTCTCAGAAGCATGATATGAGACTTGAGACTTGACTCTAACCTTAGAAAATGGTTAGTACTGTTAAATTCCGAAACCTGACCCGAACCCAAATTAAAATTAGACTACTACCTGCATTGGATAAAGAAGCCAGGTCTTGCCTGGGCATCTTTAGCTCTGGGCTTCTTGTTAGTTGCCGATTAATAGCACCGGTACCATGTCTGGCCCATGTCTGCTACATACCCCGCAGCACAGTAGTATTCATGAAACTACAGTGTTCAGTTTTGAGTGTTACGTACTGATGACTGCTCCTACCTGGTGGTCCTGGTGGCCCCTTAGGCCCTGGCTGTCCTTTTGGGCCAGGATAAGCACCTGTGTCTCCCTTGTCACCTGAATCCGTGTGAAAATGTTCATGTTATGTTTGCTGTTGACTGCAGCTGCAATATCCAACTACATAATGTGTTTTCACCATGCTATCATAAAAACAGTCAACCCAAAGAGCGCAACAGTGAAGGTGTTCAACATGTTCTTGTACCAGCTGGTCCAGGGTCACCAGGAAATCCTTGTTCGCCTCTTAAACCTTTTTCCCCTGGGAATCCTGCTGGACCCTGAGAACCAGAACCTTCATTAGTATGATGTGTATATACACCTCCATGTGAAGTCAATAATGTTGACCATCTTATAAAAACAGTGCATGTCAAGGTCTGGGATGTATTAGATGGTAAGGGAACATTTAGTACTTGTAGTTTACATGCTGAAAGCAGAAGTAGTGGGCAGGGATAAAGATCTGAGTGACTTTGACATGGTTCAAATCATTATGGCCAGATGACTTGGTCTGAGCCTCTCTCAAACAGCAAGGCTTGTGGGGTTCTCACGGTTAGCCATGGTGGCCATAATGTTTTGACTTATCAGTGTATACACAGTATATATACACACATAATATGTGTATGTAAAAGTGACCTGCATCATTCAGTCATGTCACTCACCAGTCTGCCTGGATGACCTGCATCTCCCTGCCTCCCTGGGGGTCCCTTAGAACCTGGCAGTCCTAGTTCCCCTTTGTTTCCTTTACATCCAGAATATGGTGGACCTGGGGGCCCCCGAGAACCTGAGGGACCTGTAGACCGCGAGACAAACAGTACCAGTCAAAAGTTTGGACACAGCAAGCTGCCTACAAAGGAGCATGATAGAGTGTAGGATCACATGACCTGGCCACCTGACCTAAACACATTAGAGATGGTTTCGGAGGAGTTAACGGAAAAGCGGTCAATGAGGACTCAGTATATGTGGGACCTCCTTCAGGACAGCTGGAAAAGCATCCCAGGAGGCCACCTCATGAAACTGGTATAGAGGAGACAGTAGGGTCAGGCAGTTTCTGGAGCAATTGGGGTTAAGGGCCTTGCTAAAGGGCCCAGTGGTGGCATTACTCTGCCAACCCAGGGATTTGAACCAGTGACCTTCTGAGTCCTAACCCGCAGAGCTGCCCCCCACAAATTATTATTATTTTGTTTAATACATTTTCGGTTAGTGCATAATACCACATATGTTATTTTATAGTTTTGATGTCTTCATAAGTATTCTAATATGTAGGTAATAGTACAAATGAACCTTCTGAGTAGCTGTGTCCAAACTTTTGACTGATACTGTAGGCAAATCCAAAAACAGGTGGGTATTTAGATTTTGTACAACACTAGCGAGTACTAAGGAGATGCAGATGTGCAGGTAGACGGGTTGGTAGGGAATCAGCTGAGTATATCTTCTGACCTGGCCTTCCAGGGCTGCCATTCTGACCAGGTTCTCCTCTCCTTCCAGGGAGGCAGGTACCATCAGGCCCAGGGAAACCTGGTGGCCCGTTTAGTCCGTCTGGACCTGGGGGCCCAGGATCCCCATGGAAGCCTGGAGGTCCAAAACCCGGAGGGCCAGGCGGTCCTGCTTCCCCTGGTTTACCTGGAGAGAAAAGTTACAACCAGTCAGTCAGGGAAGTTCATAGACCATAGAACTCATGGAGTGGAGGCTGGAGATGAGGCTGACGGACACTGAGAACAGTGATGCTGAAGGACTGTCCTATCAGCTGGACCAGAAGCCTGGACTCGTTAGAACTGCAGCTCTTATGCCACAAAGTGCCAACATTCTGACTCTTGCACTGGTTACCTCCTGCATTGGTTACTGTTTTTCTCTCCTATGTGGTCTTCCACATAAGCTTCTTCATAATCTTAAACTACTGCAGAATTCAGATTCTTGTGTTGTAACCCGGGTCCCACACAGCACATAGCTCCCTCTCCACAACGATGTCCCCGGCTACCCATTATATTTCCTATCGATTTCAGAAGTTTCCTCCTCAGCTTCAGAGCTCTTCATAAGCTTGCTGCACCCTATCTCTCAGCACCGACAACAACCCTACATCCACACTCGAACTCTTAGGTCTTCTGTATCTGGTTTTCCTGTCAAACCCCCTGACCGCCTGGGCACCATGGGTTCCAGGGCGTTTAGTCTTGTCGCTCCACTTCTCTGGAACTCTCTGCCAGAAGATATCTGCAACATTGATTCTCTATATGTATTCAAATCCCAATTAAAACTTACCCTTATTTAGAATTGCAGATTCCATGTGACTCTGGCCTATTTTCCAGTCACGCACAACTTTCATATTATCATTTAGGCCATTTATCTATTATGCAGGCTGTGTTATGTTTGTGGTTTTATGTATTGTTGTATATCATCTTCCTGTAATGTTCTTACTGCTACTTATTGCTTGTATGTGCATTTGTAGAGTGACCTCTACATAAATAATAATAATAAGGAGACCCATCATTACTTATCTGCTTCCATGAGCTGCTACTTGCCTGGTGGGCCTGGTGGCCCTGGCTCCCCTTTATGGTAGAAACCTCTGCCTGTGGGAAGAGCACAGGTTAAGAACGACACTTTGAACCACACAGTTACTTCTACTTATTGAATCTTTTGGACGACTTCAGCGGTGCCGGGGGTGGCACAGGTTGGCTTCCAGGTTTGGCTTCTTTTTTGACTAAGCCAACACGACAGAGCGTGTTTGATGGAGCAGTCAGTTTCATTCTCGAGGTAAGTTTCCGTTTAGCATTCGATTGCCCATTCGGTCACAGAGATTTTGTAATGAGCGTATCGATGTTCACTAGAGCTACTTAAAATTTGAAACTACAGGAACTTTGACGATATTCCTGCCCTGGATCACTGCTATGCCCAATTTTCTACACTTCTTCTCAGGACAGGAACTGAGGTAGATGGCCTGTGTCTTACCTTTGTCCCCTTCTGGTCCTGGAGGACCTGGAATCCCATCATGCCCCTGGCTTCCCTTCATTCCAGGTGGGCCTGGGACTCCAGCAATCCCAGGTTGTCCTTCACCATGATGCAAAGTTTAGACAGAGTATCAGCCTTCTATATTTTACCTCATCCCTTCAAATCCCATTATTTAAACGCACCCTAATGGTGTGTCAGAAAGCCTCATATATAGCTTGATACTAAAAATTGATATTAAACTGATGCCAGTGACTATACTTAATAATTCTTAATAACAGATTTGGAAATTTCAGGTCCAGAAAGTTCAAATCCAGACCAAGATTTTGTTTCAACCCACTAGTTGAGTATAAACAGTCACAGAAGTCATAAAGCGTCACAGTCACAGAGTTACTGAGGGTACTGAGTTGGTTGGATGTAACAAAATCTTGGTCTGGATTTTTACTTTCTAGACCTGAATTTTCCACCTTTGCTTATTAACAAGTTATTTATACCAAGGTATTGTTCAGAAGCAGACTGATTAGCATGGCTGTAACTGTCCTTTTAATTGCAAGCAATGTATGGATGAGTTTCCCAACCTAAAATTCCACATTGGCCCAGAAGCCCTGGAGAACCCGGAGCACCATCAGATCCCTTTTGTCCAGGGAGGCCTGGCAATCCTGCACAGAGGTGTAATTCAGGGTGGGATTTAGGGAAGTAATCTTCGCAATGCTCTCATAACGTGTGTTATATGCGGGATTACAGTGTTTAAAACATTACATGGAACATCATTAGAACCTTTCTCTCCAGCTAGTCCCACACTCCCTGCATGTCCAGGTATCCCTGGAACTCCAGGAGGGCCCAGGCTCCCAGCATTGCCCTTGGATCCCTTAGTTCCTGGGGTACAGGGGAATCCTGGCTCTCCCTTTCCAGCAAGAGTTGGGGGGAGGGGGCAGGGGGGCACATCATTCTTATCAACATTAATATTATAATCATTACAAACATCATTACTGGGATCATTAACATCATCTCCACTATCAGTATCATATTCACCACGACAGTGAGGAATATTGACAGTGCTGATTAAAAATCATAATTGTAAATAACCCAATGATCATGGCCAACACTGATACTGTTATCTTCATGATCATAATCATTGTGGCTGTCACAGATCACAGTTTTTACCTCTAAGGGGTTGGAGTTGCTCAGATTAGTTCAGTCATCCTCTTAATGACGATTATGCACAGTATCTATGTTTTCCATACAGTCTTAATGTTTATAGCCCTGACAAGCAGTTTTGAAGGTCGGTGTACCTTTGGTCCATGAGGTCCTGGTGGCCCAGGTCTTGCATGGCCAGGTTCTCCTCTGTTCCCCTTTGTACCTGGTGAGCCAGGCTTCCCTGCTGGACCAGGATACCCAGGGTTCCCTACCTCCCCTTTTATGCCTGGTGGCCCTGAAAGATGTGGTTCCTGTAAGTCTGTGTGTGTGTGTGTGGGGGGGG
>JAODKM010000042.1:13616868-13629472 GCA_026780845.1 Petrocephalus sullivani
AAAAACCCCAAGCATTAGGGAAATTCCTCTCCCAACCCACCATCAGGTGCGGCCCCCCTTCGGGGTCCATGACTGGCTAATGGATAACTGAGTTTACCCTATAACACAACCATCACTATTCATATTTAGTTACCTTTAGTTTACTTACATTTAGTAAGTAATATCATACACATGAGTGATTGTTGTATCTCATGGCATTTTAAGGTTGTGGGCCATTATTAGCGTTCTGTCCTGACAATCTTAAAGAATTCAGAGGACATGGGTTCCACAGGGTTCTGTAGCAATCAAAGTAGTTTTGGCTCTAGCAGACATGGTGCATGTAATCTCCTAGAGCACGGCTGCCGCCCTGGGGACCCTGGCATGCCCGGACCGCCAGGAGGTCTCGGGAGACACGGTGAACGAGGGAGGAAGGGAAACAAAGGTGTGTAGATGCATTTGTTTCATACAGATATTTGCAGGTATGTCTGTCTGTCTCTGGCTGATTTCTGTGTAAAGCAGCAAAGAAGTTACGGTTGTGTAGGCTGTATATATGATTATACATACTGTACACAAACTACCACAACATCTGCCACAATAATACAGCACAGCAAAGAAGTTACGGTTGTGTAGGCTGTATATAGGCTGTATATATGATTATTCATACTGTACACAAGCTACCACAACATGTACCACAATAATACAGCACATATAAGATATATTATACAAACATAATTACTAATCAATTCACAGAAGTACTTAAACACAAAAACCAAATTATACTGATTTGCAATCGTCACCAACAGCTCCCCCTCCCCATACTCTACCTTTACACCTGTCACTTACAGGGGCAATACACCTACATATTACTCAAATTGCAGGTTGAAAAATAGTAAGGGTGCCACCAGGCTTTTGGAGGGTTTTTATACCCTTGGGTTCTGGGGGTACCTCCCCAAGTGGCTCAAGGATATTTTGTGGTGTCACAATGTGTGTCCCAGTATCTACTTTTTGTCTACAGGCTACCCTGGGGATTGTCAATGTGATCGCCCTCGTTGTCAGGATCCTGGTCCTGCTGGCCTCAGGGGCCCACCTGGGCCCCCGGGGGACTATGGTCGATCTGGAGAAAAAGGAGACCGGGGTAACCCAGGAAATGTGGGGCTGCGAGGGCCGCCTGTAAGTCAGACTCTCCTTACTACAGGAGACTAATCACATCACAGTTGGGGTCTTGGGGTCCGTGTATCTCCAGCTCTCCTTGAGAGCAGGATTGGATGTGTTTCAGGGTATTTAAAGTCACTCCATTCTTAATATCGAACATTTTAAAAAACCTTTGTTTCGGCGGTTACTAATTTTGTATTTGGGAGAATTTCTGCAAACATTATTATATTTCTCGTTCAGGGGTTACCAGGACCCACTGGTGCCCCAGGAGTAAAAGGGCAGAAAGGCAATCCCAACATGGCAGCAATTAAAGGTGAGGCGTGTATGTGCGTGACAAACTGCTAGGCCCAGTGACCATCAGGACAGTATTAGTCTGTCACCACAGCAATGTGAATTAGGTGCCTTTGGCCTGGGGCTTCCTTCCATGGCTTTCATGGTTCCTTGATGGTTGCTCCTCATTGTTGTTCAGCACCACCATCCAGGACGATCCTGTGTTTTTTCCAGGTCTGAAGGGCGACCAGGGCTCGCTTGGTTACTTAGGACAGCAAGGCATTCCTGGGCTTGATGGGATACCTGGTAGTCCTGGTGCTCCTGGTGACCGCGGGCCACCGGTAGGTCAGCGTTTATTTCTAATTGAGATTGAGTATTTGACTGGTTGTTGTGGATCATTGTTTATGATAATGATCTTAGGTTAGGTTTCTTTGATTCCATAGGGGGATACTTATCCAGGATTGCCGGGTGATCCGGGATATACGGGTATCGAAGGACCCAAGGGTCCGTCAGGTCTGATGGGCCCCCCTGGTATTGGTATCATGGGTCCAATAGGGCCACCAGGGATCCCGGGTGATCTGGGTCACCCAGGCAAGCCAGGACCAGATGGCTTTAAAGGTCCTCCAGGTACTGACCTTCTTCTGGTGAGGTTTCTGTTTAGGCAAAATCTCAGTCTGTATGAGAAGGATTTTCTTCTTAATATGCCAATTAACATACTGGACATGTGAAGTTCCTAATGTGTTGATTCATAATATTATAAGTTACAGTGGCGGCCAAAATTAGAACACCTGTCACTTTTTTGCCTGCAAAACATGAATTAATTTCATAATGTTCATGAAATATGCAGATGGTTCCACACAACAAACATCAGATTACTGAAAAACAGACCTACTGTTTTTATCCACTTTTAACTTTAATATTTGGTATGGCACCTCTCTCTGGCATAGTGTCAATATATTTCCTGAGCACTAATGGTATCCCACGCCTTCTGCAACTCAAGCCAAAGGCTTTCTTTTAAATGTACAATAGATCTGTCCAGTTTATTTTCCAACCCGTCACAAATGTGCTAGATGGGGTTGAGGTCCGGACTTAGCACAGTGATTCTCCTTATGAAGGCTCTATTCTATGGTTTATAGAGCATAATGATCACATTGTAGATATTTCATTTGTTTTACGGGCATTGTAATGGCCAATTCAACAAAAACAACTGAAACCTTTTAAATATGCCAAGTGCTATAATAATTTTGGCCACCACTGTATGTATGGTTGGATTATTAAATGGCAGCCCTTCATTCGTATCTTTTGCCTAGACACTACCTTATTGTTTATTAGACATAGCTGGGTTGAACGTAATGACAGCTCTGCATACCTTCACACTAACCCTTATGACTCCACAATATCTGAGCAGGTGATACGCTGCCTTGCATACCCAGCCACCCAGGTCCTCCTGGGATCAAGGGTATGCATGGACTCCCAGGTGAGTACCATGGCTGTAGTCTAGGACCAAGAGTGGCCAAGGCTTTGCTACTCCAGAGTGCTAATTGGCTGGAAGTGATGTAATCTCCTGCTCAGGGAACCCCGGAAGTCCAGGGCCTCCTGGTATTAATGGAAGCCCAGGTCATGATGGAGCTAAGGGAGAGAAAGGAGACGTGGGGGTACAAACGCAATATGGACCTAAAGGTACCAAAAGAGAAATGATGTCTGTCCATCATAGCTTGTGTGTCATTGTTCTTCTGCCTGACTTGTCACATTTACATTTCGAGTATTTGGCAGACGCCCCTTAGCCAGAGCGACTTAAATAAGTGCTTAAAGACTCCATTAGAGAATACAACATGATCCTGGTTCAATAAACTCAGGATGTGTCTCATGGTTACATTGTTGTGTTACTTGCAAAGAGATTGCTTGACTTGCTGGCTGTACATGTGTGGCCTTTCTGCAGGGATTCAAGGACCACTGGGTGATCCCGGAGAACAGGGTCTTGATGGTCTCAGCCTTGATGGCATCCCTGGCCCACGAGGCCCAAATGGCCAGCCTGGCCTGAAGGGGGTGCCCGGGACAACAGTGCCTGGGAGTCCAGGCATTATGGGGCTCACAGGACCACCTGGTATTCCAGGCCCCAAAGGATCTCAAGGACTGTTGGGTCCTTCTGGAGCTGAAGGTCATTGTGATTGAAGTCATGAAAAGTGTTTTATTCTGCCAGAAGGGCATGTGGGATTGTATATATGTGTCAGTGAATGTTTTCTACCATTCTGGCTTGGAACTGTTATAGAACTAACTGTAATTAAATTCTCTAGAGTATTCAGAGTGAGGAAACAATGTTTTGAACAATGTTTTGATGGTGTCAGGTGTCATTTTTATTACAATAAGTGTCAATGGGAATTCCTTAGATATGGTGCATGCTTACCAATGTGGGGTTCAGCTCTTGAATTCTGTGTACGTGTGTCTGTATTTTTTTTCCTTCCCATTGGGTTATGCGGACAGGGCCAGAAGGGCCTCCAGGACTGCAGGGGCAGAAAGGTGTACAGGGTGACCAAGGAGACCCAGGCCCTGTGGGGCCACCAGGCAGCACTGTGTGCGATGGACCACCTGGTCAGCCAGGACTACCAGGCTGTCAAGGTTCCCAGGGCCCTCCAGGTAAGATGCACGAATATTCTCTCTCATGTGATTATTATTTTAGTTTGTGGTCAGATCAAAATCAGAAAAAACTTTATTGATCCTGGAGGGAAATTGCTACAACTGATACAGAGTTGACAGAGATACAAGTAGACGTGATGAACACTATATCACAAAATGAAAAGGTAATATATCACAGATAAAAAACAAATAAACAAAATAAGAATAACATAAAAATATTATATTTGAAAATATTATATATATATATACCCACAAAAATATAAATATTAAGGTTGAATGAAAATGTCCAGTAACCTACAGCATAAACTCTGTAGAAAAGAAGATATATATATTCTGTTTACTATAAACTGCTTTGTAGTAGTGTAACTAGTTTTCTGTGTGACTAGTTCACTGTGCAATGGCGCCTTGCTGTCCCATAGTTGTAGTGATGGTGCTCTGTTTCTAAGGCTATCAGGGTGAGAAGGGTGAGAAGGGGAGGCCTGGGCTGGCAAGTGGTGGCTCAAAGGGGCTTCCTGGGCCATCTGGGCTACCTGGGCTCCCTGGGTCCCCTGGCGCCCCAGGATCTGTGGGCCAGCCAGGAGACAGTGGCAGGCCTGGTCTACCTGGGCAGAAAGGTGAGCGGTCATATTGAGTTAGGATGCCACACCTGTACCATTGTGATTTTGACTAGCAACCTAGTAGTCACCTGGCAAAAAGGTATCAGTAATCAGATTGTAACCCTAGTTATATGATCTTCTGCAGGTGCCCAGGGGCCTTCTGGCAAACTAGGTTTGCATGGCGACCCAGGGCTCCCTGGACCACCAGGTCCTCCTGGAAGGAAGGGAGATGACGGACTTGATGGCCTCCCTGGGCCCCCTGGTGGACAAGGACTGAAAGGTAGCTTTAGCCCAGTTATCGCTTAGCACGATATTTGTCTTATTCCATATACATGCTTCGCTAGCATTTGCATCAGTGTACTGTGTAACTGTATCTCTGTTTTGTACTGTCTTTTTGTCTACTGTCTACTTGATGCATCACTGTCTCTCTCCAAAGGCAGCAAGGGCCAGAGAGGGAATCCAGGCTCTATGGCTGGTTTTATGACCAAAGGGAAGGAGGGAGACCAGGGACCCCGAGGCCCAAGCGGATTTTCAGGACCCAGAGGTAATCACATTTGAGTATAGGAAGCAGTTAGGCTTTCACAGTGACCGGAAATGCTCTGTATTGATGAATCCTTTTATCATTGAACAGACTGCTGCTGCCTGATCCTGCTGTCAGTTAAAATTGATGACAGAGCAATTGTATGTGCTTGTGTACGTAGTTGTGTGCTTGTGTACATGGTTACCTCAGGACCGAAAGGTATGCCTGGGTACCAAGGCCAACCTGGTTATCCCGGACCACCCGGATGTCCTGGCACAGTGAAGGGACCCCCAGGGTTGCCAGGGTCACCTGGATCGATTGGTGCGAAAGGCTGTCCTGGTTCCCGAGGCTCAACTGGTTTCATGGGATTCCCAGGAGTCCCTGGTAAACAGGTGTGGTTCCTGCTGCCTTAAAACAGCCCTGAGTATCACTGACGGCTATTCCCATCGTGTGTACTCATGGAAGCCTCATACTGACGCAAGCCTCGTGTGATAGACTTACTGCATATTTGAAGCTTTTGAACCATATGTTTTCAAGCGATAAATTGCAAATAAATATAATTTGTCCTGAGCAATCCTGAGCCATTCATGTACATAGTGGTTTATTCTAGTTCAGCATCCTGGAAAGAATAAGTGCTTGGATTAGGATCATTTTCACCGAGCAGACAGTCGGCACGTCTGCCCTCACTCACACTATCTGTGACGCTCGGTAACAGGGTGATCCAGGGCTCCCTGGAGCTCCTGGCAGGCTGGGAATTCCAGGACTCGTAGGCATGAAAGGTGAGACAGTCACAGGTGTGACAGGGAAACTTAATTAAGCTTGGTGATTATGTCACGGAGGTGACAAGGAGTGAGTTAGTTACTAACTCCTAAATGTGTCCTTGAACAGGCGACATGGGAGAATCTATTGATATTCCAGGGCCATCTGGAGAAAAAGGTCTACCGGGAGACGATGAACATGGATCTGGTGAGATACCTGTAATTTAATGAATGGAGATTAGCTTCTCAGATGATGGGTAGTCACTGTGATATACTCGCAGGAGTCTACCACCATCTTGAAACCTACCGGCTTTACTAACAATGAGACAAGTAAGAATATGATTTGTCAGATGAGGATAACTGACTGCACTTCTGTTTTTGTGGTGTCCTTGAATTTTGTATCCATCACCAAAATCCTCACGTGTACACGGAGCATTTGCAGATTGTCGTGGTAAGTGCTTTTCATTTTGCCCGCTGTTGCACGGGTGGCTTTATGTACTCACCTGAGATGACTTTGTCCAGTTGCATCTATCCAAAAGACTCCCCAGTGCTGCTTAAATGCAAGTCTCTGCCTATGCTCTCGCCACAGCGGTTGAAGCAGGCGATACAGGTGACCCTGGTTGGCCGGGTACACCAGGGCTGAGTGGACCCCCGGGTCAGCCAGGAGACGCAGGGCCTCCTGGCTTTCCAGGTAGAATGCCTCTCCTTCAGCTGCAGTCCTGTATCTGTCTCTCTCTTTCTGATGTAAACATACGGGCTTGTTTTCAGGTTCTTTTGGTCCAGAAGGTCCACCTGGTAACCCTGGGCCTCAGGGTCCAGTAGGACTCCCTGGACGTCCTGGATCCCAGGGATTTCCTGGACCAGCGGGCAAGAGAGGTGATTTATTGCCTTTATTATAAGTAAACTGACTTCATATTTATTCATATGTATGCTTCTAAACCGAATTATTATTGCAGTTTCTTGTACTACTTTACTAAGTAAAATACACAGTGCCTGGCTACTTTTAAATGCTTGAAAAGTGACTAATATGATATGTGCCGTTCTAACACATAACAAGTTGTCCCATGTGAGTGTGATTTTTATTATTTTTTTTTACTCAGGTCCACTGGGAACCATGGGTTTGCACGGGCTGGATGGTTTGAAGGGGCAGAAGGGTGAAAAGGGAGCAAGAGGTATATATAGGGAAGTGCAGGTTTAGACCTGCCTCCATTGATATGGACAACCTACTCTACAGGCGTTCATTACACATGACACAAAACCGTTGGTATAGAAAACGGATGAGTGGATCACATATGAACATTGAGATGTATGCTCCAATTTCCAAGGTCCAAATATGCCGGGTCCTCCAGCGCCTCCCGGACTCCCAGGTGTCAAGGGATCTGTAGGCAGGCAGGGGCCTCCAGGGCCCTCCTATCAAGGTTCAAAAGGCCAGCAGGGCCCTTATGGACAGCCAGGTATGAAGGTTTTAAAAACAAACGTGTGTATTATCCATTGTGATACGTGTGAGGGTTAGTGAGCCATTTCCATTTGCCACTTTACACACACAGAATGCTCCTGTCTTCTTGTGCCTTACATACAGGCACATATAGGCACATTGCATTACATATGCAGTCATCGTTTTGTCAGATTCTTGGACACATGGATATCTATTCTCAATTTTAACAATAATGGGGATTCAAGTAATATAACTAAACAATTAAACTGAAGAAACGACTTTTCAAAATGTAAAATGTAATTCTACAAAAATGCAATTTCTGGTGAGGAATAAATCAGGACATTTCAGGACAGATCATTTCAAGGTGTTGTGATGGGGGAGGGGGGGTGCAAAAATGTGGGCTGCCTGGCAGGGAGCTGGGAGGGAGCAGAAATATGAACCGTCTGGTGGTCCTAAAGGACTGGATTTAGGAACACTGCTTTAAAGCTGCATGTAAGCAGGATCACACAATCACGCGTGTAGAGAGTAATACCAAGGCACTAGTTGTGATGGAAAATAGTCATGGTGTTATGGTGAAATAAAGGCCCATCAGAGCTGGCTATTATGAAGGTCTGCTTTTGCTTTTTAGGTCTTCAAGGACAGCCTGGGTTCTCTGGTGAACGAGGGAAAGCCTGCTTGGACGGCATCCCTGGGCTGCCTGGAGATCCCGGATTACTTGGTGCAGATGGGTGGCCAGGTTAGCTGTATGTGTAAGACGGAGAGTGAAATTCGGAGAAAGTAAATTCATTGCCAATTAATTTTATACATTCATGTGTCTGTGGGTTTCAGGACTACCAGGTGAAATTGGACTCCCAGGTCCAGCATATTCAAACCCAGGTGACCCGGGGGACCCTGGGCTATCAGGGTCTCCAGGGCTGAAAGGAAATATGGGCCCTCCTGGTCTTCCTGGACTCCCTGGAGACCCAGGTCTGCCAGGTCTCAAAGGTAAGGTCTCAGGTTTAGCCATCCATGTTGGCTGTCATGCATATTCCGGATGCTTACGCATAACTGTACTACCATTGGTGAATTTGCCAGGTGATGGAGGACCATGTGGGATAATGGGTTACCGGGGTCCACCTGGCCCCTCAGGACAGCCTGGGCCCCCAGGCCTCAAGGGAGACAAAGGAATGGATGGAGAAAGAGGTGAGTGTGACACTGTGGCCAAAAAATCACTGAAACCAGGAACAGACAGGTTGTGGCCACCAACCCGAGCATTAAAGGAATGTATATTGAAAGTAAATTCCACCAAAAGTGATGTATTAAAATTTGAATCTCTGATCTTGAGGTGCCCCTGGACCCCCACTATTTCCATGCCCTGGGCCCCCAGGGGAACCAGGGCCTGTGGGTCCTACAGGTCCCCCAGGTCCTTCTGGCTTACCAGGAACCACTGGAAGGCAGGGTAAGGATAGCTCTGATTCCATAAGTGAAGTAGGACCTCACACTGGTTATGAATGAGATCTATTACTATGTCTGTCTTTAAGTTGAATTTGTAGGTACGTTGAAACCGGTACATATGATTCTTATCCAGCGTCAGTTTGTCTTGGTGTAGAGGTATATTTTTAACCTTTCTATGCATATAAAATGTAAGAAATGCTTTCACTAAAACATCATCTTAAAAATATTTGATTGTTTGACAATAATAAAAATAATTGTCATCAAATACAGTATTGTACTGAAGAGAGAGAAGGAGAAAATGAGCGAGAGAGGGAATCTGTCTGTATGTGTGCAGGTATACAGTACAGTACTGTAAAGGATCATCAAAGATTAAACAGAAAAAGACCATGCTTACGGGTTAACCTGGGGACTTAACATTTAATGCACGTGTTAATGCATGCATTATGTCTGTGGTAATGTGTTTATATTTTTTCAGGAAGGAAAGGTGAACCAGGTACATTAAGGCTCCCAGGCCCAGACGGACCCCCCGGGCCCCCTGGAGTTCCAGGTGACATGGGTATGCAGGGGGATCAAGGCATTGTTGGTCTACAAGGTAAGACGACTTGAAAGGTTGAGAAGGTTCCCTCTCTGGGTTCTCATTTCCTATTTCCTAGTTCCCATTTCTCAGTCTTGTTTCATAAGTGTGTAATATATAATTTATGGTGCCTTTTCTCTCTCTTTTTGAGGTCCTTCTGGTTCCCTGGGAGAACCAGGGCCACCAGGGCCTTGCAGGAATTATTACTCTAGCTATCCAGTGGTGATACACAGCCAATCAAATACAGTTCCAGTCTGTCCAGTAGGAATGGCCCCACTATGGAGTGGCTACAGTCTACTCCACTTCGAGGGCCAGGAGAAAGCACACTCACAGGACCTAGGTATACACCTCTATACTCGCATACATGTGAACATATTTCCATGAGCCATCATTTCCTTCAGGCTCCTACAAGAATTGTGACATTAGTGCAGTGGAGGAGCTTGCATGTTTTGAACTATGGAGGCTGCTTGTGAACAGACCTTGTTCCAGGGGTCTGTACTGGTAACCCTTTTTTGTGCAGGGTATATGTAGTCTTATTAGTACCTTTCATTGGGGGTCTTTATTTGTTTCTTGCTCCGACATAAACTTGTCTGCCAAGGGAAGCTTTACCACAAACTTGAACTTCAAATGACACAGCTCTGTGGATTGGTGTGAAACTTGGATGAGATGATGCATGGTGGTAGTGTTTTTTGTGCCCATTGGAGCTTTACTTGCACAAAAAATGTGCTGAGGGCAGAACGGCACATGATTCATTCAGAGACATAACCAATCAAATTGTAGAGGAGGTGGGTCCAAGCAACTAGAGTTGGTAGAACCAAGGCATCTGATTGGTTGGTTTGACATCAGACAAGAACTAATTGGTTACCTCTCTGAGCCAATCATTTTTCTTCTGCCCTCAGAACACTTCTGTGTAATTAAAACTCACATAAACGTCTTTTCCAGGCGGAGTTGGGTCGTGTTTAAGAGTATTCAGCACCATGCCATTTGTTTACTGCAACGCCGCTATGTGTAGCTATGCCAGCCGCAATGACAAGTCCTACTGGCTAGCTTCCACCATGCCCATGGCCATGATGCCCTTGTCAGGCCCTGAGATCGAGAACCACATAAGCCGCTGCGCGGTGTGCGAGGCTCTGTCACCTGCCGTCACTGTTCACAGCCAGGACATGTCCATACCACCCTGTCACAAAGGCTGGAGGAGTCTGTGGGCAGGATACTCCTTCCTTATGGTAAGAAATGAAGCTAACCTTGAATGAGAGAGCCCTACAGCCTGCTCAGAGAAGTGGCATCCTCATGGGACAGCCCTTCTCCACTGTTGTACTGCCGTGTGCATATCAGAATGTGTACTTCATTTTGTATTCATCTCATTTCGAGATGGGAAAACAATTGTCTGCTTAATTCCGATTTCAAAGTATGAATTAGTGTGATGTTTTGTCTATGTCTCCATATATCTGTATTTGTGGCTCTGTAGGTGAAAGGGTGTATTTGTATGAATGACTACACTCTCAATGGATGGCATCTGTTCCACAGCACACGGGGACTGGTGACGAGGGGGGCGGACCATCCTTGGCCTCCTCGGGTAGCTGCCTGAAGGACTTTCGCAGCCAACCCGTCATTGAATGCCAGGGTCCACGAGGAACCTGCCACTATTTTTCTAATCTTTACAGCTTCTGGCTAGCTCGTGTGGATATAGCTGAGCAGTTCAGCTCAAGCCCCTCGTCAGCCATACTCAAGGAGGAGTGGCAACAGCGTCAACGAGCCAGCCGATGCAATGTCTGCATTAAGGAGTGATGTGCATCTTCATCAAGACCTATTGGCTGCCATTTCAGTAAGCAGCCTACTTATTGGCTGAAAGTGTTGCATAAAATAATTGCCATGTCAGAAACAGACTTACCTATTGGCTGAAAGCTCTTGTGATTCTTGCACACTGTCCCTTTATTTGTTTGTTACCTAATCACCAACAGTTTAATTCTACATGACAAATTCTATGCATGTAACAATTCACGATTTGGTTTGATTCATGATACTGGGTTCACGATTCAGTTTTCCAGTGATTTATATATTTTCCAGTGTTTTATATATAGAGTGATTTATATATATATAAATATATATAAAAAGACAAAAACAAGACAATTTTATTACCAAAAAAATCAGCATTGCCCCATTCTGTATCAACATAACTATTGCTTTTGTTAAATAAAGCACTTTTGTTCTTAATAACACACAAAGTCTGGTAAAGTCTGGACTAAATTATAACCCTATTAAGTAAAATATTGCTTTTATTAAAAAAGATTAAATCTATTAAAAAATTGATTACACAGCCTAAAACTATTTTGTCTATTCTGCAGTTAATTTTTTTTTCTACCATTTGAATCACGATTTATCGTCGCACGGTATATAATTACATGCCTAACAAGTCAATTTAACAAGTCAGTGCTGATTATAAGTGGTCATATTGTGTTTGTAGCCTGTGTCAGCGTCGGTATAAATGCAAATAAGAAAGGACCTTAACCGCTTTTGGCTAAGAAACACCTCCACAGTCTCTTATTATTATACTATGGATGATAATCTGACACCAGGGGGCGCCAAACTCAGAATAACATTTTCAGACTAAGAACAATAAGGCACTGAACAGAATAGTATTTCTTTTTTTAGTATATTGACAGAAGTGACTCCTCGCTACTCAACTACCAAAATTATCACCGCATACACAGTTACCACCCAATCCGTATCAGGGAGGTAATCACTGCATACAGTTACCGCCCAACCCATATCAGAGAGGACACTTCAGGTTTTAATAACAGTAATAATAATAATGACACTTTACTGATCCCAGCGGGGAAATTTTTGCCCACCCCATCTTGCTCTCCATGACATGCATGTAGCTGGGAGCCTGGCAGTGAAGGCCAGCCACCTGCAGAGGCGCCCATAGAGCTGGGGGTTAGGGGTCTTCTCAGACACAGAGGCTTACTAACAGATCTAAAATGGACAGGCTCATGTGCTCGGCTAAATTGGTCACTTCTTCTTGTGCTTTGACTGGTTTGTTTCCTTGATTGAAAGACTCAACCAGCTGTTTCACATTAACATTAGTGACACATGCGTGATTATAGGATATATACATGCACACATACACTCACCGACCACTCGATTAGGTATACCTGACCAACTGCCCGTTGACGCAAATTATTGATCAGCCAATCACATGGTGGCAACTCAATGCATTTAGGCATGTTGACATGGTCAAGACGAACCGCT
>JAODKM010000042.1:13632219-13650074 GCA_026780845.1 Petrocephalus sullivani
TGCAGCAACTGCGTGATGCTATCATGTCAATATGGACCAATATCTCTGAGGAATGTTTCCAGTACCTTGTTGAATCTGTGCCACGAAGGATCAAGGCAGTTCTGGAGGCAAAAGGGGGTACAACCGGGTACTCGCAAGGTATACTTAATAAAGTGGCCGGTGAGTGTATATGTGTGTGTGCTTTTTTTTCTTTGAAATTTAGGGCAATGAACAGGTTATTTTTGTACTGTTTACAATGAATTCTTTACTGATGTCCATCTTTAACATTATACATTGCATTTCAGAGTAGAAGTGAGTGTTAAAAGCCCTATAGCTGACATATTCAAAACTTATAATGTGATTTGCAGGACTTGGGGGTCAGACGTCATGTAGACACAAGAGTCATGGGTGTTTCTGCAATTCCTTGCAGTGAAATTTAGTGCATACTTTATTCCATTAAACTCTGTCATTACTCAGAAACAGTCCTACAATAAGCATACTTCTCCTCACATAATTCATAACATAAAAATAGAACACGCAGTGCAAGACCAGACCTGTGACATTATTGAGGATCTAGGAATTCCGTACGTCACAAAAAATATGCTGAACATCATATTTAACAATTCACCCCGAAAGTAGACTGAATGCGATTGTATGCAAACATAGTATTGCGTTTTAAGTGAACTGTGTACAGCAGTCCCTAAAAACAATACAGGTAGAGGGCCCCCTATCTGCTGGAGGTACCACTGCATACGGTTAGAGATAGTACTAGCTGAAATCACCACAGGCTCCGTTATGCTAAGAGGGCCTCAGCTTCGACACAGATATAGGGTAATAGCGCAGCCCTAAGCTGCTCCTAGCCTCATCAGTTGCAGAAACCTTTAACCCCAAAGGGACCCTAAGCTTTTACTCACAGTGAACCCCGGTCTCCAAGGCAACGCAAACAAGTTTCAGTCACAAGAGTCAGGAAGGGGAACGGGTATTTTTCTGGGAATAACAGGTGCAGGAGTTCTCACGCAGCCTTGATTTACAAGAGAGTTCCACGGCTTACACATAAACACCCAGCCCGTACGGCAGCCCCTCACCGGCAAACATACATCACACCACATATTAGTTCTACATGTTGTCACTTTCACAAGTTACAGCCAGTAAGTTGGCAATAATGTGATGTCCAACACCGACCAAATATTTAGAAATTAAAACTAACTTATAAAGGAAGTGAATCAATCAAACTAAGTTCTCTACAACAGATTGCTGGTCCTTTATTTAACAATGGGCACATTTTCTTTGGGGCCTCACATAACTGATATGTTTTTCAGTTTTCCAGGGACCTCTGGCCTCACTGTGGGAAATTAATAAGGCCAGGTGGTGTCATATTTATTGCCACTAATGAAGTGCATGCTGGGTAATACTTGAAACACTTTAATTTAACTGCTAGCAAAGAGTGGTGGATTAATGGAGAAATCTGATTTTTCTTCAGGAGGAAATGTTCCATGCCTTCTGTGTGCAAGGCCAAAGCCTCTCTGCTATCGCTAACACTCCAAGGTGCTTTATTACCATAAACAGTGCTCACAATTATTGCCAAAGGAATTTACATACACTTTACATACAATTTACATGTATTCTATGTAACCTGTTCTAGACTCTCCTTCTCTCTGTCTCCATGCTGCCAGCCGGACAGCAAAGTGCATGACCCGTGATGAGCTGAGTGTGTCGAGTGTTTAAAGCAGAGTGCCTCACAGGCATGGTTAGGATGTCTCCAGGGGCATCCTCCTGGAGTCCTGACTCAGCTCACCAGAGAAAGACAGGCATCTCTGCTGCTGACCCCACCCGAAATTTCAAAATAAATCCACTTGAAATAGTTCTCAGTTCTAATAGTAGGACTGAATCTGACACCTGCTGAGAAAGACAGCGACTGGTTGACCTCGCTGAACATAAACACTGAAATCAGTTAAAAAAATTTACGATGGGATAAATCTACACAGATTGTCCTTTCATCCATTGGTGTTCAATTAAATTATTAAATCAAGTAGGAAATGTAATATAAACAGTAAAAAGAAGATATGATGGCTTAACTAATCAGTTATGCTAATATGCACTGTGGGCTATTCCGTCGCTCTGATTGGCTGCTGCCATGCACGTGTCATTTCTGGGGCGGGACCAGGCCTCAGATGGCAGTGTCCCAGAAGACGGTGGTCTGAGCCGAGTAGGGGGGTGGACTGCATGTCTTGGCCCCGGCACTCCTCTTCCAGGTGGGCAGAACGGGCAGACTCTCCTGCTTGCTGAGGCTCTTGGCTGGCCGCTGCCGTGCCCGGATCTCCCTGCACAGGACACGTTTCCGCTCTATGGTCTCCAGCATGGTGCTGTCCCTGCACACCCATGGTAATGATGGCACCTGCTGAGGGTACATAGCATTGGTATCCCCGTGGGCCCCAAGCCAGGACTGGGCTGAGGCCCCGAAGTCTGACTCATGAAGTAGGGAATGTGGAGCTTAGTGAATCAACAGTTGTTCATTTCTGCGTTCGTACAGGTGCGGCTTCTCAATAAAAGATAAAGCTGGTATAGTAGTGGGGAAGACACGCTTCAGGAAAACACAGGACTTCACAGGTCTCACGGAACAGTACAACAGGACACAGAGAGGGTCCCCAGCACACTCCATGATGCATTTATCACTGTTCAGGCGATCGCTGACTTGGCATAGCATGGTTCTGTAGTGTATCTTAGTGACTTTAAAGTGCTTGTGTTTTGGCACAGTGTCGTACTGCTTTTACTGGGAATGTGCAGGGCCTGTATATGTGAGGATTACTTCCACCAGTCAATGGCTTCATTACAGATCTTTTGGCATCCATGATTTTGTCTGGGTTTTTCTTTTTTTTTTTTAGATTGCATGCGCTGTGACTAAGACTAGTTCTATGTTCCCAAGGCCGAAAATTGTGAAACGACGGGTTGGGGTCAAAAATAAGGTGTTTGGTAAGGCTTTGTTTTATTTTATCCGCTGCTGTTTTGTTCATGTATTGCAGAGAAGTAGGCGTAATGGACTGAATAGAAAAGGACAGGATGAAATAAAATTGTACGGTTCTCTGTGGTTGCAATTGAGCACCAGTCTGTGAGGTAGACGGGTGACATTTTGTGGGGGCACAGTTCCATTGACCTAGGGAAAGCTCTGGGGAATCACTAAATTGGGGAAGGACAGGTTATTGTTCGCCTTACAGAAAGTTTGCTGGTTGCGTGCTGAGGGACACAGGCGACACAGGGAGGAGCTTGGACGCTGAGGACTGACACGGGGACTCACAAGAGTGGAACAGCGACTGGTGAGACAGCACATAGAGGAGACAGGGGTACCTGGCCATGCTGCTCTGTGGCCTGCCGCTGGGGGGTCCCTGTGGGGGGAGACACACCTGGCGTGGAAGCAGAGCGGCCCAGCCTAGAAATGACCTTCATTTCTGTAGAGAGAAAGAGAGAGAGAGCCCAGGTTAGCCCAGGATATCCCATCTGTGCCCTCTCTATAGTCAGGGTAGCTCAGTCAAACTAACCCGCATATCAGGTTTGCAGAGCAGCTATTGGGTAAACAGTCCCCATTACAGCACCTTAAAATGATCGCCTAACACAGTTTTTCTCAACACAGTCCTGGGGGACCCCCAGACAGTTCACATTTTGGAGGGAGCAAAAATATGCAGTATCTGGCAGGGAGCTGGGAGGGAGCAAAAACATGGCCTACCAGGAGGGTTCCTGAATACCGGGTTGCAAACTACTGGCCTAACGTATATATATTAGGGCTGTCAAAATTGACGCGTTAACACGGATTAATCCAGCATCGTGATTAATCTGATTAAAAATATTAACGCATTTAACCCATCTGCAGCGCAGAATGACTCAAAATCCCTGAAATGCAGCGTTGAGGTAAGTTCAGGTAAGAAATAGTTAGTAACGCTGCATTTCAGGGATTTTGAGTCATTCTGTGCATTCTGCGTAAAAATGTAACAAATTATTTATTCAGTTAACTAATAACATGCTTAGATCGACTGTGAATAACACATTGTTAAACTTGTATTAAACATGCAGTTGGGGTAATCTGGCCAATGAGCAAGCTTCCTCCATCAGATCGCATCACTCAAACCCAGTCCTTCCTGTGGCCCTTTTGGACCACACCTGATGCTTGTTGCCCATTGTTAGTCTGCGATTGTCTTTCCATCGCTAGTCCAGTCTTTAACGTTGCTCCTGCTGTCCGCCTGTGTCCTTCCTTATTCTAGCCCTCTCGTTTTGATCCCTCACGTTCCCCTCCCCCATCTTTCCGCCGTTCCCATCTTCTACCGATAACTCGTCACCAAATTGTCACGTTGTAACATTCGTGACTCACATCTCAGCGGCAGTAAACATGGTTAGCTGTAATATTTGAATGTATAATAGTTACACAAAGTTTCAAGAACAATAATATCTAATGTCTGAGCTTACTGTAAAATGCACTATGTTATGTTTGATAGAAGAACCCCCACTACGACACGGAGAGAAGAGAATGCTGGTTTGGGGTGTGCTTTGGCGCCTCGCTGGCTCAACAGCTTGCAGTCATTGTGGGATCAATGTGCCTTTATCTTAACTCCAATAAAATGCGGTACCACTGCCTGAACAAACTGTGCCTGCAAAATATTCTGGAGTACCAGTGCATTGAAACACTTCTGTAAAGAGGATTAGACTAAACTAGCTTCTAACCTCTGGGTAGGGTAGGTGTAGGCAGCCCTGATTCCGGAGTGCTGGTATCGAGCAGGTTTTCTATCCTACTTGGTCTCTGATGAACCATATCTGATCTCAGACAGATAGTAAATCATCAGGTAGGACAGACAATGTGCTGGATAGTGGTACTTCAAGATCAGGGTTGCCTGATCTAGTGTGACCTCATAATCCACGTCAAGGAGGACACTTTGAGCTACTTGAGGTTTTACAAACTATTTAAAGCTGAAAGGTTCATGTGCTTGGCTAAATAGTTCAGTTCTTCTCGTGCTTTGACTGGTTTGTTTCCTTAATTGAAAGACTCATCTAGCCATCGCACATTCACATTAATGACACATGCCTGACTATAGGAGACTGACCAATCAGCACTCAGCAAGAACTGGGCGCTTAAGTAAAATCCAGGTCCTTTTAATTTAAATAATAGTCTACAAATCCTGCCATAGCTCATCTCTATATATACAAATCCTTAAACAATCTGTTCAGTAAACATGCAAACATTTGTGTGATGTTATTTTCAGTTGGAATCCTGATAATTCCGAAGAGTTTGCACACATTTTACCACAGCTGTAGTTCATTGAACAGTTACAATACTGAGCTATCAATATAAATATCAGCTTAACTGATTTGGTATGATATAAGACAGTCTACAGCTGGGAGGAAGTAGGAACATGGACTGCCTGGGGGTCCCTGAGGACTGCTTTGAGAAGCACTGGTCGAGAAAATAGTTTCCATTGTGCTGTGTCAGAGTAACCACATTGTAGTAGGACATTGTAAATCTGTTCTCACCTGAGCTGCTGCTCCCTAGCATCTGTGTGGGACTGATAGAAGTTTGTCCTAGTCGAGAAGGCGTGGTAGGGGCCGGCTGCTCAGGCACTCCGTCCCATTCATGAGTTCTAGAGTTGTCCATGCTTCCTCCATTATGGCTGGTCCTCTCCTTGCTGTCTCGTCCGGACAAAACCCCGAGGTTATGACAGCTCTTGTCCTTGCTGTCATGTTTCAAATCTGTGCCATGACAGCTGCTATCTTTGCTGTCATTTATGGTGTCAATGCCAAGACTGCTCTTGTCCTTGCTGTCCCTCCTGGGTAAGGCCTCCATACTGTGGCTGATCTTGTCCTTGCTGTCCTGCCTGGCATCAGTGCTGTGGCTGATCTTGTCCTTGCTGTCCCACCTGCTGTCAGTGCTGTGGCTGATCTTGTCCTTACTGTCCCACCTGCTGTCAGTGCTGTGGCTGATCTTGTCCTTGCTGTCCCACCGGCTGTCAGTGCTGTGGCTGCACTTGTCCTTGCTGTCCCGCCTGGCGTCAGTGCTGTGGCTTATTTTGTCCTTGCTGTCCCGTCTGGCGTCAGTACTGTGGCTGCTCTTGTCCTTGCTGTCCCACCTGCTGTCAGTGCTGTGGCTGCTCTTGTCCTTGCTGTCCCGTCTGGCATCAGTGCTGTGGCTGCTCTTGTCCTTGTTGTCCCGTCTGGTGTCAGTGCTGTGGCTGTTCTTGTCCTTGCTGTCCCGTCTGGTGTCAGTGCTGTGGCTGTTCTTGTCCTTGCTGTCCCGTCTGGCGTCAGTACTGTGGCTGCTCTTGTCCTTGCTGTCCCGTCTGGAGTCAGTGCTGTGGCTGCTCTTGTCCTTGCTGTCCCGTCTGGTGTCAGTACTGTGGCCGTTCCTGTCCTTGCTGTCCCGTCTGGTGTCAGTACTGTGACCGTTCCTGTCCTTGCTGTCCCGTCTGGTGTCAGTGCTGTGACTGCTTTTGTCCTTGCTGTCCCGTCTGGTGTCAGTGCTGTGGCTGTTCCTGTCCTTGCTGTCCCACCTGCTGTCAGTGCTGTTACTGCTCTTGTCCTTAGTCTCGTGTCTTGGCAGAGGCTCTGTGCTGTGGCATCTACCCTTGACTTCAGCTGTGAAGAAAAATACACAATAACACTGCTTAATGATACAAAGAGTATTTTGGCACAATTAATGTCTCCTTAATCTGTGTGAAAACCTGACCATATTCGTACTAAATGTCACTGGATCCTAGTGCAACAATCAGTCTAGATCTTCAGGGTGATGGTGTAACTAGATCATCACTGAGTCTGATAGGATCTTTAGTCTCCCAGAAACATTCATAATGAAAATATTTAAGGATCCTCAGGGAGAGTGTATGATTGGATCCCAGTGCTTTGGCAGGGTTCCACTAAACTGTGCAAAGCTACGATTTTATGTCTAAGTGTGTCAGTTTAACCATTTCAAAATCTCTCCCAAAGTCCCCCTAGTACTTGTAGCAACCCTCCAAAAAATTTATTTTTTGACTGGACCACTAGCATACCATCCTCAGCTAAACAACAACTTACTGACGTTTTTAAACTAATTAAACTAATGAATTAAGTGAGCAAAATTTAACAAATACATGGAATGGCTGAGGTGCCCGTGGGGAGATGTCTGGGATCTGAAGCGGTGTTCATCTAGTCATCCAGCAAAAGTCCTCTTAGTTTCTATTGTGTTACTCTTATTTTGCAAATGCTTTAATGTTAAATTGTTTTTTGTTCAAAGCACATATACACTTACTACCCCGTTACATTGCTTTACATATTTCCTTTAACTGCCTATGACTTTTGCCCAGTACTGTATATACACAGATTTCCTTCATGGATGTTCATTTTTATAACATGACAAGATCCGGATTGTGAGAACCTGACTGGATCCTCAGTAATCCTTACAGGATGCTCAGTAATTCTTAAAGGATCCCCCATGTGGGAGTCTCATGCCAATATCATGTCTTTTCTAATAGCATGAAAAGAAGATGCTCTTGAATCAATATGGATGTTTTAATCTATTGGCCTGCCTACAAAACACCCACTGTCTTATTAAACAGGGTTATAAAAGTCTTCTTAGCCTTTATTTGAATATGCAATCTCTCACAACCAGGTAACCATAGAGAAGGTCTGCTTTCTGACGGGCCAGCCTACTCACCATGAGTCATATTGCCGTTCTGTTGGTATGGCTGTCAAGACCTGCTTTACATGTGCTCTACTGATTGTGACAGGTGCACAAAAAGATTCTTGTAAAAAGAGCAGAAGAGGAACATAACCTACTTTGCTGCACATTTGCTGCTCTGCCTTCATCGGATTTAGGCTTCCTTGGTGCAGTTTTTTTATACTAATGCTTTGTATTTATTTCTATTTTTTTTCTTCATTAATTCTATCCCTGTCATGCAACAGTGCCTGGACTAGAAATTAAAAACTGCATTTGACCCAAAGCTCCATTGCTTTTTTAAGTCAATAAACCGCCTCAACCAGCACCACTGTATAGCAGCCACATGGATGATGCGATGGCCGCCATTCTGCGGCAATAAGCTCACCACACAGTGTCCCTCACTCACTGTACAAACCCCCAACCCAAGTGACAGCACCAATGGTTTACTGCGACTGAATCCGGCCACATTTAGCATCTTTAGCATTGTGACTCCTGTATGTGCTGTAAAGACTTTTGTTTAGGTGTATATTTATTTTATTTATTGTATTTTAGGATGCTTGTTTGCAGAGCCAAGTCTGTCTGTCTGTGCGGCTGCACCTTTTGCGCCAAGTAAAAAAAAGTACGTTTGTGCTTGGCAGCTAAACTTTAATTCTGATTCTATAACTATACCTAAAATATCCTGTGTGTTTCCAGCATGCACATGCACAAGCACTTATTTTTTACTGAATTAGGCATACATAATGCTACTAATTTATTCAGTATTCTATAGTGAGGGTCAAGAAATAGTAGAGACGGGTATCGTCGTGGTTGCTATAACGACAGCGGTTACACTAGCTGTTGCTAGGATGCTTTTAGCTGATGTAACGGCTCCGGATGGTGCCCTCACCCTCTGCTGGCTCCTTGGACTTGCGGCCGCTGGAGGACTTCTTCAGCATATTCCTGCCAGTGGTGAACAGATTGGTGAGCTCATCTAGCGGGCTAGTGGGTGTGCGAGCACGGCACACATTCTGCACGGAGCCGTGGGAGCCGGAGCTAGACAGTCGGGATCCTTCCTGGGACGCTGCCTTCCCGCCAGGGGCCACGGCAGAGGCGCTGCGGGGAAGGCCCCCGCCGGTCAGAGCCTCGTAAGGAGGCGGCCGCTTCAGGCTCAGCGGGGTGAGCGAGCGGCCCATGCTGACAGGAGAGGGGCAGGCCGAGTGGCTGCGGGGGTAACCGTGGGCAGAGGACTTGTACAGGGTGGAGGGCAGGGGAGGTGCAGAGGAGCGGCCGGAGGCGGTGATGGTGTGCGTGACGGGGAGCTCCCGGTCCGGAGCGCCTGGAGACTTGCTGTAAGACGCGTTCTCCAGCACGGGCAGCTTGGTCACTTCCAGGGGTGTCAGGGGCGATTCGTCCGAGTTGGGTGAGCACTGGGCGGGGGCCGGCGGGAACACGAGGAGCGGGGGCCGGTGGCTCAGCAGGTTGGGGAAAGGGGCAGGGATGCGTGTCGGCTCGGTTTCTGGGATGGTGAGCGTGGGGTATTGCGGCGATGTGCTCAGGTGCTCGCCCCTGGAGTCCTGGCCCAGGTCATCAGAAGCAGGGTACTTCATCTCCTCATAGACCGCCTCGCCCTCATCCTCCTCGTCCCGCTGGAAGTCCCGCAGGATGTTCCCGACCATCTCGATGTAAACGGGCTCATCCTCATCTGAATCCCGTGTCGGGCTGTGGGTCTGTGAGCAGGACTGTCCAGCTCTGGAAGCCTTGCTGGTCCCGTGGTTCCTGATGAATGACTCATCAAACGACGTGCTCAGCTGGGTGCTGGGGTTCCTCTTGGGCTTGGGAGGCGGGACCCTCCTGAAGTCCTCGCTGCAGAGCCTTGAGGCTGTGTGATCAAGACATGGCCAGTGTCATTTTTAAAAGTGCCAAAGACACCCTTTCCTAGAGCAGTGTTTCCCAATCTGGTCCTCGGGGACCCACAGACAGTTCACGGTTTTGATGTCAAAATTGTGGACTGTCTGGCAGGGAGCAGAGAGGGAACAAAAACGTGGACCGTCTCTGGATCCCCAAGGACCGGGTTCTACAGGGTTAGTCTCTGAAAGTCGTTCACAACACGCTCAAAAGGACAGAATGAACTTTACTGACCCAAGCATCAATCACATCCTTGAATCAGAATCAGAATCAGAAATAACCCATAAAATATCCCATAAGGGAAATTGAATGATGAGAAACTTTAGACTGTCAGAGTTTTCAAAAGAAGTATTGTTGTTAAATCATTCAATCACAAGGAGGCCCAGGATTAGTACTACAGAGATAACCTTTAAAGTATCCTTTCTCTGCTCAGAGTGGTGTCTTTGTTGGTGGGAGGGGGAGGAGAATGACCTTGTCCCCTGAGCAGCCATGCAGGATTCATGTGAAAATCCCCAGCTACACTGTTTTGGGCTCGGCAGATATGTGCAAAGGGCAAACATAAAGGTGCCCAGGAAGGCTTGATAAATGCAGGGCTGCACGGGAAACCCCGTTATCGCCAACAGTGGGGGAGGAGTGCTTGTGGACCGGAGGGCCCGGGGGCTCTGAGTCACGTGACATCAGCTTCGCATTTTGAGCTGTTTCAGCCCTGTCGAGCACCCCCCCTCCCCGTGCCCACCTGCTCCATGGATGCACAATCTGGGTCAGTCGCTCTGCATGAATGGATTTTGGGCTGGCTGATAACTACTGCTCACGCGTCCTTGCTAGGCCAGCTGCCCCGCCCACAACTGAGTAGCAAGGGATGTGATTGGTTGTGCTGTGGCAGGCCTCGTGCGTATGGGGGGTTGTTGTTGTGCTGGTTGCTGTGCCTCTCTGGAAGATGGAAGAACCTCTGACTCTGGCTGCGAGAATTAGGCGGCCCTGTCACCACGGCCGTCACGTTCTGCTGGCAGATTTGGGATCTCGGCCTCCTCCGGAAAATCTACCACACGTGAAAAAGCGAGCTGCCTGACAGCTCTATTCAAACGAGTCTCTGGTGGGGGCAGTACCCCACCCCCACCACCCCTAGGGGGGGCACACTTTTCATTCGAGGAAGCAGCCAATGACTTCATCCTACTGAACGCTCTAAAAATAGAGCCCAGCAGCAAATCCCGAATACACATGGCTGCGGCGAGCAGCCAGCAGAGGAGGCGAGGAGGGGAGGAGGAGATGTGAGAGACTCATGGGTAATCATCGGAGGCTCCAGAGGCGCTGGCTGCCTGCCGCTCTCGCTGCGGAAACGGCAGCCATGTTTCTCACGCCAGCCTAAGAGCACGGGCACAGTCCCGTGGCCAGGTGTCACACATACACTCACCCTCGTGTTTCTCCTGCTCTTTCCCCAGCTTGCCCGAGGACAGCCCCGCGTTGACCGTCTCTGAGGACATGCTGAGCTTGGTGTTAGGGTCCCTTTTGGGCTTGGGAGGTGGCTGCTTGCGTGAGCTGGGGCTGGCGTCCTCGTCGCTGCCTCCGACCGAGTGCAGGGACTGGGAGCGTACGGAGAAGCCTGCCCCGCGGGCAAGGCCCAGCCGGTCCTGGGGTGCCGGCATAGTCATGAAGCCCATGTGGAAGTGCTTCCCCGTGTACCTGCCTTCTGACACCAGCGCCCTGGTCCTAAGGAAGGAAGGGGGACACATTACTTAGGAGGATGCAGTGAAAGTGACACTCTCTGTGCAATCAAGTGGGTGGACAGGACAAAGTCCCAACATTGCAACAGGGCTGGGGGATGGAGTGGACGCCATACCCACAATGCAACAGGGCTGGGGGATGCAGTGGACGCCATACCCACAATGCAACAGGGCAGGGGTATGGAGTGGACGCCATACCCACAATGCAACAGGGCTGGGGGATGGAGGGGACACTATATCCACAATGCAACAGGGCAGGGGTATGGAGTGGATGCCATACCCACAATGCAACAGGGCTGAGTATGAAAAAGACATGATACACACAATGCAACAGGGCCGGATATGAAGAAGGCACGATATACACAATGCGATGTGGTAGGGAACTGGGAAGCCTGTGATAGGGAGATGAAGATGCAACAATAGCACCGGGAGAAGGGAATGTGGTGCTGGAAATAAGGTAGCTTTCAGTAAGTGGAGTATTCATTCCATCTTCTTATGCTGCTGGCATCAGCAGGCAGGCTTGCTTAGCTCGCCGTGACACTTCTGCCCAAGAAAAGCAGTAGCATTCTCACACTCCCTCTGCTCCATGGTGTGAGCTGCCGTGGCAACAAGCTTGTTGGGGGGAGGGGTGCTGAGAGAGTGCAATAAGTGGCTATATTACCAGCTAACAAGACCGGGAAGCCTGACTGCAGCAGACACACTGATCAGTGCTTAATCACCGGTCTGAAGCAGGTGTGGGATCCCAAGTCCAGTGGACCATGCCAACACCCCCCCCCCCCCATGTTTATATTTGCAACTTTCACATGGTTCTGTCCTGTGTATTCTCCAATCAAGAAGATTTACATGTTATGCAATATAATCTGTGAATGAGAAAAAGGCATCTACATTTATATTGAGTTAGGTGTATGAGTAGATTTTGTGCAAAACAGCACGTAAATAAGTGACCGGCATCCACTGGAATGTCACTATTTTGGTGCTATATTAAAATGGCTATATTGGTGCGAGTTGATTTTAGCTGGGTTATATAACAGAAGTCATCCTGTTCGGTCATCCATGCGGAATGTGAAAGATGTGCATTTGTACATTGCAGAAATGCACATTTAACTCTCCATTGCTTAATCCTTACGAGGAGTTTATCTCTTTAGTTTTTCCTCGTAAATACCTGTTTTCCCAAATTCTGTTACTGCATTTGAGTTCGGTTCTTGTGTTTAATCTGGACCTGGTTCTGCCACTGGGAACCGACGGAGCCGGATTTGGCCCCTTTCGTGCGGCCAGGCCCCGTCTGTTATTTTTCGGTCGCAGTCTGCTTTTTGGTCCTGCCTTCCTGCCTCGTGCTGCTGACAGAGCAAGGATGTGTGACGGCACCCCCCCCAACTCCCCCCAGCTGCGTGCGGGAGGAGTGTTTCATGGCTGATTTCTGCCTAGCAACTGGGCCTCCCAGAAACCAGACACAAAGCCTGCTACCACTAGCCATCGTGCGGAGGCTGTGATAGCCCCCTCCCTCCGACTCACAGCAGTCCCGCCCACTTTGGGGATCCCCCCAGACACATCCCACAAAGCATGTAAGCGTGGGGGACGGCCCACAGCAGCCCAGAAACGGCCCGCTCAGCCAGCAGGCGCAGAAAGAAAACATCAGTATCAACTTATCTATGACACCCGTGTTTCTCACACGTTGCATTTAAATCCTGAATCAGTTGAACTTGCTTAACACCTTTCTATCAAAAACCCAAGCAGTCTCCATAATAAAGTACAGGCAATCCCTAGGTTAATAGCAACTTATGGACAATACATACATACCAATGGACTGCCATAAAACTTGCTATATAAAAAATTTGACAAACACAATGGTTCACAATTACACGATTTTGAGAAGCTCATGAAAACATCACATGGCTTCTGTAGTTCGTTTGCTCGAAATACAGAACAGAACCGGGCTATATTGTAGTCACTTATGCTATTACTGTCTTATCATTAGGGTAACACTTAAAGTTTCCATTATGCTGCATAACAAATACCTTCATAAGGCATTATTAAATATTAGTAAAGTATTAACACCTAGCTATAACTATTTATAAAACACATAACACATACTCATGTTTGTTATGTATTATGAATGCTTTATAAAGATCTCATCCATAATACACTATAAACACAATGCAGTACAAAGCATGCTTATATTGGCCATCAAAATGCATTTATGAAAGTATTTATAGTATAGAAAGGTAAAATATATACTATGTACAAAGACTAACTGATGTTAAATAATCGTATTTTGATACAGCTACTGGCTACATATGAACTTGTCTGGTGTTACTGATCTCATATAGGTTTCATACAGACACTGTATGAAGCTTGCCCTGTGCATGAGCTTGCCCTGTGCATACTGCAATGAGGGAGTAGCCTACACTTTAAACCTCAGTGGAGGGTTCGAGGTCAGAGCTTTTGGACAACAGAAGGGAAACCTCACACTGCATTCACAGCTCCCTGCCTGGCCTGTAACGTGTCAGTGGCCTGCAGAAGACGGGCGAGCTCATTAACCAGCTAACGTATTACTGTATGACCCTTTTCCGTAATCCTCCAGGACGCTGCGTGTGGGTGTGCTCTTGTGTGTGGCAGAAAAGGCAGGTTGGGACGACTGTAAAGATAATCCTGTTGAAACTGGTTCATTTGCATGCACTCGATTAACCAGCACAGTTTCTCACCATATTACTGAAGGCTGCCTTCTTCTCGAGGGAAACTAACAGCGGCCTGTTGCAGTGAACGCGAGGCCTGCCGCTGCTGTGGCTGCTAGCTGGCATTTGGGCTTCTGACACAGAAGAATAGCTGAGTCCGAACGAAATTGGTACTTTAGTAAACTGTCATTTGAGAGAGCCTGAAACCTGGCAAGTGAAAATGCAAGGGTCTAACTACAATATAGTATGGATGGTGCAGCAAAACTCAGCAACAGGAAACAGCAATAACTGCCTTAATAGGACAGTGCAAGATAACAATGCACTGGGAATTGCATTTAAATGCTGTACAAGGACAGTGCAGCAATACTCTTTACTAAGAACCGCTTTAAATAGTAGTACTAGTAATAGTACTAGGACTATACACCATAAATCTGCACCAGGAAAGCACATTATAAAGCTGTAATTAGGACAGTGCTGCAATACACTGCACTAGAAAAGTGCATTAAAAAGACACTGCACTAGGAAACCGCATTAAATGTTTTACTAGAACCGTACAGCTGAACACTGCACTAGAAACTGCATTAAAATGCTGTATACCAAATACCCCATCAGAATCTAATATTGGCACAATGCACATGCTTTTGCATTTTTTTTTATATTTTTATCCCTACACATGTTTCCTGATTTTACAGTATACACAGCACTAAGACCACCCCTTAAATGCAAAGCACCAAGATTGTGTGAGATGGTAACTGTTCCAGTGGGAGGGCATTATACAGGAAGACCCTCCCCCTTCTACAGCACCAGAGGGATTTGATTGGCTGGCAGCTTCTCCAGCTGTCACCAGGCAGAAATCAGGTCCTGCCTGGAAGCTCTTCACACTTAATCTCAGTTTTTTTTTTCTCCCCCTCTACTGGTGTTGTCTCATTGACCTACTTATGGTGTTCCTGAAAAATCTAGCCATTGCTCCGTCCTTCTGCCTTAAGCTGAAGTTTGACAGTAGAACAGTAGCTCATGTGTAGTGAGATCTCAAGCCGGTTTCAGGAGGTCTCCTGCATCTGCACTGAGAGCCCCTAGCAGCTCTGAACGGTGCCATCCAGCTGATATATTTTGTGTGTTTAGGCATGTATCAGCTGAAGCAGAACCCAGGTGGCAGAGATTCCCAATAACCATATTCCAAAACCATCCCTTATGTCTGGAAAATTGTGCTTAGCTCTGCACCCCCTGTAGAAAACTGACATGAAAACTGTTGGAGACCAAGCTGACCAGGGCTGGATCTGTTTTTCTTTTGCCTGGGTTCCAGTGATCTGGATTCTGTGCTGACAGGCACGAACTAGAGTAATTGGGGAAATGAGTGGTTCTGGCTGGATGGGGAATGAGCACTTATATCTCATGCCAGGTGGCGGGCATGAGTACATCTGGGCTTGTTCTGCCTACCTTGCAATGCTTTCTTGTGTCCTCTTCTTTTCACTTTTCTCTTGAAAGTATGTCCAGTTTGTCTCATTCCTCACGCGGTCGCTTTCCCGCGCAATGTCTGAGGCATTCTGGATGACCAAACTGTCATAGGCAATCAGTCCTCTGTCCTCAACGTACTGTAAGAATCTCTGAGTAGCTTCCTTATCCTTCACGTTCATTGTCCCTCAAAGGCACCCCGATGCTGTTTTCTGTACCGAAAGGGAAATACATGGTGATCACATGATCAATTTCAATATATATGATGGAAGATGTAAAATTATGTGTGAATGCACAGTAGGTCATAGGCTCAGTTTCACAAACGTTGCATCTTCTCACAGCTGTGCAGCTGATCTCTTGGCACATGCAAAGTACTGTGGAAAAGTCCACGATAGGCAAAGATGTTTATGATGATTTGATGTTTAAATGGTTTTAATGTTGATGTAAAACTATGATATTATGTCTCTCAAAGGGTGTCAGCTTAATCATTTTGAAACCTCTCCTAAAATCGCCCCAGTATTTGCTGCAAATATCCAATACACTGATGCATTTTTTTTACTCGACCACTAGCACAACTCATACAGCTAATCAATATCTCACTGAGTCATTTGACTAGTCAAGTTAATTAACTAAATGAGCTGGTGGTTAAATTTAACACACATGGAATAGCTGAGGAGCCCCTGAGGAGAGGTTTGGGACCAGAGCAGCGCTCATCCAGCTATCCAACAAGACATCAGTAACTTTTTGGAGAAAAGAAAAAAATGCTTCTTTATTTTTTTTTATTGTTGTTGTTAATTTTGTTAATAATGCTATTTTTCGCTCAACGAAACCCTTGCTACACAGATTAATAGCCTTAAACATTTTCTTTGACTCCCTAATACATTTGCACAGTACTGTTCCGCTGTTAACCATTTAGCACAGTAACACACACACTGGACTAGACATAAATTATGCAGTGCTCCTTAACCTCATGGAGGATTTGTGATGTCCCTATGTACTAATTTACGGTGAATATCGTGTCACAGTGAAAGATGTCGCCTAACGGGGAAAGAATGTCTATAAGTCACACTATTAGGCATTGGTGCTGTGCAAGGTGTGCTGGGTGACAGCGATGTAGCATGTAGGGTACACAGCAGGGGTCTGCAGTGGGACCGGCTGCAATGTCACAAAGGAAAATTCCTCTTGGGTTATAAACCAAGTTAAAGCATAACAGACTACCAGAAAGTCAGTGTTAGAGCGGATGTGACCTGGGTCCAGTGATATCAAGTATACTGACGTTTATAGCACAATTCATGATGTGCACCCCAGGCTGTGAGTGTGTGTGCGTGTAATTGTGTCAGCGTGTGCATGTGTGTGTCCTGGGGGGGGGGGGGTATTCAGAGCAAAATGCTGGAATCCTGCCAGGCCACCATCACAGAGCTAAACAGGCTGTTGTCTGCCATGCGGAGAGTAGATCAGTCGAGGTGCCTGATTTGTGTGTTCCAGTTTGCGTGTTTTGTGTGTGCCTAAAGCTCTACTATTCACACGGGAGAAAAAACCTGCTCTCGCTGCAGCTTCTCTCTCACTAATCCGTGCATTTATCCCCCCATTTGCAGGGGACTGATTCTCCTGGGACTGAAAGTCATCTTGTTTATCTCATTGCTTTTCCCTCAGCACCTCTCCAACCTCAAATTTACCACACGCAGAGAAGAAATAGCAAAAGTAAATGACCCACGTTTCCAGGCGACTGTAACCCACAAACATGGCACAGTGAACTGGATGTAAATATGGCAAACACATGTACCTCACATTAATCATTGCAGGAGGTATGAAGACGGACTGTTATTGCAGGATTGAGAGCAACACAGGAAGACAAAATTCACAATATTTCAGAAATAATACTTACCAAGGGAGCAAAGTCCCAGCTTGATATCATCAACCCTGAGCTTCTTCCTAGGGTGAGAAGCGTGTAATCTTTCCTGACACAAGTCGTTTCCTCCCCTGTCCCTCAGAAATGAGCTGGAGTTCTCAGATCCAGGCCGGCAGGACCCAAAAGGATGGGTTCTGTTCTCAGTGTGGGTCCTGAGGGTGGAGGAGAGGCATCGCCACGGTGATGCTCTCTCGCCCGTAGCTCCTGCGCCCAGGCACTGCCGCCGGGCACATCGGCACGTGGGCCACTCAGTATCCTGTGGGGCTGGGGACCGCCATGTCTGCTCCATCCAACATCCTGCTCGCACCTCGTTTGCAAGCCGGGCTGCTTTGCGGCTCGTTAGCGGGATGCTGAGCGGTGAACCGGGAAACAAAAGAGGTGGTCTCCCCTCTGCCAGCTCAGCGGACTCGTGTTTGCTCTTCCTGCGATGTCTCACACGTTCAGAACCACAGGCTGTACGGACTCACGTCTATCCTCCCTGCGATGTCTCACACTTTCAGAACCACAGGCTGTACGGACTCACGTCTATCCTCCCTGCGATGTCTCACACTTTCAGAACCACAGGCTGTACG
>JAODKM010000042.1:13657010-13686337 GCA_026780845.1 Petrocephalus sullivani
CAATGTATTCTACACCCATGTAAAGCGCCCTGGGACAACCCTGTTGTGAAGGGCGCTATATAAAAATAAACTGAAATGAATATTATAATAACATTAATTATTACTATAGGACGTAGTGGAGGTGGGTTTGTTACCTTTGTGTATGGCAAAATTACTTATTTATAAAGCTTGTCTTGATGGGGCACTAATAATAAAAGCATTATAGCATTACTTACATACTAATTAACCACAAATCAAGTCTTAGATACCCGCTGATCACCTGTTAATTCATCATTAATAAATGGTGACATTGCTTCTCTCAAGCAATTAGTATGTTTGTTAATACATCTGTTAATTCAGCAAAACTTTGTGAATTACTGAAGTAACAAGTCATGAACAAGTTAAATATTGATCTCACATTTGTTCATTAAATGAATCATGATGCATCTTTCATCCCAAGCAGTTAGTATATGTTACTCTTAATTCTGTAAACCTTGCGAACTACTGAAGGAACGAGTAATGAATAAGTGAAACACTGATCTCATGTTTGTTCATCAGAATGAATTGTGACGCCTCTCTCAAATAGCAACTATATTTTGTCACGATATGTTCAGAATTTGTACTTCAGTAGTAACTGGATTACTACTAAGTATATGTGCCCCATCAAGCAAAACGTTACCCTTATTTATAAATAAATGATTTTGGTAAAGGACTCAGTCTCGTGTCAGGCTCAACCCCCTGTTAGACTCTGTCTTGATTCAGACTAAGGTAAACTTAAAAACAATACTGAAGGTCACCAAGAAAACCAGGTCTGTTACAGCTCTTTATGGTATCAAAAGCTGCTACTCCATACACAACAATTTACTAGCCCATCCCTAAGCTCAGTGTTACAGTAAACTTGCAGATTTGTAATTACACACCAAAAGACACTTTAGCCACATTAACTTGTACTATAACTAACCTTTAAGCTTTCTGAACTTGGCGTATAGGAATGAGGCCCATTCAGCAGATTTCCACTGTTTGACTTGTTTTCACCATAGGAGGGTGAAGGGGAACTGGGTGGCAGAGTCATGGACCCGAGAAGACTTGAGCCACCGTCCTTACTGAAGAGAAGAGAAGAGTGAACTTCCTGAACATGCAAGCAGTAAGGTACCAGATCTGCCAAGAACTACATTGCGAAGAGAACCAGAAAGATTAATTTAAAATACGATGAAACCCAACTACAACAGAACTTACGGAGGATTGGCAGTGGAATTGAGAGATGAAGGCTGACCACTTTGCGATTGGCTGGCCGCACTGTGTGAGTCTGTACTGCTGTCAGCCACTACAGAACTGTAACCTGAGGAAGACATGGAACTGGTTTCCAATCTCTAAGAACTAAAACCATACATTCAGTCAAGGCTGAAGCCCACATTACAGTTACACTCCAGACAGAGGAAACTGTAAAACAGCATCTATATACCAAGAATGCAAACAAATGTCAGTGCAAACTCACTTGTGGTCCCATTCTGCTTCTGCCCACTGGGTGGTCTGGCAGGAATTCCACTTCCTGTTCCGACTCCAGCACTTCCAGATGTACCTGAGGTTCCACCATTGCCACCAATCACCCCCAAGCCACTCCCAGGTGCCAGCCCACTTGCTGAACTCGAAGCTCCCTGCGAAGGGCCTTGGGCTGCAGTATGATTTGCACCTAAGCCCAGGATCCCACTGCTGACACCAGTAACTCCAGGACTGGAGCCCAGCAAACTTGCAGATGACCCACTTCCATTGTTACTGCTCCCAGATCCAACTCCACTAGTACTAGTGCTATTGGTGTTACTTCCACCAGAACCCCCCAGACCACTTCCGACTGCCCCTGAGGCAGCTGCCTGTGCATATGGAGCAGGGGTGGAAGCTGAGAGCATCCCAGTCATGCTACTGAGGGCAGATGGCATTCCAGACAGCCCCAGGCTAGAGACTTGGCTGCTCCCACTAACCCCTGTGACTCCTTTTCCTAAGCCCAGACCGAGCCCAAGCCCCAAGCCTGAAACAGAAGTAGGACCTAACGGAGCCTGGGACTGCGAATTTGGTGTAAGGGGAACAGGGGCACTGGAACTAGGAGGCGAAGTGGTAGAAGATGTAGGAAGCAGCAGGTTCGATGGGCTGGGGTTGCTATTGGAAGGGGCAGAACTAACAGAGTTCTTGGCCTGGGGCTGATTCTGCTGCTGGGCCTGCTGTGCTGACTGCTGCTGCTGAGTCACTGTGCTGTAGCTGCTAGAGCTGGGCAGGAGGCCTCCCATGCTGCCCAAGAGAGTGTTCCCCCCAGCCATCCCACTGCTGGCTGCTGCAGTGCTGGCCATGGAGACAAGAGAGGAGGAAGAGGTTCCGGAAGAGGAGGATGATGATGATGATGAAGATGACGACGACGACGAAGGGTTTCCATTCTTTACAGGGGACTGTAACAGAGGAAGAAGTGTTAACACAGTGCACATTCTGATCACTCAGACTGAAGATGGACACAGTCAGGCAATTATCCATATGCTCTGTTCTTAGAAAGTTAAAAAGACTTCAAAAGCATTTACAGGTCGTAGGTCTTACTTTAAGATCATACGCCCAGTTACTCACAGCTATAAAAAATGCTTTAGGGAGGTTTCTGTGAACTGGTTTTCAAGTCATCAGTCAAAAGCTGCGTTGGTAAGTCATAGTGTAGACAGATGCCTGTGGGATTCTGAACGTACCTGGCTGACCTCACTGTCTGTAGACCTTCCACGTTTCTTATCATCCTCTGAAGTCTCCTAAAAGAACCAAGACAATTATAAAATATTTGTGTTATACTCATTTCAGTAGATGTAACACTTTCAAGCCAAGCTGTAGAGGAAAACATACGTTTTATAGTGGCATGTCATCTTGCAATAGTAACAACATTTTAAAAGAGAAGAACACCCCCCCCCAAAACATGCTGGGCATCATTTTCTTTGTTAAACTTAAATCAGAGTATAAGCCCCCAAAGGATAAAGCAGAACTATCTAACAAATCAAAGCATAATGAACAGGATAAAGACAGGAAAGGTCCACAAACTCAACTCATTGACTGGCACAAACCCAGAGTCCTCACTGCAAACTGTCACACGCTCCAGTTATCATTAAGGGTCGAGGGGCACAGTGTGCCCAAATTTCATCTCAATTCAATCATTACAGTCATACAAAGTTCTAGAGACTGCTGTTGCATTCCCGTTAATACAAGAATACAAAAATTTCTATTCTGCCATTTTAACAAATTTTCCCCAGATTGTGTCTAATTGAAGGCTTAACACAGCATAGACTCCTTCCGTTCAAATACTCTGGAGAGCTAACGACAAACTGCATGTGGTAGGCTCCCATCAAACTGCAGGCACGTAGGGAACTGTCAGATGGAAGGGATGGCAGCAGCATGACTTTCTCACAGCCCCTCTAATGTAAGGAGAGGACACAGACCCCTGTTTAAGCGTGACCCGGCCTTGACTAAGGATCTCAACCAGTCACAGGTCAAGTGAGGCTACTCAATTATACTTGAAATCAACCTTAAAAAAAATTTAAAAAAAACAAAAAAAAAAAAACACACACACACACACAACTGATTATGAGGCAGGAATTGCCACCATCAGGCATCTCCACAGAGTTTGGGTAAATGCAGAATGCACACAGATATCATGATGCCATGCACACACACACACATTACAGCAAAGCAGAACAGAATAGCAAATCATGTGATGAACTAACTTACGAAGACTGACAAGGTAAGGCAATACAATCTGCAGGATTACTTAGCGTTCATGTCTGGTCCATAATAAGAGTAACTTGAAAATGGAAAATGTCATTCATAGACAAAATGAGAGAGCGCCGTTTACCGTGGTACCAGTGGCAGGAGAAGGAGGAATAGGGGAAGAAGAGGTGGTGGAGGTGGGAGTGCTGCTGGAGTGGTGGAAGATCTCATCCTCCATGTGGGAATGACCAGGTGGAGAGGTGGCCACTAATGACGGGGCTAAAGGAACACAGCGAGAGGGAGAGAGAAAGGTGAGTGCACTTGCGATGTCAGTAAGAACTCAAAGTCCTGCTCATTCTTTAATACTGACTGAGAAATTCACAAGACTAATAATCCATTGTGCCACAACCAATGTGAGAAACGTTGTATGATCTGGTGGTACTACTGAACTGCAGGGGGAGTGCAATAGGAAAAAAAAATCTAAAATTTAATTAAAACAGCTGTCAGGTTTTTTTTTTAGACCTTTAGGAATCTGCAGAATAAACAGGATGAATATACCATTTGGATGAAGAACAGTAACCCCTTTCACATTTTCCAGCTTTTCACTGGCTCAAAAGGTAACTTCAAAACTGATGCAGGGGTCCCAGAACCTCCTTCCTGCATGTTACCAAGCTAATTGCAACTGGACTGCGTTACAAAAGGAATTAAATTTCATTTACATTCATCAATTTATTACACACTTGCAGGGACATCTTGAAAAGTCCTTGCAAACATATGGCAAACAATGCCATTTCACTAGGCATGCCAGGCTGTTCTCATTTGCAACTTAACATTCTGGCCAGGGAGTTAATCATGCAGCCAAGTCCAGCTGTAGAGGCAGACTTGCCTCTTTATGGCTGTTGTAAAATGTAGTTTCACTCCCAGCCTGTATGTGGCAGAAAAAGCCTCTGCAGCAAACACTAAACCATTCCTAAGTACGTTTTAATCTGCAGTGATGATACAAAACAACAGCAATTAATGCATTATACAAGGTATAAATGTTTTTTTTTTTTTTACAAAACACGACCCACACACATTTTGAGCTGACCTCTTGAAAACGCCATAAAAAAAAGCATATTATTCCCCCCCCATTCAAAAGCACTCACAAACCAGACTCAGAAAAATGTTCAAGACACAACAATCATACACAAGCCAAAACACTGAAGGTGTCTTAACTGTACCTACATATTACACATGCTCATAGGCATAGATTTGGGGGGGGGGGGGTGCTTCAACATTGGGGATTGTCCCTCCCTCACTAAATAATTCTTGGTTTACAAAAGATCAGTTACACAGGTATACATCTGATCAATATAACTCACTCATCAATGTCCCACCCCCCCCAACACTTTTCACTAATAGAACCTCCGCCCGGCCTTAAAATGATTTAATCTAGTCTAAACTCCTGCCCCCGGTTGGCAGACACTTTCAGGCCGGTGAGCGGAGATAACAGGTGAGCGCTGCACGGCTTTGTATGTGAACTTAACTCATTGAGTTACCTCAAATCAAAATCTCTTAACTGTTGGTTATGTGAAACTGTATAAATTTAATCATCTCAAGTTGACCAATTTTGATGAAGACTTATTTGATTGTGCAACCCGCAAGTAGCTTGGCTAGTTAATAGCACAGTGAAAATAGCAGTGCTGATAACCATGGTTGCTGGTGCTGTTGTACATGCCATTTTTTATGTACTATACTTGTCCATTAGTATGTCAATGCATGTTCTGACCATCCAAGCTCTCTGCCTTCCCACATGCCCAGATGGTGCAAACCCATGGAGGGGTGACATCATGGACATGGCTTACGACCTGCAACATCGTATGTGCAGCCTTCAATCTGCCACCCTACACAGGCCGATATGGAGAACTGACTCACTGACGGACTTTGGCTTTGCCCTCGACCAGAGTTTTCATCTTGCTTTTACCAAGCAAGCCCAAGCAATTTTAAGTAATGCTAGCATTACTGGTTGGGCAGCCAGCTAATCTTGAACCCACAGAGGTTTTTGTTTTTTTTCCTCTCTCGCTTTCTTTCTCTCCCTACTTGGGAGTTTTTGGGTTCCTCTCCTCCGTTGTCAACTGGCTCTCTCTCTCTCATCTCTTTGTCTTTCACTTTCTCCATTTTGCAGATATTGTAATGTAACACACCCATGTAAAGCACCATCATTAAAAAGGCACTATATAAAAAATTGTATTGAAATAAATCGAATTGATAAAGCAGTGATAAATGGTAGGGTTGCACCGATCGGCCAGCGATCGGAATTGGTCGATTTTCAGCCTGATCGGTCACTCGTCGCGCGCATACCCACATCCCAGTCACGCATCCACCTACAGATCTGCTAAAATGTCTGTAATTTTGAAATTAGGGCAAGGTCCAAGTTCACCGTGGGGGAACCAATGCAAAGACAAATTAGACATTTAAAAACTCATCACCCCAGTGAAAGTGTAACAGAGTGAATGTGCAACTGCTTTTATCCTATATAAATTACCCAAAGATCTGTCGGAAACTTTAATATACAGTCGTCCCTTGTTTATCACGTTTAATCTGTTCCAGACTCTACCACGAAGAGTGAATTTCCGCGAAAGTAGGATTTTTTTATTATTTATAAATTGAATATTTTCATATTTAGAGAATAGAAAACCTGTTTATGACCTTCTAAATACAGTTTTAACATTGTTAGAGCCCTCGACATGAAACAACACCCTTTAGTCACCATTACACTCATTTTACCCAATATATTAGACAAAATGAGAAAATAAGACATTAGACGTTACAAGTTGCGGGCAGGTGGGTCACTTCAGCCATACAAAGTACCTACAGCCGGAGAAGGGTAGTGGTGTAATAATAATACAGTAATTATTGTACATTTAGTTACACACACACACACACACACACACACAGTTCTTACACAGAACCACTAACATATGAAAATAAGAAGTAGCAGAAGGCTTAGAAGCAGCGCGTTTAGGAGCCATCGTAAGGCTTAGATAAAAGTTCTCAGAAATCGCAAACAAAGATGCTTCTGATGCGTAGCGATGTAGAAGCATATATGAGAGAAACGTCCGTGAAGCTGAACCAGTTAGTGACCAGGATAGGAAGAGGATATAACTGACTCAGACAACCAAGCGCGCACTGTATAATTTTCACGGTCTCGATCAACTTTTTAATGAATATACAGTACTGTATATACTTTAATGAACACACTGTATATACTTTAATGAGCAAAGTACTGTATTTGAAAAAACCGCAATGAGTGAAGTCGCGAAAGTTGAAGCGGCGAGGGACGACTGTATAGTGAAATTTAACACTAATAGTTTACGCATAAAAAGAGAAAAAAAAAAAAGTGCAACTACAGAATTACCCTTTAAGGTGATGTGACTTCACACCCAATGTTAATATGAAACCTACACCCCTGTGCATACTGTCCCTCTGAATCGCTGGAGGACTGATGCCACAGCAGACAGCAGTTTAAACCCCAACCACACACAGTACATGGCACCCTATTAATACCAGTGTACAACCCAGAAGACGCTGACCTGCTTGGGCTAGCAGTACTCTACTTACGGATGTCTTCTAGGTCCAGATCATCATAGAGGAACTCATTCTCCTCAAAATCGGGATCCTGTGAGGAGTCGAGGTAGTACTCCACATCATCCTTAATCTTGCGTATAGAATCCACCTGCACCGAATCATTGTCCAGCATGCGCAGGATGGTCTCCAGCATACGTATGTGGTACCTGTGCTTCTCAATAAAACGCTTCAGCTCTTCAATGCGGTCCTGCTTCTGCGGAGTCCAGAAAAAGACTTAACATTACAGCCAATACTGTGAGACATCTCTGCAAAAGAAAAGGACAAAGTGCACTGAAAAGTCACCTCTTTGTCTCCTTTCTTCTTTCGAGTCTGGACTGAAAGACTCTCCACCTCACTTTCAAACTGGTCCACCTGCATGTTTAGTGTGTCTATTGTGTTCTGTTTAGGGGCAGAGAGGAATAAGAGAGAAATGGGGTTTAAGGAATCATAATAACCCCTTTTAGTTGGCCCATTTAAAAACACCATAAGGCACGTAAGGATCACATCCCCCCCCTCCATCAATACAGACACACACAGAAGAAACAGCCCTAAAAGTATGCACATTAATGCTGTTATTTAGTCCTTAAAATGCCATTTTGTCAAATAAGGCAGAATCCTGGTAAGAAAACACACTACTTCATTACCAAGTCACACCTGTCATTTAAAACGGCAAACAATGACCCTATAACAGGGTCTGGCAGGAGTCATGGAGGGCTGGACATACTCACTGTAAGCCACTGTCCCACCTCCTCCTTCTCCCTCTGTGCAGGGTCCACTTTCTGTGCCAGACCTAAACCCTCTTTGGAGTAGGCTTTTGTCTTTGTCTCCCGCTCTACAATCTTGAATCGCTCCATTTGCTGCAAATTCAAATTAAAACACAGGCAATCCTGCACTTTAAAAATTGCTTAGTGACAAAGGGAAAAAAAAAAATTCATGGATAAAAATTTACAGCACACATGCAGTAATGTAACAATGCATATACATTTCCCAAACTTGCTAGGGGCACCTAATCAGTAAATGGGGCAACTTAAAAATTTACTTTTAAAAACCCCAAAATGTCCTAAATGAAGTGACTTCATGATAATTCTTTCTGTAGGCTAAGATTCCTCCGTCCAACAAGTGTCCCATTCCTTGCAAGTAACAACCCAGAGTATTTTGTAAGGCCCATATTAACATAGATAACAAAACTTTGGAATATCTTAACACAGAGGGAACCAACCGTCTTCATTACAAGCTGCTACAACCCTACCTAACCACATGAGACAAAGGCTAACTGCAGGTAATCCTTAACTTTGGTACAGATACACAGAGGTTTAAACCTGGTCCATAATTCATGCAAAATTTTCATTACAGGGCCTCAAAGACCACAAGGGGGGCAGTGAGTGAGGGCATGGACCACTTGAAAACTGTTCAGTGATGTAAACGTACTTGGATCATTAATTGGCTGGGGGAAAGGAGAAAGTCATAAGGGAGACTGGACCAAACATTGTATATAAACAAGTCCGAAAATACTGGCATTTACATAATTCCTTACTATGAGATTATAAAAATCCCCAGATAACTGCAAACCAAGTTCATAACTGCAGCGCCAACCCATTTATGTCCTTGTATCAGTGTTATAGACTTTTAAATGCTTTTTATGTAAAATTTTCATTTGAAATCCAGTTTAGTTTTAAGACGTTTATGTTTTTAGTAATTTAAAAGATATAGAAATTTGTAGGACTTTGCTAGTTATTACAAAATATCTTGATGTAGTGCCGCTAGCTATTGGTTCAAGAGCATTGCACGAAAGACACCCAAAGATAATTACTTTACCTAAATAGTACAAAAACAATATGAAACGATTTGACTTTGCTTTGATTTTTCCCCCAGTTAGTTTCAGAAGCAGTTTCTTTAGTAGCAGTTTATTTTCATATTTCAAATTTACAGATATGATAATTCTGCCTTGCAAACCGCAAGTACGCAGTGTATGGTTAGGTTTAGGAAAACTTTTAATATCATAATTACATAAATGCAGCTCTGCACAACACCACTACCCCCAGCCTGGCATCAGAGTACATGGTTGCCTGGCGTGTTGACACAAGAAGTAGGAGCATTCAGGACTACAGATGGTCTAGCACTACAGCACACACCACGGCATGGCTGCACCCGGAGGAGGTATAAACCAGGTCATAGATTAACTCAGTCTAGCTACATCTGCGTTATTAAAATACTTAACAACTTGGACTTAAAGAGTACAGCGCTGCGGTATGCTGCACACATGAACAGGGCATACATTTATCAGTTAGTCAGCCTTTGCTCAATCATAAGGCACAAACTCACCTTGCACCAAGTGATACAGTTAAAGACCAAATATCCTAAGCATTAAACTTAAAAGATGCTCCATACATCCTTACCGTCTCAATGAGTTTCCGATTCTCAACCAACTGCCTTTTGTCTTTGATTTCATTGGAGGCAACCCATGTCTTTATTTGGTCGCGAAGACGCTGGTAGAGAAGGAGAGCAAGTCACTTCACATATATTTGAAGAGGCCCGAGGAAACATTACAGTCAAGAACTTGAACATGAAGAATTTTATGAAGAGCAATTCCTAAGTACAGAGTGGCTAATAAGGTGAAATGACAAGACCAGCTTCTCACCTGCAACTTTTTTATCTCTTTCTTGAGATCAGCCTCATATTTTTCCTTCTGGTTTGCATTAGCTGCATTATGAAGCTAGGTACAACAAAAAGAAATTATTGCCAGGTAACTCAAGGAGGAAAATAATATGCATACGCATATATCAATCTCAAAAGCTCGACCAAAGCACTGAGAATCCGATAACTATACTGAAGGCTGAACTGAAAGCAATTGTTTGACATACCTACAAAATCTAACAGTGACATATTGCACAATGTTTTCAAAATTTAAAATGAACAGTGATGGAATGGCCACAGAACTGTCAGCAAATAGACAAAAAAAATATGACATTCCCTCAGTCAAAGGTTCCAAGAAAAATGTAACCCCATTTCCTACTTCCAACTATAGACTAACAAATTATGAATCTCTTGCGACACAATGCTGTTACAATACTACAATACAAATATTAACCATCAGTTTTGCATGTGTGTACACACATGAACAACAACAGAAAAGTCTTCCTCACCTTCTGCCAGATGTCTTCAAACTGCTCAACACCTTCCCCTACTTTTTTCAAACATCGATCTATTTCACCTGGCAGGGTAAAAAAGGGGAGGGGTCACAATTTTATATATGCCTCAAAATCAATGAATAATAGCAGAAGCATTATTCACTAGTCAAATCTGTTCATTACTACCTTAAACTGGTAAGTCATACAATAAAGCAAGGACATATATTATTTGATCAAATGTTTGCACTCCAAACCCTAATAACATATGCCATGTATAAACAACCAATATCTCTATATTGTTTGCAGGTGTATGCCCTTAAAGATCAATCTTAATGAGACTTGCCTGATTACTCTGGAGTAATGAGCCAAGTGTCTTGCGAGACTAGCAGGGTTAATTTAAACATTTCGGACACTCCAGCACCATTAAGAATAAACAGTGTGTAAGCCATTACTAAACACTTTGTTGATAACACATTATAGGACTACAATATAAGTGAAATAACCATTATGTATTTATACATTAAAATGTTTTTTTTATTATCATAAACTGGGTGACAGCAATTAACAAGTTTCATAATATATTTTAAATATCCAACCAGAAAAACAAGCCTAGTGACTGTTGTAAAATAAAACAAAAACCATCATACCTCATGGCCCAAAAGTGCTGTACTTGTCAAACTTTTTCTGGATGTTTTTTTATTTTTCTTAACACAGTACTGCCCTTGTTTGTAATAAATCACACTTTCCTACTGACTATTTATCCATGAGAAAGAGAATCCTCAAACTGAGTTTGTTCTGGAAAATGTTCTGTTGCATTTCCAGATCCATTTTCTTAACATTGCTCCCCTCATTCAAGACTCCCTCAACAACCAATCAAAAACAGGCTCATAATCTAATGATGGCTACAAACAGCTGCATCAACTTGACTCAAATAACACTGAAAACCTTCAACTTAGTCATAAGTTTGTTCTTTCTTGTTGAAAGGGATCTGCATTGCTGTTTGTCCTAAATAAGGCTAACTGGTTATGCAGTTTGCTTATTACTTTGATGTTGCTGCTATGATACCTGACAGAATAGCAAAACAGAAAACCGATGGTTGGATAAATGGTAGCAAAAACACATTTGTTTTTTCCAGTTTGCATATAACAGCTTATATGGATTCAAGGGTGATGATGTCAGTTAATCTGTTTGTAGACTCAACAAAAGCTACTCAATTAAATACAACATTATACTACTGTATAGCAGGCATTTAGAACAGTTTATAAAAGTCCCTTCTTATGCTCCAGTAATAAAGCAGGGACTACATTATACTTCACAAAACTTTACAAATTTAATTTCGTTAAAAATGTCTACTGCACTTAAATCTGAGTTTTTACATTAATAAAATGTATATTTAATTCTGGGGAATCAAACTCTATTCTTTAATATAACATGAACAAATTCTACATGTAAAGTTGTGTTTTACTGATAGTCAATAAGCTGAATTACGGGTTTCAATTTCATGGAATGAGCTTTTACTGATGAAAAGAGTAAAATACAATGGATGCACCTAACCACACAGTGGTTAACCACAGTAAAACATAACATATAAGATTACACTGGTTATATCACAATCGGACAAAAGAGCACACTTAAAATGTATTTTACCTTGTAATTTTCTTTTATCAGCCATGACTTGTGGACTATGATACTGTCTTCATACCGTCTTTCACTGTGAGATGAGAAGAGTATTTAACAGTGTAGGTTCAATGACAGTTGGGACATGACCAAAACAATATTCCATAGGCAAAAAACATTAAAGCAGTGTTAATGTGTCGGTCAGAAATAACACGTATTTTACACAGAATTCTGAAACATATAAGTTCCACATTAAATCATATCCTAACACATGACAAATGACACTTAGCATTAGGACACTTTGCCTTTACTGATCATTAACACTTAACTCATAAAGATGTTGGTCTAACGGTATGACAGTTTAAAAAAGAAGCGTACGTTTAAGTCAGATAAACTTTTTAATATTCAAATCTAATACAGATGCCAGTATCAATTTTTTTTTTTTTTACTTTGGCTTCACTTAAATAAAGCTTAAAGCATACTGCTCTGGAAAACACCGGAGTCTTACATTCGCCTTAATTATATCAGGGGCCCGGAATCAAGCGGATACGTCAGGCTAGATCAGCGTATAAACGGTACATGGAGACGCCGATTTCACATCAGCACCGCTACCGAGCTGCGGAACCAGCTGAAGGTTTAAAGGAGCTGCAGACAACTCAGCCAATAATCCGGATCGACCAGCATGATTAGTGGTTGCATCTAGAATAAAGAGATATTCTGCTTATAATCAGTGCAGCGCAAATAAGTAAGAGCAGATTCACTAATTTGACAAACTCCGAATTACATTACTTTGCCAATATAGACGAAGACACAGATTCTGTATTTAAAGCGATCGCTACATCACTCCTAACGGTTTCCCTTATATGACTTATCTGAAGTTGTGTAAAGTACATTGCATTGAAGTGCGAATATGAGACATGTACGCGCTGTAGCTTGGAAATGGCCAGATCTTACTAGCCGCTCAGCGGTAAAAACAAATTCCCACGTTACTGGAAGCTATTCGGCGCCAGCTCAACCAAAACGGGTGCTTATCAACTGTGAGCTCCGGCTCCAATTTTTTCCCCAATTATTCTTCGACATCTACCGTTATAATTGTTTGCCTTTATTCCCTGGCCTGGCTGGTAGGCACTGTATTCTCTGCGAGGTACGAGTGATGCCTGGCTGGGTTCTTTAACCAGCTAGCCATGTACACAATTAGCCAGCTAGCAGCAGCCAAATCAAGCCATAACTTGGTAAAGAAAAAACACTCGAAGTTCATTGTGGTTCCCCTAAACGGAAAAGCAATTAAGCTACCTGAATTTTCTGGACTTTCCTTCGTCTTATTATCCGTCTTTTGGTACACTAATCCCACAAATCTTCAAGTAATAATTTTTATTTTATTATTTCTTTACGCCTAACAATCACTCTTCACATCCAAGATGGCCGCCAGGAACATCCCCCTCCTCCGCTGTTAGGCGGCCGGCCTGGAGCCCCGCCCACCGTCGTGTGATTGGTAGCGCGCGCACGCAGCGTAGGCTTCAGTGGTTAGCGTGACTGGTCGCTCAGGAGACCCCGCGTTTCCTCTTCCGCACGTCACGCCTGCTATAGGCTTATTTGGAAGGTGAAAGTTAACAATGCAACATTTTTCTGCCCATACAGGAATTCCTACTAATACGCGGCTGGTAACGAAAGTCACATGACTGAAAATGAAGCAGAAAACACCAAGCGCCTCAACACGTGTTAGATGTTTTTTTTTTTTTTTTTTTAAAGAATTTAAATATATTATTTTAAAATCGGATGGAGTTACGAGTAGAGCCGGTGTTGGTGAAAAAATATCTATACCAATTATTGGTACAAAATTTTGACTGAGGCTTGTGCAGTGATTCTATTGAATGGGTGAGGCTGGAATTATGTGATTGCAGTCCCTCTTCAGTGTTAACCAGGAGGGAGTGTACAATACCATGCGTGTTAGAGTTTCTAGCTTTAATTGGAAAGTGGAACACAGGGTGCTGAGGTTCATTATTGAATGGTTGAATCTCTCATTCATTCTCATTCAGTAGATAAGTTGGGCTTACGTTTCAGTCTAAAATGGTCATATATGTTTCTAAAATTTGCTACAGGGATATACTGGTCCAAATTAAATCTTAGTAAAAGTCAGCATTCTTGTACACTGCATGTCTTTTGTTTTTGCTCTTGATTGCCATAGGCAGGATATGATGATGCAAATGAAGGAAAGTATCTTGATTGCATGCCAACAATGTTGCACGTCTTCTTACAAATGATGACATACTACTTGAAATCAGCAGGCTACCTGCTATTCACTACACCACATGACCAGCTTCTCCAGGAGCCAGGTGGCCAATAGGTTAAGGAATGTACAGGACAAAGAGGTTCTGCACATTGAAGCACACAGCCATTACCAGCCTTGTATATGACACATTTTGAATTCTGTTGTGGAATGCTGTGTAAATGCTACACTGAAAGGTGGAAGCCTCCGTCAAGGATGATGAATTAGGAGAGGTGAGGATAGCTATATAAAGTGGTTGTTTTGACAAATGCATGTCAAACTTACGCATGACAAGTGCATTTTGAGAAGAAAAAAAACACTGTATTGCCCCAGAGATTTTATGCTAGAGCTTTAAATTTAGCTCACAAGGGAAATTTAGGTATTTTATGCTGTACTTCAGTCCACAACTGCCAAAAAAGTCATTAGCTTAGATGAGCCATCATAGTCTGCCACTTACCGTCAGATCAGACTGCTGTCCTCAGTTCCAGTCTTCTCAGCTTGAGTGGTTCTGTGAGACAAATGGCATTCTGCATGTGAGAACAACACCAAAATGGGTGCAGGCTAATGGTGAGGTACAGAGACAGAACATGTCAACTATTGAAACGCATTCAATTATTTCAAGTAGTGGCCTTAGACTGGAAACATCAAAATGAGAAAAATTAGATTTGGTGCTTTTGGAAACTGCAGCATTGCACTCCCGGAACAGCCAGTCATTGGGTCTGGCTATCTGAGCTGTGCTTATCTCCCCTTCACCAGCTCGTACTATTTCTGGAAGTACTGGATGAATCACCTGAAAATATGATTGCAAAGTACAATTTCTAGCATGAAATGTAAAATTTAATAAAGGTATTTTTACATGGGCAATTTGGTCCTCAAGCAAATTGGAACTCCAATTCACTTTACCATGGACTGTCGATGGAAGCCAGAGCACCAGGAGGAAACTCCATGACGACATGGGGAGAACATGCAAACTGCATTCATATGATGCCATGGCAGCAACCTGTATCCCTGGTCCCTGTGGTATGAGGCCTCCGTGATTGAGATCCACATCCCTAACATGCATTTATTGCATATTCCACTTACATGACAATTTACAGAATATTTCCCCACCAATTAGGTGGTTACTTGTACTCCTTTGTCTTTGTTTTAATGTCCAAGTTTGAAAATCTCTTATATTATTCTGGCCCAAGCAGAAAGAGAGTTCTGTCAATGGAAGTTGAAAACACTAAATTGTCACATAGCTCAGATAGTTCCAGGAAGTGCTGGGCAGGCATACAGAGAGACAGCAGAGATCTTTGGTAATTATTAGTCAATAAATATACAATATTTATATAGCACACTGACGTGTAGTTATATCAATAGATTTGTTAAAAAGTAAACTTCTGTATTATTAACAGCTTATTAACATCCCATGCACTGGCTGCCGTTAACACCAGCACACAGACAGCTGCGTTTGTAGTGGTGCCGTAACTGGGAGGCATGGACTGATGACGAGTGCCATCGTACCATGTTCAGTGATGAATCTCGGTTCTACATTTCCATGGATGACCATCATGTGCGCATATGGTCCATGTCGAGGGGAGAGGACCAATCTTGCCAATGTTGTGGAGAGACACACCAGCATTACTCCTAGCATCATGGTGTGGGGAGCCATAGGGTATGATTTTAGGTCATCTCTGGTAGTGAATCGGGGGACCCTGACAGCACAAGTCAGTGACATCCTGCGTCCGCATATCTTACCCTTCCTGAGACAGCACCCTGGTTCAGTCTTTCAACAAGACAACGCATTTCTGGACCACTGGTGTTATCTTGAGGTCCTTCCATGGCCAGTCAGGTCCCCCGATCCTTCCCCTAATTGAACATGTGTGGGATCAGCTCAGACATCAACTGAAACCCAATGCCAATCTGCAGGATCTCGGGGGTGCAGTTACAACAGCTGTGGGCCGACTTGCTGCAGGAAAGGATACACTATCTGTACGACTCCTTTCCACACCGTATCGCCGCATGTATCCCGGCTTGGGGGGTGCTACACCCTACCGACATGGGACCAACAGTGTGCCCATACTGCCCATTCTGCTGTCCATTTGATCTGATATTTGTATCATTGTGATACAGTCACATGATGCTTCACCACATGCCGATCCCTTTAATTGCCACCACTCTGTCTGGGTGCTTCACTTGTTTTGTCAATGAGTGTATATCTGTGGTGTAAATAATCTTTAAGACTTATTCATTAATGAAGAAACACAAACAGCATGTCGAGCAGTTTATCTGTGCCTTTTCCTCCAATTATTCACAGAAGGGAGTACAAATATGCAGTTTCCCCAGTGATGCTAAGAGGAAAAAAAATGGATGGCTCAGCAAAAAAAAAAGATGTACGTGAGGTAATTTTATTCAAACATAGCAATTACACTTTTTTTTACAAAACTAGTAAAAAAAAGTGGTGTTGAGTTTATTAAAAATAGTAATAAAATTATAAATATATACATACATACATAGATTCACACACATATACTCACTGGCCACTTCATCACGTACACCTGATTAACTGCTCGTTGAAATATCTAATAAGCCAGTCATATATCAGTAGCAGAAAGTATAAAATCATGCAAATACAGGTTAGCAGCTTCAATTACATCGAACACTGGATTGGAGAAGAAAGGTGATTTAAGTGACTTTGAATGTAGCATGATTGTTAGTGCCAAATGGGCTGGCAAAAGTATTTCAGAAACTGTTGATCTATTGGAATTTTTGCACACAACTCTCTGTAAGGTTTACAGAAAATGGGCCAAAAAAAGACATCCAATGAGCGGCGATTCTGTGGGCGACAATACCTTGCTGATGGCAAAGGTCAGAGAAAAATGACCAGACTGGTTCAAGGTCACAGAAGGCAACTCAATTAACTCAAATAACCACTCATTACCAGCAAGATATGCAGTAGAGTATTACTGAACGCACATGTCAAACCTTGAAGCCGATCAGCTACAGCAGCAGACCACACCAGCTGCCACCGTCAGCTAAGAACCAAAAACTGGAAGTACAGTGGGCACAGGCTGGCCAACATTGGACAATGGAGATTTGGAGAAACATGGTCTGGTGAGTCTCAATTTCTGCTTCTTCTTCAGATGGTAGGGCCAGAATTTGGCATGAAAACAAAAGCATGGATCCACCTTATCTTCTTTCAACAATTTAGGCTGCTAGAGGTGGTGTAGTGGTGTATGGGATATTTTCTTGGCACATTTTGCACCCCTTAGTACCAAGTGAGTATTGTTTAAATGCCACAGCATACCTGAGTGCTGCTGACCATGTCCATCCATTTATAACCACGGCGTTCCTAGCTTCTAATGGCTACTTGCAGCAGGATAAAACTGAGCTTTGTGACATGGCATCTAAAATCTGTACTGAAATGGCCTCCAGTCACTAGAACTCGGAGAAACGGGAGATTCACATCATAAAGACGCGGATTACGATTCTGCACTTTAAATAGTTCCTGCATAAGGGGCAGGTACCGTAGCACCCCCAGCACTCCACGTCCGCACATGCTTGCAGAATAGAGCCTAATGTGCAACAAGAGACATTGTTAATCTCAAGTCGCTAAATTTCATACTTTCACTTATATTAGAAATAACATACTCAGCCATATTGTCAAGGTGGATGGACCCTGGTCATCTGCAGATAGGTCAGCTGAACTCTGGCAGAGCAACGTTTCTCAAACTAGTCCTCGGAACCCCCGGACAGTCCTCGTTTTTGCTCCCTCCTAATTCCTTAGCAGACTAACTTTACTGAACTGAATTAAGGAAGTACATTTCTCAAGGGTTCATCACCCACACATTGGCCTTATCTGTACGGCATAATTCAGAAAAAAACATCACCAAATTGCTTTTAAATGAGTTGTGTGAGATGGAAAGAGGCTCATTCTTCCTACCGTGGCAGAAGCGCCATCAGCATACACTATCTAACCAGTCAGTTAGTGTTGGCCTCCAACTGACGGATGTGAGCCACCAATACACACTTAAGGCCAAGATGGTTTAATATTGCCTGAGTACTCTGGAAAAAATACCTTTAAGTAGACTGTACACTGCTTTATTTACCACTGCACAGGTACATAGTAATTCTTTAGTTTTTGCATATCCCATCTTATTCCCCTAGAGCGCACACACATACACACACACACACACACACAGAAAGTGAAGCTTGGCATCAGAGTGCAGGGGTTGTGATTTATCCAGATCCGCTGGAGCTGCTCCTGGGACAAAGGACCTTACTCGACAGCCCAAAAGTGATGTAATAACCCTGCCAGTTACAGGACTCACACGGCCAACCGTCCAAACAGCGCTGACTCCCAACACAGCCACAGAAGACCCACACAAATCTGCTAAATGTAAAAATGCATATGCATATCCAAGAAAAGGAGACATCAAAACAGCACAAGAAGTCAGCATACATCAAATTCATTTTAATGAGAGCAATTGGATTTCCAAAACAAAATACAACACGAAGAGGAAATAACAAAAAAGTCTGTGTCTGTCTTTTGAGGACTAAATAAGTCACAATATCAAAATTGAAACAGACAAACCAACTCAACAGTACAGTCACCAGATAAGCCCAGGACACAGCCATTTACAACAAACCCATCATTGATGACTTTCCCCTCAGGCAAGTTTGTACTGTAGTCCATTCTAGAGTCTGTATAGTGACAAGCCCCTCTGTTAATGTCAAAGTGTACGCCATTTCAATATCAGAATAATAAAAAAAAATTAACAGAACATCAGATCCTCTACTACCTCCTTTGACATCCTTGTGTAATTCCTGTCACATGAAGAAAAAGGGAGTAAGGAGGGAACATAAAAGCAGATTCGAGCAACATCTGACAGCCTCACTGACGTAAATTCTGGTCCTTGTGATAAAAATCCAGCAGGTGAATGAAAGCAATGGGAAAGGAAAGCAAAGGAAGTGTTCGTAAGTGTTCCTGAATGCTATTTCTACAAAACCTTTTCCAAACTGACATCTGACCCCTCTGCAGACTATCCACCCCAGTGTCAGCTCAGGCCTTCTCTAGCACTACACTACAACCCCCTGGCTGGCTGCTGCTTTGTCTCACTACACTGCAGATCTAGTGGCAAAGTTTAAAGATGAGCATAACACGATTACATGAAGCAGGGGAGGAGTTATGAACTCATAATGTGTACCACATTGCACTGCAGCTTATGGGGAGCTTAAAGTTGTAAAAAGACTTTAAAACAATTTTATAAAAAAATTTCTGCCCTGGTTTAAACTGCTTAATTTTCTGACAAAGTAGTGCTTTTTGGAAATGTATTCAAAACCTATGGAAAGGTCAGCCTGGAGTTTACCTCTGGCATGCACTACAGTACAGCTGAACAAATCCACAATTTAGCATTTGAGTTTTGTATAGTTCTCTGCTGTTCTAAGTTAACAGGAATAAGTTTTATGTCAGTCATTAATACAGACTAAATGCACCACAATATTAAACTTTAAAATGGGTCTTTGTAGTTCTGCAGGGTACCAGGGGAACACCAGGCCCCGCGACGCACTTCTACAGCTCTCCACATGACTGGTGCGACTCACGGCACACGGTGCTGCCCAGGAAATTCCAGATACCGGCTTGCAAAACAGCAGCCAGCACCAAGAGCTGGCTGGTGAAGGAGTACCTGCCACAACAACTATGCATGTAAGTTAGCGGGAAAAGCAAGGTGATCTGCACTCATACAGACGGAGAGGATGAGGTGCAGCTGACATGTATGAAAGCATACAGGTACATACATGTATAAAGCTGAAACAGGCTCATTCTCTTCAGTTCCATTTGTTTGAAAGGATTTCCGCCAGTTATCTGCTCATCTCAGCGGCATTTTGTATATAATCGACCTGACGCTTGATAAAATTTCCTCTATCCACCGTGTACCCATCCAAATACAAAAAAAAACAAACAAAAAACAAAAATCTCCTTCCCACTGCTGCCCACCCCACCCCACCTATACCCAGGTACAAAAAAACAGGCTACTTAGCATCAGGGAGACCCCAGGTCATGTTGACAAAGTAAAACCAGAACTCCTTCCCTGACAGTTAAAGCCCTTCCATCAAATGCCTTGATATAAAGACCCTCCCCCTATCTAAATGTGAAATGGTTCCTGCATCCCCAGATTTATCCCATACTTCTTTACAAACCCCCAGGTCTCACCGTCCCCGCTTAACACCCCCCCCCCTCCCCAAACCACATCTCTACCAGAAGTCTCGGCGGTGATAGGCATCAGGGTCGCAGTACTTCGTCACCACTACCCTGTTGGCAAATTTCCTGCCAGTCAGGCCTTGCATGGCCTTCTGGGAGTCAAACACCGACGTGAACTCCACAAAGATCTGAGGGCGACACACAAGATGGTTATGGCTGTGTGCATTACTGTGGGACAGCTTCCAGTATGACTTGGACAGAATGAATTTTAAAAATCAGATGAGTTCTGCTACAGAAACACTCAACAGAAACAGTAATTTAATTAATGACTGTAGCAAGTAAACTCAATTCATTTATACTCAGAGATGGTCTTTGTAGCAAATGTGACCTAAAACAGCCAGAGGCTCATACACAGAGCACTTGGCAGGTCCCTGACGGAATGGGGGAGGCCAAGCGGAGAGCGATCCCACCCCCAGCATGCCGTAGGGCCCCATCACTCACCTTGCCAGTGCCAGGCACCTCCAGGCCATCCACGGGCCGGGGGATCTCGATGCTCTTCACCTGGCCATACTTGCTGCACTCGTCACGTACATCCTCAACGATCTCCTCATACTCCTCGTCATCCAGGAGCTCCTCAGGGGCCACCATGTTCATGAGGCAGAGTACCTCGGTGGGTAGGCCACCCATCTGCACTACAGAGCTGCTCATCAGCCCTGGAACCTGCAGTGTCACTGGGGTCTGGTTCATGCTGCTCTGTGGGGGTGAGCAGGCCGGAACCAGTGACTCAGACATAGCTGAAAGGGCCACCCAAGGCATTGATAAGAGCAGGTGAGAAGCACCCCAGGACTCACCAGAGAGGCGTTCTTCGCTCCCACGCTGGCTCTCTGAACAAGAAGCTTCTTGTCACCAAGCTGCATCCCATTGAGCCCAGCGATCGCCTGCGAGAGCAGACACGGGCTTACAGAAGGTCCATACACCCGACAAGCGCGTGAGGAAGAAGCAAAGCCATGGAGAGACTGGAATAGCACACATAAGCTTTCCCCATAAAGGAGAAACCACCAAAGAAAAACCAGACCCACAGAAACAAAGCACACAACCACCCCCCCATCCTCCTAACAACTCCCAAAACCATGGCAGAGAGCCATGGTGAGAACCTCCACAATGTGGACCCCCAATTAATGCCACAGATCACACTATTAAAAACACATTTAAGAGCACTTATTCAAGACATGGTTGCAGTTAGAGTAGTCAGTTCAGAGAGGGTCTCGCCATCTGAGTGCCACATACCTGGTCGTTCAGGTTGGTGTCTACGTACTCACAGAAGGCATAGCCCTTGGACAGCCCAGTGGCACTGTCCTTCACAAGGTTAAAGGCCTTCAGGGGCCCAAATGAGGTCAGCAGCTCCTTCACCTGGACAAGAAAAGAAAACCAGACACATGAATGGTAGCATTAGGAGTAGAGGTCGACTTACTGGTTCTTCTGCCGATGCCGATATTTAGAAGTCAGGGTCAGTCGATGGCTGATATATGCTGCCATTATTTTTTGGCCTATTAATTAGACGTTTTCCCCTGTATTTGCATGGTAAAATATCACACTAATAAACACTGACTTCAATATAAATAGGGTGATCCGTGTCATCCTGGACACTTTGAGCTAATTCGGGTTTTGCAAACTACTTTAAACCAGAAAGACTCCTTTGTCTGGCCAAATAGTGAATTTCTTCTTGTGCTTTGACTGGTTTGTTTCCTTGATTGAAAGACTTATCCAGCTGTTTCACATTAACATTACTGACATATGTGCATGATTATAGGAGACTGACCAATCAGCACACAGCAAGAATGCAGCGCTTAGGTGAAATTCAGGTCCTTTTAATTGAAATGGCCCTTTACAAAAACTGTCCTAGTTCAAAGTGTCCGGGATGACATGGATTACCTATTTATCCTATATATAAACAAACTATATAAACTTAAAAACGCACAAAACTCTACCCATCCTTAAGGTTACATTTAAGCAGGTTGACGGCTCGCCATCATCACACCAGTTCCCGGCTATTCACGTTCTTTCAAAGCATCACTCCATAGCAAACCAGTTAAATATAGAGGTCTTTGAAAGATCAGAGGCCGGTTGGACAAAACACCTTAAGTTTTCCCCTTAAATATGATACTGCCAACGACATTAAACATTTTGCATCTGACAAATACAATTAAAATAAAAGCCAGATTTCCACAGGTGGCAACTTGGAAGTCATGCAAAAGTATGGTGGAAAAAGAAAGAGAAGCAGGCAGGCAGAACCTGAGCAGAGGGGTTTATTTTTGTATCTCAGTTACATTAAATGCATTAATGAATCCCCTTTTTTGCATGCGTCTACATATTTCTGCATAGAAAATTCGATCGAATAACCAGTATACTACTGTCCTTTTGCTGGTACCGGCGGTGAAACTTACCAGTATTAGCCAGATTAAATAATGAATTACAAACATGTCGCGGGCCATATAAATAAAATAAAAATCGACTGTTGGTCAAATCTAGATGAATTGATCATGATCGCATCTAGTCGCGGAATTCTCTTCTCGGGATGCATTCATTTTGTTCATTTACGGCCAAAAACAGTGTGTTGCAGTTAAGGTACAGTCAGAAGTACCCTAAGTTATTCTCCTCACTTTGGTTCTTAAATTCTTTTGTGCAACCGCTAAGGGAACTTAAAAGGATTCCATAAGTATAAGACCAAGATAAGGAGAAAAGTTTCAGTGTTCACATAAGTTTAAGGAAACCTTAAGGAGGACATTTAAGGATGTTTTGTGCAACCGACTTTACTTAAAGGAAATCTTAACTCAAGGTTGTTTGTGCAACTGGCCCCAGAATTTAAGCTGTACCATTCTCTTTCAGGACTTTTATGAAAATTTTGGCTGGGGTCCTGCACAGGCGGCAGCATGGGTCACGTGTTCCATAGCAACACTGGGCTGCCCGCAAACATGCCTGTCTGTAAATCAACTTACTGCACTCAGATATCTGCCGATGCTGATACATTGAAAAATGCCAAATATCAGCCCCATATATCAAATCGACCTAATTAGGAGACCTGCCTCCTACGTAAATCATAAGACGTCAAACAGGCAAGCAGCTGCAAAGCCAGGCAACACAGACCTGATCATCATTGAGATAATTGGGCAGGCCACCGATGAAGAGCTTATGGGCTGAATCAGGGACCACGGTGGACACCACTCCTGCAGACAGAACAAATAAACTTTATGCTCATCTGGCGGGCTTCACAAGGCTGGCATTCAGACCATCTGTACAAGTGCATGGATCAGTTCTTCCTAATTAAATCAATTAAAATGTGAAGTCAGACAGAAGACGGGTGTCGACTCAGTGACAACAGAGCCATACAAGATTGGAGCAATTTTATGGCAGGAAAACATTTCTCACAAAGCTGCTACAGCTGCATGCTAAGGGCACCACACAGTGATCTCACCTGGCACATAGACACTGGGGTTCTCACTCATGCCAGGTAGGGGCTGGTAATCGTGAGGCCGACGGATCTTAAGGCTCTGACCATGGAAGATAATTCCATCGAAGGCCATGGCCTGGGTGGTTTCATCCACAGAGCGAAACTGCAGAATGGAGCAGATGACGTTAGCTGCAAGCTGTGTAGGAGCATCGCGATCAGGCACTGTAACTGACTCAGGGATAACAGGAGGGGGACTACAAGGACTAAACTGAGAACGAGGAGTGAGAGGACGGGGCAAACCTCGAGGAAGGCAAAATTCTTGTCTTGATTGATCTGAACAGCAAGGACAGGATTTCCCGGGGCCTGGGTGAGACCACCCAGACGCATCTGGGCATTGAAAAAGTCCATCATGGACTCCTGAAAGCAAGCATACACAGAATCCATGTTTCTATATCTGTAGCAGATTATAGAGCAGGTGGAAATCCCTAAAAAAAAATTGAACTAGTAATTATGAGTATTAAAATATTTAAAATTTAACACTGTTTGCAAAGGAATGAACACTCTGAAATACAATACATTCAGCTCACTAAAGAGCTGCCAAGCATCAAGCAGAGCAGGCACCTCGGTGATGCCGAAGGGGATGTTTCCCACGTAAAGCCGGCGCGCCTGCCGCGTCATCTGGCTGCCCACCACCGGCACAGGGGTGGGGGTGACTGCCAGACCGTCCGGGGTCATGGTTGGCAGTAGGGCTGTGGCTGGGATTTGCCCAGCAGCTGTGGATAAGAAAAAGGGCGTATAGTGAGAAAACACAAGGGAATGTGCACAGGCAAAGTGCACAGTAGGGAGACCAGGGACAATAAGAAAAGGACAGAGGGCTGAGAGAGAGCGCATGTGTTACTGACCAAAGCAAATAAGGCAAATGGCGCGGGAGACACTGACCCTGCATGGCTTTGTACTGCATAGGGGTGATGTGCTCGAAGCCCGGGGGGGGCACATCCCAGTACTTTCTGACTTTCTTCTTCTTCTCGCGGTGCGGGGAGCGGCTGCCAAGGCAGATGGGAAGCATGAAAGAAGGCAGAGAGAGCAAGAGTGACGGCAGCCGGAGAGAGAGACAAGCCATGTGACATTACAAATGGGATTTAAAGGTAAAGTGCATTAATGAAGTCTGTCATCCTGCCCACAGAAATATACAGGAGTACTGCACATACCTGCTCAATACGAGCACAAGCACACACATTCATGCAAACCTCAGAGGAAAAAGGATATGGGCCAGTGTGCTGCACATGAAAAAGACACTACTGACCAAATCCCTCAGCTCAAACAGGTCACAGACAAAATGGCCTTCGGGATGTAAACTTCTGTTGGTTTAGAGCATGCATACTGCTCCTCAGCCTAATGCAAGACACTAGATGAGTGATCACTCAAGGTGCAGAACACACCCCCACTACACTTCTTGCCTCTCAGCTTGGGCACAGAATCAGCCGCCCAAGCCTTTGTGCCTGTGACGGGAAGCTCAGTTTGAGCCCCTGCTTCTGCAGAATAGTCACACGTGCGTGGGCCTTAGCCCCCAGCTCCAGGGATGCTGCACACTGGCTGACCCTGCACTGTGAGCCCCAAGCTTGCTCTCACCTGTACATGCGTCTGTGTCTGGCTCATGGAGAGCAAGATGGGGTTTCTCCAAGAGGATTAAAGTATCACTATTCTATCTCCATACCTGCAATTTATCAACCAATTTCCCTGAAATAATTATTAACATTTCATTAAGGTGGCAGCATAACAGCCACGCCAGTTCTAAATCACACAAATACCACTTTGTTAACCAACATATTAAAGACTGAACAAAGTCTGATATTTCCTCACACTGGAAAGTATGTTAGGGCATCATCGAGTTCCCAGCTAGGCAAACCCATCTAATAACTAGAATGACTGGGCCATGTGCACACAGTATAGTGTACAGTATTGTCTTTCTACACAATGTTTTACATAAAGGAGATGAGAACAATAAAACCCTTAACTATCTCGTTCATGCACAATGATAAACCGGACACCACCACAACTTTGCCAATATCAATACCTAGAATTAACTATTACCTAGTATTTTTTACATGCAGAATCACAGGATTGAGTCAAATTTAAGAGACATGGCTGTCACAGATGCATGGGCAAGTGTGACAATACGGGTCTATGACCGAAAATTCCAGCAAAATAGGCCTAGAACAAATTTGCCAGACAAAATGTTGGTTTACTTTGGAAAAAGCAGCAATCAGCCATGAGCTAGAAACTAAGTGAATGGTACTGGAAGTAGTCTGAATCGTGTAAACTGTAGGAGTCTCTCTCAAAAACTAACATCTAAGCAAAGAAAGTTCTTTGCTAAATGTTTGAACCACCTAGACGTGCGCTCACCACCGAGCCAGCACTACTTTTATATGCATTAGTCCAACATACAGATAACCTTTCTCAGAGAAATAGAAAAATTGTTTAAAATGGATACATACGGCCAGGTGAAATATCCGTAGCCTGGCAAACATAGTTTAGGCGATTGCTTATCTAACCGAGTCGGTGGTATGCAGCAGTGGCAGTATCTTTCTGCATCCCTAAGAGCACCTCCACGGGCAAACAAGCACGCAAACCGATTTTAGGGCCGCATGTAACACTTTTCCTTCACTTGAAAATGATTTGCAATACCAATGTAAGGCGTACCGGGCACCGCATACCTCACAACGATCTCTTGGGGCTGGTTCTGGTTCTGGTTCTGATTCTGATTCTGTGCGCTAAAATGACAGGAGGAAAGGAGGGTTACGTTTGCAGACGGTCAGACCAGCAAGTTTCTGTATAAAGCAACCGAGCTGCAGCCGCGGAGCGCCGCACGCCGGCGGCCTGGGGGCCTGGGGGCCGGACACGCACCTGCGCCTCTGTCTGCGGTCCTTGCTGTGGCTCCGCCGGTCCCGGCTCCTCCTCTCGTGGCTTCTCCTCTTCCTCTCCCGGCTCCGGCTGCGGGACGGGGTGCGTCGGCGGTGCCGGTTCTCTTTGTCCCGCTCTGGGGGTGATACGGTTTAAAGCGAACACCACAGATCAATCAAACTTACCGAAATCCCCCCCCCCCCGACGGAGCCCATAAGGCACCCGAGCCGCAGCCCGGGCACCCTACCCCGAGCAAAAAGCACATGGGCCGGCGGGCCGAACTCTCAGCGCCCCGAATAAGTGAAAAGATGACGGGAAAACCCCGGGATAGAGAAAGCGGCGCGTTCAGGCGGCACTTATGGACCCACCGTGCTTGTTTTCGGTCAGCTGCCTCTCGAATTCGTCAAACTCCGACATGTTGGATCCGTGGTGGAGCGGAAGGTCGGGCCGCCTGGGAGGACTTAGCTAACGCGGGCGTCGTGTACCAGGAGAAACAAGTCCGCCGATATCGCTTCTCGGCCCAGAAGGATCCCCGCGAAACTACGCAAATCGGGAGAGGCTCGGGACGGACGAGTCAATCGCGAGCGGGAAACCTCCACCGAAGCGCTCGCCGAGCCAGCGTCCTGCTTTTTTCTTTTTTTTTTTTGTCTCCGACGTTACTCAAACTATCCGGAGTCCGCCTGACCCCCGGCGAAAGCCCGAGCTCACCCACACCCTCCGAGTCCCGTCGAAAGAGAGAAGCGCCGTCGCTAAGCCGCCGCGGGCGCTCCCGATCACTCGGCCGAACGTACGCTTAATCGTCTTTTTGTTTCCTGAGGGACGAAACGCGGCCTGCCGCCTCAACTCGCCGTCTGGCCCGCTGACTCCCGCGTTGCCGGAAGTCTCCGTCGTAAAGCGCTTTCCTGCCTCCGCCCGATCTGCGTTACAAACGAGCGGGCGCCACCTGCTGCCTCGGATGACATGATGCAGGTCGCAGATGATGCTGCACATTCGTTCACTTTCAGCCTTAAAATTACGCACCCCCCCCCCAAAGATACACACACACACCGACCCACCAACTGTGACAGCGTAATGCCACGTGACACAGGAACAGGGGGTAAAAACAGGTATTATAATAAAAAACACAAAAGGTTTGAGTTTATATCTAGTAGCGATGAGCAGATAAAGTCTCATGGTGCACATGAATAGTCGCACTAAAGTGTCGGGAACAGTGTTGCTATTTTAATACATTAAACAGCGACACCTGGTGTATTTTAGATGTTGTGGCAGCCAGCCTGGATGAAAAGCACAAACGCCACCTCATTCAATTACGTGCAGTTAGGTATGTGCACTCTGTTACAAATACACATGCCGTGTGGGGGAAGTTACACATGTCAGTATGAATGTCAGTGTTAACCTAAGTAAGCTAACCAATGTCAACACATTGTGTGTATATTAAACATGTTTTACAAATGGAGAGCAGCTGGGGAAAGAAATTATGCTTCTGCAACTGGAAAGGTCTAGCAGGGATGCCCAGACCTCCATTACCAGCCACCTCCTCCAGCTCCACCAGGGGAATACCCTGGCATTCCCAGGCCAGCTGAGAGAGAGAATCTCTTCAGCGTGTCCCTGCCCCACGGCCTCTTCTTGTCTGGACATGCCCGGTACACATCCCTGGGGGAGTCGTCCAGGAGGTATCCTAGATACATACCCGAACCACCTCAACTGGCTCCTTTCAATGCAGCGGTGTAGTTTGTCTACTTTAAGCCCCTCCCAAATGACCGAGCTCCTCCCCCAATCTCTAAGGCTGAGCTCATTCTTTCGGTCACTACTCAAAGCTCATGGCCATAGGTAAGGGTGGGAACGTAGATCGACTGGTAAATTGAGAGCTTCACCTTCTGGCTCAGCTCCCTCTTCACCAAAACTGCCGATGCTGCCCCAATCCGTCTGTCAATCTCCTGCTCTCTTTTTCCCTCACTCGTGAATATCCACCCTTTTCCGGTCGAGAACCATGGCCTCAGATTTGCAGGTGCTGATCCTCATTCCAGATGCCTCACACTCAATTGCAAACCAGTCCAGCACATGTTGCAAGTCACAGCCTGATGACACCAGCAAGACCACATCATCTGCAAAAAGCAAAGATTAGATCCTGAGGCCCCCGAACCAGACCCCCTCCACCCCTTGGCTGAATTTCTAAATTCTGTCCATAAAAGTTGTGAACAGAATCTGTGACAAAGTCCAAAACCCACCAGGAATGAGTCTGACTTACTGCTGGCAATGCGAACCAAACTCTCACTCCATTTGTACAGGGATCTGATGGCCTGCAACAACAGGCCTCGTACCCCATACTCTTGGAGCACCCCCATAGGAGCCCCCCCCCCCCCCCCCCCCCCCCCCCCGGGGCGCCCCCCCCCCCCCCCCCCCCCCCGCGGCCGGGGCGGGGGGGGCCGCCCGCCCCCCCGCGGGGCCGGCGCGCCCCGCTGGGGCGCGGGGGGGGGG
>JAODKM010000042.1:13768918-13821031 GCA_026780845.1 Petrocephalus sullivani
ATGTAACTCAAAAACATACCAGTTTCAAAAGCACCCTTGAAACTTGAATTACATCCGTCTGTATCTTCACCTGAAGGAGGAAAAAAAAATCACAGAATATGTAACATAAAATCAAAATTTAGTTACAGGGCAACCACATAGTAAATCAATTGATTAATGATGATCAAAGGTTAAAAGCAAACCCAATGTATATGGGGTAATGCAAAAGATGTGCAAAAAGGTTTGAAATGTTGGATTGCAAGTTCAGTAACCATTTGAAACTAGGGGTGGTAAAGAGTACTCGAGTACTTGAATACATAAAAGTACACTTGCATACTTTAAAGTGTACCCAAGGACTTGATGGTGAAAGCAAATATATATTACAATATTCGGTAATATATAGGGACACAAATAATATAACAGTACAATCATACTTAATGTAGTAATTAACCAGTAAGTAAGTATTAGTTACGTACTGATCCCCAGTTCTTTCATCATTAATCAGTCATAACGGTTCATGTATTTCATGCAGTTACTATATTTATTCATGATTTGTACTTGAGTAGTAAATGAGTTACTAAGTTAATTGTGCCTCCTCAAGTAAAGTGTTACAAAATTTTTGTATATCCAGAATTCAAATGCCTTTTTACAAGTGAGCATGCAGCTGAGTACAGCACGTTGCATACAGCATGCAATACAGACATATGATACACATCAGGTACTAGAGATTTAAAAATGACTATAATGCACATCCCTATTTGAAACTGTCACAGCTGAAATCATCAACACTCAAATATGACTGCAAGTCTGACGTACGGGTCCTCTAAGTCTGCGACTGAGATGAATAAAACATTTCAAAATCAATCAAACAGTAATCTAGACATCTTGGGGGTGGAAGTATTGTCAGTCAGAAAAATAGATTTTTTATAGTTTTTTGTGTTTGCTTCATGAAAATTGACAGATAACTACTGATGTAATAGTAATCAGACTGATATTCAAACTATTTTATTCACCACCTGACATTTTTAAGCTTTAGTGTGGAACAGAAAATGTATTGAATGCCAGTAGTCAGTGGGCTTTGTGTGTAAGTGTGCATGTCACTGATATACATTATGTACTACATATACCTGAACTGGCTAAAGGCTAATGGCTAAAGTAGTGATCCTCCTTTTGTATTATATTAATAATATGTTAATAATGTTATATAAGCATATTTACCTGTTGACGGGCATGTATAATTATTTTCCAGTATAAGCACTTGATCGAATAATGGGTCATTTTCAATCCTGGTTGGCGTCGCCGTGGAATTTGGGAAATTTGTTCCATTGTAGCGGCTAAAACCCGTAGCCAAACACACTCCGGTTCCATTGCCATCTGTTTTCATTTCATAGTAGGAAGCGTTAACTTCCACCTCTGTAAAAACACAGAAAAATACAGCTGGTCAGAAAATGCTCTCCAAGTGTACATGTGATACTCTGTATTATTGATTAGCTAGATTACATTAGTATTAGATAAATACATTTCTTGTACTTCTTAGAGTTTCACATATTAAACAAAACAAATCCAGTAAAACTTTCTGAATATTTGAGAAACACATACGGATGTTTTTATTCTTTATTTATTTTTTTATACTGTAAGTATTTGTGCTTCTTCTGCTGATTAGGCTTGTCCTAAAAATCCACTAAAAGCATACACATTTACACATCAGTTACCCCCAATACAATAACCAAAAAGCAATGGGAAATTAGATTAGAGCATCTCAAACTAAACATCATCATCATACAAAAATAACATTTTATAACAGAATTCTATACACTTTCAAAATCATTGTTGAATCATCCATGTTTTACAATTGTTGAATCATCCATGTTTTACATATACCACATTCTGTGAGCTGAATCACCTTGAGGTTTAGTTCCTGATCCAAATGTGAGTTTCCAGCTGCCTGACGTTAAAGTCACACAGTGAGCAGACCTTGGCCACTAACCCTATGTTCATCAAATTATCTTAATCTTGTCAATTTGCAGCCATTAGAATCATATTTAAAACAACTACAGCTGCTACAAGGAAAGATATCTTCTGGATAAATTTTACATAATCACATATTTTTGGACAAACAGTATCACCAAAGACAGACGGGCTCCACCAGTACTTGATAAACAATCAATGACAGAGAATCTTAATTTTATCTTAGAATAGCAAGATAAACATGGTATTGGTGTTCATCTGGATTTGACAAATTAAAATTTTATCCAGTTATGTGCAGTGTTATTTCATACTCTACTCCACAAACTCCAAAAGTAATTTTTCACTCTCCATAATTCACGCTTTCCACAGAGGTCATCTAAGATATCCACACCTACACATAAGCGCCATCCCCTCTCAACCATGTGCCTGCTAGATCCACTTCATAAGCAGCACAGTCAGCTTTTAAATATAGCTCACAACACCTGATTTTACTTACTGGACTGAACAATCAGAAGAGTTCCTAGGCCAAATACAAATCTATTTGCTCCAAGCATCACACACTGTTCAGCGGCTTTACGACAAAGTCAGCCTGAATGATCCGTCATTCACAGTGCCACACAAAGCTTAGCAAAAACATATTTCCATTCAAGTCTCAAACTCCTGCCACAAAAGCTGTTTCTCAAATATCCACCATCTAATCAACCTACTCATGGCGATATATCAGGGACCAAAGCCACTGACCTCCCTCACACACTTAAGATCGATTACCCATAACAAAATACAAGCTGTGATATGAAACAGGTGCAACAGAAAAGGGTAACTTTTCATTTATTATTAATAACACTTACTTGGCTGTACCCAAACTCAGGTTCCAGATCCGAAAGTTATCTTGTAGTTGTTACTCACACTGTGAGGTTAGGCAGATCGAAGACTGCACATCTCAAAGCAACTATGTTTACCAAATGTTTACCAAAGTGTTTTTACCGTGGGACATTTTCATTATCTAAGATCAGATTATGCACCACAAGCTATACTGTGAATATATTTGTTGATTTCATACAGAATGTAGAAAAGAGTTCACATGATATACTTAGGATACACTTATTTGAATTCACAATGAAACACATTAAAAAAGCTCTGCTCTTTCTGGAAAGAGAGTCATTCTGATAATCATCTGGATTCCTATAATAATGAGTCCTCAACATAAACTTCTGTAAAGTTTGATCTTGTTATTTATGCGTATTGAAAACTTAGATACAAACAACACTACAGATAATTTCATCTGAATGTAAGCCATTTACTAGGGATATGTGAAAAATGTGTGTTGTTTGTGCTCAGTAGTATCACACAAAAATGTGCTTCAATAGCTTAGATTTAGCTTAAAGGCTAAATGAATTACCGGATTGAAACTCAGCTCTTCACTTATACTTTGTACATCAATATGTTCAATGTAATCATACACTATTCTTCAGTTATTACTGTCTTGTGCTTATGGTTAATTGGTTAAGTACCTCATTATAACTAATTATAATGTCATAACTAATTGTACCTACCTCACATGGTCTCTGGGCCAGTAGCCTTGCAATACATAAGCAACCATCCAGAATTATTACTTTCGTCTCAAATACATTCAAGGTTAAAAATAAAAAGAATAACATATGATTAATTAATAACTTGAGTATAAGTCACTCACTTGACTGAATCCAGACTTTTGTTCCAGATCCAAAAGTTATCTTGTAATTATTCGCATTCACACAGTAGGAGGGCGAGAGTCAAAAACTAAATACTTTCAATACCAGTGCTTTGTATCTAAACCAGCTTCCATAATCATGCCAAAATGGCATAAGCAAAACACCTAAGACTGCATAAACCCCACATGATTTTGCATAGAAATCCAATACGAAAAATATTCACTCCACCTTTCCCTTCATTAATTATTAGCCTATGGTAAATTCTCTACGTATTCATGCTTTCACTCAGAAGGAAATACATTTTTATAGACACTACCTTGTTATGTCATCTGTGTTAAAAATATTATGGGTGAATTCACCCTGGGCATTGAACCAACAACCTTCTGACTATAGGGTGGCATCCGCAGCCCCATAACTTGCCCTGCCCTGGTAATTTTCAGCAAGAAAGCAGTATATCTATAATGGTTAAATAAAAAGCAACTTCTTACTGATTACACCAGGAGTCTAGTCCCACTCCCAAAGGTGATTTTCACTCCCGCATTCACACAGTCACACACAGCCCAACAAATAGAGCAGGACCCCCCCCTGCCTGCCCAGCCATCCCTGGGGGTCCAGGCTTCCTGGTCCCTCAGCACTCAGCTGCCATGCTTCTTAAATAACCAAACGCATACCTACAGAAACAGCTTGACCATCTCACACAAGACAGAAGCCATGCCATCCTGTGCCCTTAAATGACAGAATAATCACTCTACTTCCAGGTCTTAATATGAGTTTGTCATTTATTCGGCTTCATTAAAAGATTTCACAGAAAGTTTCACAGTCGCCTATGTGCGTCGGTTCATCTGGGAAGTGTGCACGTGATGACCACCACAGCTGGTAACGAGCTGTACACATATTACACGGCCTAATGGTGACGATCAGTATTAAAAAGGATGACCAACATTTCTCATATAACACACACACAAAGGAATCACAGGAAATGTACCTTCATCCACTGGGCATCCCTTCCAGATGGAAGTAAATCAGTATCTCCCACAATCCCCTGGTCAATCACAATGTCCAACACCCAGTCATCTTAGTATTTTAAATATGCAGTTGAATTTAATTATTCAGACTTACTTGGCAAAACGATTAACTTGGTTCCAGAACCAAATACAATCTTGTAGTAGTTATTCACACAATGACTGTGTCTATTGCAATAACTTCCTATGACAGATGTCCTCATCTAAGTCATAGGCCAAAATGCCCATATCACTGAGGATTGTAAGTAAAACAAATGACCACAGGCGTTCATTTAATCTAACTATTAAAAACATTTGCTTATATACAGGGTTGTAAACTTTAGCTGATCTTGGAGATCACTACATCTTACGCTTAATTATCCTTGTTTTTCTATGGAACTATACAAATACTTGTCATCTTCAATCAGAAAAATCAGACATTTTCTTCCAGAACATTATAAAACACACACAACTGCTGAAATACAAGCATCTACAAAGACCTCCCACCTACACCCTTCAGTAAGTATTATGTGAGGTTAACAATCCAATCTAATATATCCAAAGACAAAATATCAGTTTTATCAAATGTGTCTCTTGGCTTATCAAGAGACTTATTTGGTTGGACCCAGATCCAAACATTATCTTGACGTTATTAGTTTTCCTACAGCACAAGGATGTGATTCCAATATTATACAGTGCTATGCTTCCATATTTGCCAATTGCCATAAGATAATCCACATTTTCCTGAGTATGTTTAGCTCAACCAACAGTCTAATAAAAATCGCAAATGAACAGTCCAAGAAAAGCATAACTTAACAACTTACTAGATTTCTAAATGGAAACTGACAAATAAAAATATCTTCCTGCATGCTGTGAACAACAATAGATGACATTTTCTTTCTTACGTGATTCCACAATGAGCTTGGCTCCACTTCCGAATATGAGCTTGTATCCATCATTCACACTGTCAGTAGGAGCTCAGCAAAAACACCCTTAGTAATGTTAGCCACCCTGTCACACGGACAAAATGAAACCTACTGTATACAGAAGAGTAACACCTGTATGTCTGTCAATCAGTTCATCGCTGTGAATATTACATGTACAAAGTCATACTCACTAGATTGAAATGCCACTTTAGTTCCTGATCCGAATACAAGCCTCAAGTTTCTGCCCTAGAAGTCACATAGTGTGGGGCCCTTGGACACTAACTCCATGCTCACACTGTACATCAATCCTTCGCACTTCTGTTCAATGCCATGCTACATCAACATGTATTACTCAATGACAGATTAATTAGATTTCAAACAGCTTCCTCTAAAGTCTGCATGAATTAGACTGTAACCTTGAACTAATATCTTTAAAGATAATCTTTAAAGTAAGAAAACATCAGTCGAAGCAAAGTTGTACAAAGAACTTTGCTACTTTGTACATCTTGCACATCTATATGAAATTCATGTTCAGACAGCTTAATGCTGATAAATCATTAAAGTACTTGCCATATAGATTTGAATTCAGATCCTCAGAACTTACTTGAATGAACCAAAAGTTGTGTTCCAGATCCAAACGTTATTTTGACATTATCATTCACACAGTGACAACCAGTGGATCAAATACTAACCAAGTCAGTGCCTGTGCCTAGGCTTTCATCACCACTAATTAGACATTTACCATAATGGTGTGTAATACATTTAAAACCACTTTCCAGATTACTGATTTATGTTTCAAAAGCTAAGAAATTCCTTCATGACACACCTCATTTAAAATTTTCCGCCCTTGCCCCAAATTATTATATCAGTGATCTGTGAAACACATGCATGTAACACTGTACATTTTGTTATATTGATAAATACAGATTAAATATCTTACTTGACTCCACAAAGACATTGGTTCCGCTTCCAAAGATCAGCCTATATGATCCATCATTCACACTGTAAGTAGGAGCTCAGCCAAAACATCCTCCACTCTAAAATCACTGACAACAGACCCCGCACATAACAAAAACATAGCTAACATTTAATATTTAAGCAGTACATTTATTTATAAATATACTCTATAATATACTATCTAGTATATAGTATACTATATATTATATATGGTTTGGTAAAAGAGCTCTCCGGGACTATAACTGAGCACTAATTGAAACTGTCTGAGTAGTATGGATAATTTGCTCTTTTAAAACAAAACACTAAAATGTACCAATGCTGGCACTGAATGTAATGTCACCAGAAACAGTGCTGCAAACATTTTATTACCCACTTTATACTCACTAGATTCAATGGTCAGTTTAGTTCCTGGTCCAAATACATACTTCCAGTTGGCTTCTGCAGAAGTCACACAGTGTGGGGGCCTTGGGCACTAACCCCATGCTCCATGACCCCCTGTCCACACTAAGTCGGACCCCACGGTGCCCTTCCAGTTATTCTGAAGAAAATGCTGAAATTGTTGCGGTTTCAGGAAAAACACATTCTGGCGATTCTTCCTGCTACAGTATGCTGGTATTTATTATCTGCCATTACAACTCAGTTTGTCTTGGTAATACCATATTACAATAATAAACTACGGCCTTATTTTAGTAATATTTAATGTGAAGCCATTCTGTCTTTTATTTCTTTTCCATTTCTATTGAACATGTTCTTTAATTAATGTTTTAAGTAAGAGATAAACTCTAATAACTAATATATTAGATAAAACTTTTTATCTTACTTGATTCTACAAAGAGTTCCATCCCACTTCTAAACACCAGCTTTCCAGCTGCATCATTCACACTGTCACATGGAGCTCAGCAAAAATACAGGAGCTTAATCACCACTAGAATATAGCCCTCCCAACCTGGAGTCCTCACAAGATACTGCATAACATTTTCACTATTGTATTGACACTGCCAGAATGTTACTCAATTGAAACAGCTAGAATATTACGATATAGTATGGGAGTTATTGTATTCAAATAGCAACCATGTTACAGCATTTTCAATGTCCAAGTGTTACTGTATTAAAATAGCTATAATGTGTAGCATTTACACAGTCTCAGTTTTACTGCATTAAAACAGATATGTTGTCAAGACTACAATGTCATGCACCATATCAGAAGTTTTAAGAAAAAGCACGCTTTTAACTTTTTGTTGTAATAATATGGGTACAAATGTGTACAAATATGGGTACTCCCAAGCTGAATATGATCCTGTCATAATTACCCAGACTTCAGATACCACTTAAACATCTCCACACAACGTCCATTTGCAAACAAGACTGCCCACATCAATCTAAGCCTTCCTATCTGATCAAGAAATTGGTGTTAAACTGAAATATTCGAGACACCATAAATAAATTAAAGAAAGTAATTTTAACACAGTTAAAGGAACCGATGACTGTTTACGTCTACTTACTTGGTAGAATAATTAATTTTGTTCCTGATCCAAAAGTAATCTTCCCATAATTATTCACACAATGGTTTGTCCTGCTGCAATAAGGTTCTAGCATCTGAATCGGTCATTACCTAGACAAATCTGGGACAGAAACGTACACTGCTATTTTCATATCAGTTTCAAAGTAATATTATTATTGTTCCACCAAATAAATAATCAAAAACGTATTTTCAGCCTTCTGACTCCCTGAACTAAAATCTACTAGAAAAGAAAAAATGTAAATTGCTTCAGATAGCCTAACGATATTTTTGTAAGAATACTGTTTTTATAGTTTAAAGTTTTACAGTTACTCACTTGATTGAACCAGGACTCTTGTTCCAGATCCAAAGGTTATTTTGTAGGTATTAGTATTCACACAGTGTGATGAAGAGGATCATAAACACCGAGGCCAGCAGCCTGAACCTCACCTTAGCCAGGTTTCACCCATACAAGCCAACAAAGCTTTTCCAATTCTGACACAGAGCAGACAGCATTTCTGGCTATTCGTTGTTCATTGTACAGTATCAATTTATAGTAATTTCAGATTTTTTAATCAATCCATCAATCCAATCATCCATTTTTTTGCCTGGAGCAAGGTCACAGATTTTTTCATCTTTACAGTATCATCTAGATTTAAAGTCACAATTAAAATCAATACCCGTCTATAAAATACAGTGGATAAAATGATGAATTTCTCAGTCTTTTAAAACATTTTATATTTACTTTATCAGACCAGTATAGCCCCATCACTGAACATGAATGTCTTTTCAGAAAGAAAAGATTACATCCAATAAGCACAACCGATGACTTAAAGATTTATAATTAAAGCTTGGCAGAGGATCATCCAAAGGTATACTCACTGGTTTCAACAGTCAGTTTGGTTCCAGTTCCAAATAAGATTTTCCAGTTGCCTGAACCAGTCACACAATGTAGAAGTCTGGGACAATATCCTCTTAGTGAAATAACTGTTACATCTTTCATTTTTTACTTGAACCCTTACTATTCTTACTACCCTTTACCAAAAATATACAAAATATATAAAGAATTGTATTTTATCTGAAGAACTGAATTTAACCATGACCCCCAATTTCCACCTGAGAGAGAATCTTTCATCACCACTTATAATGATAATAGTAATAATCCTCAATTTTAGTGAGCAATACACAAATGTTCTTATTTCTTATTCATTCTGCAAATTTTACAAAGTATAACAGTAAAAAAATAAACTCTTACTTGGTTCCACAATGATTTTGGTTCCACTTCCAAGTATTAGCTTCCTAAGTCCCTCATTCACACTGCCAGACAGAGCTCAGCAAAAACATCAGCAGAAAGCCCCCCCACCTCAGCCCCATCCCCATGACCACTGCAGTACGGCTGGACAACAGAGGATGACGCCCCTGCCACACTCGACATCCGAAATGACCTCACAAGCCAAGCAACAAGCTGGGTCACAGTATTCTGGTGTGTCCCCCAACTACCCCTGTAAAACAACTGAAACCTCAAGTCCTCTAGAACAGCGTTTCTTGGGGACCCCAGATGGTCCACAATTTTGCTCCCTCCCAGTTGCCTGCTAGACAGTCCACATTTTTGCTCCCTATCAGGTCCCATTAAACATGGACTGTCTGCCAGGTAGCTGGGAGAAACACTGCTGGTTGAGAAACGCTGCTTTAGTCCATTGACATGGTCCATCTCCTACATCGACAGGAACCTACCATCATTTGGCTCTAATTAATATCTATAAAACAGTGGTAACCATGGCTTAGTAAATCACAATTTAAATACAACATTTGTATTACAAACTAAATACAATATTTGTATTTAATTGCATTACATTTTACAATTTACAAATTTAACTCATTGTGAGAGAATTCAGTGATGTAATGCACAGGCCAAAAGTTTGTCTAAAGGCATGACTGGTAATGTTTTGCCAAAAGTGCTTTAAAATCAAGATTTTTACTTTTTTCCCGTTTTTCAGTTGATGCTGTTTAAGAAAATCATTTTCTTTCTTACTTGGTTCCACCAGGAGTCTGGTCCCACTCCCAAAGGTGATTTTCTGTCCCGCATTCACACAGTCACATATAGCTCAACAAATACTGCAGGACTCTCCCTGCCTGTCCAGCTTTAATTCCCTGGGGGTCCAGGCCCCTTCCATTAACCTTCACATCAGCATCTTCACACACATTTCTATTTAATTACATTAAAATCTGTTCATAAAGGAAGATCAAAGACATACTTACTTTGCTGAACTATCAGTTTTGTTCCTGAGCCAAATAGCAGTTTTCCACCACCACCAGTATTCACACAGTGTCACAGGGCAGTATGTAAACCTCGGACTCTGACTCTCTCCATATATAACTCCAAAATACTCTACCATAAACTTCCCTCACTAATAAACTCTCTAGCTGAGCATAATCAGGGCAATCTGAACAGCAAATCTAAAAATAAATTAAATTAAATGCTTGCAGTGACAGTAAAATATCACTAGTTAATATATATATATTTATATATTTTTTTACCAAAGTGGTTCATTAGAATGATAAATATATGATGCTTACATACTGCTCTTAAAAATACACAGTATTTTTTAATGCATAATACAGTACAGAGGGTCAGATTTGCTTACAGATCATTTCATTATTTTTTCCACTGATGTGATACAAAAGAGAAAGTAAATTATAATCGTCCTGAATGACAGACTTAAGACAGCACTTACTTGTGTGTATGATCAGTTGTGTTCCTTCACCAAATATTAACTTGCTAAGTCCAGCACCAGTATTCACACAGTGTTACACTACAGCACATTAAACACTGTCCATCATCATGCATTTACACTGACCTCACCCTACAACCTAAAGTCACTCATTTAAAAAATAATCATCTCAGCACTGTGATAATGTGAAAAGGGAGAAAACCTCACTGTATATATATTTTTTTTTATAAAAAATTTATACATAAATAAATAAGATTACTGGTGACCAGACACACCCTGGGAAAAACAGTGAATAACACTTCACCAACACATAACACAGGTCAGCACTTACTGGTCTGTATGATCAGTCGTGTCCCTTCACCAAATATTAACTTGTAACCACCAGCATCATTCACACAGTGTTACAGAGCAGTATGTAAACTTCAGACCCTACAGGTACAGGGTCCTGACCCTGTCCATATGTAACTTCAAAATGCACTACAGCAAATCTAAAACATATTCATATTAATTTAACGCTTGCAATAATTAATTTGTGTTCTTTAAAATGTCACCAAGTAGTTTATCAACAAAATTAACCTATACATTTTCTTGCTCATATTTTCTTTTTAATATTGATGTAGTTCTTTAGTCCAATAAATGTGAATATATGATGTTTACATGCCGGGCTTACAAATAAACAAATAGATAGGGCCAAAAACAGCACAGAGGGACTGATTTGATTACAGACTATTTACTTTCCATGCATCTGATAGATCAAAGAAGTGAATTAAATTGTGACATCGCAGATAACTCAGGTCTATACTTACTGGTCTGTATGATCAGTTGTGTTCCTTCACCAAATCTTAACCTATTAAACCCAGTGCCATCATTCACACAGTGTTACACTGCAGTACAATATACACTGTCCGTCATCATGCATTTGCAGTGATCTCACCCTGCATTCATACCTTTAGAACTCAATTATCGTATGCTTTTACACAATGCATTTTACACCCCACAGAGAAAGTGGTTTAAACCGCAAATAACAAATAACAGAAATAGCAAGAGTTAGCACTTACTGGTCTGTATGATCAGCCTTGTTCCTTCACCAAATATTAACTTATAACCTCCACCAGTATTCACACAGTGTCACAGACCCATATATAAACCCATACACTGCAGATAGTGGTCAGGTCCTGAACATCTTCACATCTATGCAACAGTTATACCATGAACCATAGTGAAGTCTGATTGCTGTTTGCTTGCTGTTAATGCCTCTACAAGTAAATTACTGAAATAAACTAATACTCCATTTCATTGTTAAGAGCTTCATTCTTAAATTAATGAAGGAAAATATCTTACTAGATTCCACATAGAGTGTGGTTCCATGGTCAAAGATGATCTTTACTTGATTATTCACACAGTCACAAACAGATCAGCAAAAACTACCTCCACACATACTTAATCACACAGACTCTACAAAAGTATTAGAGTATATAGGCATGTACTTATATCAGTGGCACATTTTCTTCAATATATATTATCTTGCAATTTGTATGTATTAGAATAACATACACTTTGAGCAGTCAATATACTGCATTATACATACGTTCATAATGCATAATAATGCAGTCAAGTATTATAAGCTCTGCTATAACTACTTATAAAAATGCATAACACATTATATTCATGTGTATTATGCATTATGAATGCTCTATGAAGATCTCAGCTATAATGTATTATAAATACATAATGCAGAACAAAGCATCCTTAATTATTATTCTGACAATTATACGGCATTATGAAGGTATTTATAGCGCATTATAGATTAGACCTTCACAGAGCATTCATAGTGCATGAGAAACATGGCTATAATGTGTTACGCTTTCTTATAAATATTTATAGCTGTGTTTATAATAATATGCAACAGTTATTGTATTTAAAGGGCTAACGAGGCATAAAGGTTTTTGGTAAGTAGTCAAGGTGAGAATACTCACTGGAATTCACCCATAACCTTGTTCCAGACCCAAACCTCAGCTTATTAAATCCAGCACCCCTCACAGATAGAAAGGTCTATATAAAAACAACAGTCCACCATCTGCACCCTTCAACCAGCTACAGAAACAGGGCTCCCTACCGCCTGCCTGTAATCACTGAACTGTCTTTGAATGACTAATCAAATCATCATCATCAGCAGCTGTCAATTAGCATTAACAGTGTTATGTGAAGAGCCAGACAGCGCCAAGGTCACACTTCGTCCTTCAGTCACATTTAGCACATGGTTACTGAGGCCAGACATAGAGTCTTGATGTTTTTGATGGTGATTTGTAAATGACATGTAATTTGTCTCAGACTCACTAGGGAGAGTGCCATTTTACAGGGTATGAAAAAAAGCTAATTACAAATGACAAAATTATGAGATGTCAGAGTGCCTGAGGATTGTGGGATGACCATCACCATGCCGGATTACTTACTTGTGTTTATGAAAAGTTGTGTTCCTTCCCCAAATATCAGCTTTGCACCCCCAAAGCCAGCATTCACACAATGTTTCAGGCCAGTATGTAAACCCCTATATAGGATATGTACACTGGGTAATCACATTTTGCATAAATCACAACCTTATTGAAATCATCGTGTTCCTAACACTGTCAGTCTTACTATGTCCTTTGGATAAACAGGTTCATGAATCAGATACATCTGTATACAGAACCAGCGTATTAAATTAACCTAAGATCTATTCACATATTGGTAAATAACTGTCCACAAAAGCTGAAAATAGCAAAAAAAGATGTTTGTTGTTGCTGAGTTAAAGTTAACACTTACCCGTCTGTATGATTAGTCGTGTTCCTTTGCCAAATATGTACTTGTAACCACCAGTACCACTATTCACACAGTGTTACACTACAGTACAATATACCCTGTCCATCAGCATGTATTTACACTGATCTCATCCTATAGTCTAAAGCACTCATTTCAAATATTTTGACCAAACTGTACCATACAATTTACCTTACTGTACCGTTAATTAGTGTAATTAAACAGATAAATTAACTAAGAATGAGTGTTATTGGAATGGTCTCTCAATAAAATTATGAAAACAGGTACACAGCAAATTTAACTTTATAATCACAGATAACACAGGACAGCACTTACTGGTCTGTATGATCAGTTGTGTTCCTTCACCAAAGGTTAACTTGAGACCACCATCATTCACACAGTGTTATACTGAGGTACAGTAAACACTCTCCATCACCATGCATTTACACTGATCTCATCCTAAAGCATTCATTTCATAATTAATCATCTCAGAATTACAACAATGTACATCAATGGAAATCCTATTCTACAAAATTGAAATCCTACAGGTTGAAATCCATGAGAAATATGTCTGATTATAGTTTAGTTCTGGTCGTGTCATGATCTTTCAGCTGTCACACGTTATTGTACAATTCATTTGACTCCACGGAGAAAGTCAATTAAACTGCAACATTACAGATATCACAAGACAGCACTTACTGGTCTGTATGATCAGTCGTGTTCCTTCACCAAATATTAACTTGCGACCATCAGTATTCACACAGTGTTACACTACAGTACAAAATACACTGTGGACGTAATATCAGTACAAACAATATATCTTGCCATTTTACAAACATTTTGGAACACTCAATCTAAGATATCTTAAATACTATTAGTTAACACTTACTTGTTTGTACAGTAAGTCGTGTTCCTTCACCAAAGATTAACTTCCAACCAGTATTCACACAGTGTTACACTACAGTACAATATACACTGTCCATCATCATGCACTGATCTCACACTACAGTCTAAAACACTGATTTTACATGCAATCATCTCAGCATTATAAATTCAACAGGTTCAGAAGCATTACATATTTGTTTTAAAGTTTGCATCTGGTTGTATAATTTTATCTTTATACATTATTAATTATGCACTAATCTGACCCCAAAAAAGCGAGTTAAACTGCCACAGGTATCACAGGTAACACAGGACAGCACTTACTGGTCTGTATGATCAGTCGTGTTCCTTCACCAAAGGTTAACTTCCCAACACCAACATTCACACAGTGTTACATGACTGTACAAAATACACTGTGGATGTAATGTCAGTACATCAAATATATCCTGTAATTTTTCATATATGTTGGAACAAATCATTTCTAATAAAGCAAAACAAAATCTATTTAAAACTTACTGAACAAAATCCTATAGAATCTCATGAGAGCTTTTTACAGGATAATATTTAAAATAACATTTAAGCAAACTGTTAATTTGCAGGACTTTTGATTAAATGACAGGATTAATGATATTTAGAGCATTAGAATGTGAATGAACTTTACTGGCCCCAGGGGGAAATCTGGGGAAATTTTGATCGCTTTAAATTAATTGATTATTTTGACAATAAATGTGTTACAGTACTGCCACTGGTGTCAAATAGGAAAAACCACAAATGATTTTAACGTCAAAGGCTCCTAACACAGTAACCCAGCTCTGCTATCGGAACATCAGCTGCTGTTCTCACACCCTGACATCTTCTGCAATGGACACCTATCACTCACCTGACCAGGTCCATATCTGATTAATATCTAATGTTTGACCATATGGTGGGTTGATCAATCAGCTATCATTGCCCTTTAAAGGGTCATCTCTAGTCAATTTCAACAATTTAAATTTGAATTAAAGCACACGGTGCCCAAGTGACTCCACTGATACTTTAGATGAACATGTATCAATATTTTATCAACTCGGATAACAGAGGTCATCACTTACTGGTCTCTATGATCAGTCGTGTTGCTTCTCCAAATGTTAACTTGTTACCAGCATTAACATTCACACAGTGTCTCAGCGCAGTATGTAAACCTCAGACCTTACAGGTACAAAGTGCTGACTCTCTCCATATATAACTCCACTCCACGGAAACTTCTCTCAGCAATAATTTTTCCAACTAGGAATAATCAGGGCAATATAGAAATACACATAATTAAAATACTAATTAAAAGATTGTACTAATTTGAAATCAACAGATAACGCAGGTTAGCTTACTTGTCTGTATGATCAGTCGTGTTCCTCCACCAAATATTAATTTGTAACTTCCACCAACATTCACACAGTGTCACGGAGCAGTATGTAAACCTCAGGCCATACAGGAATCAGGTACTGACCCTCAACACATCGATATACACTTTCTGCATGAGCCGAAATCCGCACACTGATGTTTTCAGTATATCATATGATACTCTCTATAAAAACACTCTATGTAACATCATAAATACAGATTTAGAAAAAAAAATATTCTCTTTTAAATTAATTCTCTTTAAAATGGAAAGTTCAAAGTTTACCCAGATTTTCACTCAAATTGTGTACACAGTTATTTATGGTGTTACATATATTTAAATATGTGATATGGGTAACACTTTAGTTGAGGGGACACAAATCATAGTAGTACCTCATTGACTACTGAAGTACTAATCATGAACATGAATTAGTTAATGATTAACTAATGAAGTTCCTGCAAAGAATACATGAATCGTCATGATTGATTAATGATGAAGTAATGCATAGTTAATGATTAATTAATGCATTTACTAAGCATTACTGCATTATTTGTGGTCCCTCAACTAAAGTGTTACCGTGATATGAAATTAAAGTTCATTTCTCAGAATTGCAGTGATCTACCCCTACAAGGAAAGTGAATTAAAATGCACAACAAACTACACGACAATTACACAAACCATTAGAACAGATAACACAGGTCAGCACTTACTGGTCTCTATGGTCAGTCGTGTTCCTTCACCAAATATTACCTTATAAACTCCGGTACCAGTATTCACACAGTGTTACACTACAGTACAATATACCCTGTCCATCATCATGCATTTACACTGATCTCACCCGTCAGCCTAAAGTCACTCATTTCATATAGTGTGTGTATATATATATATATATATATATATAAAATTATGTACTTTTTAATGCTGCTTTTGTTGTTTGTTCTCAGCTTTTCAGCTGTGTCATTTGGTGTCAGCAATATATTCCTTATGAAGAATGTATGGGCATATAACATGTTAAGACAAGGTCCTGCTCTCTCTCTGATATCTAGCCAGGTGGACAGCCAGTCTGCTTGATGACTGGACCCTAAAGAGGGATGTTTCTGAGGCCAAGTACAACAGAAAATCCCTTGCAACATACACATATTTTCGAAATATACATATAGTATAAGGTTTACTTGTATGTCATTCAAACTCCTTGTTTGATAGGTAAATTTTTGATAATTGAACATAAACAATACTGTACAAGTCACCAATCTTAATATGTGAAACAAAAAGAAAGTAACAATTTGTTGATCAAGTGAAATCTAAGAAAATTCAAAGTAATGTTCAAACTTACCTTTTTCAACAATCAGCCTAGTCCCATCTCCAAATATGATCTTATTAGCATAATTCACACAGTGGTTCATGGCTCAACAGAAACTACCAGCTCCAGATAGAGACCAAAAACTATACTATATTAAACTCACTGAACCCATCTGGATCCTTGCTGAATATAAATTTATGACAGTACTCACTTCTGTATCTGTACCTGTATGATATGTCATCTGCCTTCACCCAATATTAAATGGACAACACCACCACCACATAGTTTAATACTACTGTCTTCATAACCAGGATTAAAGTGGTATTGCTACTGCAGGTAAATTACAGGATTGTTCACAAAATTATATTTTAAAGACAAACTCAAATGTTGAAAAACTGATTTTTTGGTTAAACTTACGATTCTCAACAATCAACCTTGTTCCGCTTCCAAATGTGATCTTATCTCCATGTATGAGTTATGGTCTATCTCCAAGTAAATTAAAAAAAATTTAAAGAAAGTGAATTAAATAATACAGGTAACACAGGTCAGCACTTACTGGTCTGTATGATCAGTTGTGTTCCTTCACCAAATATTAACTTGTTACCAACAGCATTCACACACTGTTACACTACAGTACAATATACACTGTAGATGTAATGGAAATATATAGCATGCGTTCTGTAATTTCACACTCTAAAACACTGGGAGCACATGCCCTCTAGATAACCAGGATAAAAGTGCTATTGTCACCGCTGTCATATTATTAGATTATTTTTAATATTGTATTTAAAAAACAAATTTGAATGTAGCAAACTCCAAACTTCTGGTCAAACTTACCATACTCAACAATCAGCTTTGTTCCATCTCCAAATATAATCTTATCAGCACCACCTCCATAATTCACACAGTGTTTGATGGCTCAACAGAAACTACCAGCTCCAAATACTGACCAGATATTAAACTATATTGAGCCCACTGAATTATGGGTTTATGCTGCATATTAATGATCTTCTCTATTCTCTAGTACACTGGACAGTCCTTTTGTAAAAGGTATGTTATACAGCCATAATCAATGAAACAAGAGAGTCACAGTCTCTGGCAACAAAAAAAAGGAAATATCTGGTAAAACAGTGACGTAAATATTTATATTGTACAATTAAGCCAGTTCTCACGTGTCTGTATGATCAGTTGTGTTCCTTCACCAAATATTATCTTCTGAGTACCAGTATTCACACCGTGTTACATGACAGTACAAAATACACTGTGGATGTAATATCTAAAGCACTGGAAGAGGATCCTGTGCAACTAACCAAGATTAGAGTCATACAAGACTAAATTAAATAGATTAATTAAATAAAACTTGCCGCAAAAACACAAACCTCTGGTCAAATTTACAGACATACAGACCAGATATTGACCCGTATTAAACCTGCATCATGCACAAAATTGTCTTTCCAACCTTATAAAATGTAACACGCTTCAAAACTTTCAGGGCATGAAGGGCGTAACTGTGTTACGTCTAACTCAGAGCAAACTCCTGCCATTTACCTTCACATCAGCATCTTCACACACATTTCTGTTTAATCATGTTAAAATCTGTTCACAAAGGAAGATCTAAGTCATACTTACTTTGCTGAATTATCAGCTTTGTTCCAGAGCCAAAGACCAGTTTATCACTAACACCAGTATTCACACAGTGTCACAGGGCAGTATGTAAACCTCAGACTCTACAAGCACAAGGTCCCGACTCTCTCCATATATAACTCCAAAATACTCCAGCAGAAACTTGCTAATAAACTTTCTAACAGAGCATAATCAGGGCAGTCAGAACAGCAAATCTAAAACTATTTGTATTAATTAGAAGTTCGCAATAACTCTACCCGATTCATGTACAGTTATGATTCAAACCTATATACACTCACCAGTGTGTTTTACACTGATCTGACCCCAAAGAGAAAGTGAATTAAACTCTAACAACATAGATAACACAGGTCATCACTTACTGGTCTGTATGATCAGTTGTGTTCCTTCACCAAACATTAACTTGTAATCACCAGCACCAGCAGTCACACAGTGTTGCACTATAGCACAATATATACAGCCTATCATCATGCATTTATACTGTCAACCTGACAGCAAAGGACCCAGAGGAGAAATTCAACTTCATTTCAACGGTTTGAACCCCATTACAAATATTAATTATTTGCTTCCAGTTTTATTCTTTTTTGTGTTATTAAAGAGAAGAGTGAGAGACAAAGAATTCTAAGTGGAATCATTTGTCTCTCAACAAAACTTTACCAACACAGATAACACAGGATAGCACTTACTGGTCTGTATGATCAGTCGTGTTCCTTCACCAAATATTAACTTCCAACTAGCAGCACCAGCACCAGTATTCACACAGTGTTACACTACAGTACAATATACACTGTCCATCACCATGCATTTACACTGATCTCCCCCTACAGTATAAAGAATTCATTGTAAGTAATTATTTTATAAAATTTAAATGTTTTACAAATATAAAACATAACAGTTCTGGTCAAACTTACCATTTTCCATAATGAATTAACCAGTCAGCATAATATGGGCTGAAATGCTATTATGACCAGGGGATGTTCTTATGGGATTCTCTAAGGGATAATTTCTATGAAAAATCTAGGAAAACACAAAGCCATGTTCATACTTACCAATTTCAACAATTAGCTTTGTTCCATCTCCAAATATGATCTTAGCAGCACCGCCATAATTCACACAGTGTTTGATGGCTCAACAGAAACTACCAGCTCCAGATACTAATGTCATTCTCTAGTACACTGAATGGTCCATTTGTAGGAGGCACATGCTGTAATATTAAAAACTAACCTAATCAGCTGTGTACATGTCTATTAAGATATAGCATTTTTGTTTTGTTTTATACTTTAAACATAACATCATAGTAAAGCTGTTGGACACCACTGTTTACTTACCCAGCTCTACAAATAAGCGAGTCCCATATCCAAATACCAGCTTATCAGCCGAGGTCCTCACACAGTGCTGTCATCCATTCTAAATACCTGCCACTCACTCTAGTCCTCCACATACAATCATCTGTGAGCCACCAGAACTTCGAGAGGCCAGCAGGCTACCCTCAGTTAAAGATAATAAAATAATTAGAAGACAACTTACTCAGTTCCACCAAGACTTCAGTCCCATTGCCAAAAATGACAGAGCTAAGCACCGCGACTAATTCCCTGTTTGTCCTGAGTAAAACACAGCCAGGATGGGCAAAGCAGGAGACACAGAGTGCCTGGAAACTTATTGACTAGATTCAACTTAAAAAAAAACATAATAGCACAAACATTATATTACTGCAAACACGTTTGAATATACTGAGAGATATTTAACTATTCTGTCAAAGTTAGTCCTTGCAGAATGAAGAGTACTACGTGTTAGATAAGAAACACCCAGCTTCCCACAAAAAAACCTCTAAATAGTCAAATAGTGATGCAAATATTAACATAGTAGATTAAAGCTAGTACTCATTTGTCTGTATGACACCAATTCATTAAACAACAAAATAACCTCTTAATGTATTTGATATTCTAATTAATATCTTTATGGTTCTATTGCATCACAAATATACATATATGATGTTTACATGCTGCTCTTAAACATACAGAAATACATCGGAGCAAATGCAGCACACAGGGTCAGATTTACTGTCAGATTAATTAATCTAAAGTGAGGTCTGACCCTCACTTTCTCAGTCTCAGTGGTAGGTACGGGCATGAGAACATATCATTTCACACCCTCTGAAGCACTGGAAATGGATCCAGTCTAGATAACAAGGATGATACTGGCACTGTTACATTATATGATATATTATTAGATTATTTACAAGATTATATTTTAAAAAGTTCTCGTAAAACTTACGTTTTTCAACAATCAACCTTGTTCCACCCCCGAAGGTGATCTTGTTAGCACCATAATTCACACAGTGTTTGACGCTTCAACAGAAACTACTAACTCCAGCTAAAGAGCAAAACCTGTTAAAAACATGTAAAATGTAACACATTTCAATACTCACTTTGTTGAACCATCAACTTCGTTCCTGAGCCAAATACCAGGTTTCCACCAAAACCAGTATTCACACAGTGTCACAGAGCAGTATGTAAACCTCAGAGCCTGCAGGTATGAGGTCCTGACCCTCAATACATCCGTGTACAGTTATAACTCAAAATAACTCAACAAACACTAAATCCACTGGACATCTATATGCAGTTATACCATCAGCTATCACCCACATACTGATATGTCCATCTCTCTACATGGTACATTACTATTAATAATACACATATATAAATCCTCCCACTGTAACAGCCTCTCCAACTGAGTTTAATCGGGTAAGAACAGAACGCCCATGTAAACAAACAGTTAACATAAAAAATCAATAATATAGTCATGTCAGCAACAACAATCTATAAAGACTAAATAACAGAACACAGTACATTTTTATACAGCATATAGAAATGGACAAACACCAAGATAGAAATACATAGATAGATTTTCTTAGTTTCTTTGCTTTTTTTCTTTACACTGACAGAGAAACTAAACAGGTAACATGGGTAACTACTTACTTGTCTGTATGATCAGCCGTGTCCCTTCACCAAATGTTAACTTGTAATTCGCACCACCATAACTATTCACACAGTGTTACACTACAGTACAATATACACTGTCCATCATCATGCATTTGCACTTATCTCACCCGTCAGTCTAAAGCACTCGTTTTAACTGCAATCATCTCAGCAATGTGAGGAAAATCATAAATTATGATCACATGAGAAACATAAGTTTGTTAATTATTTCTTTGCTATAAATACATAAAAACACTTATAGACAAACTTGCATTTTCTAATATTAAGTTGGGTCCTGACTGTATGAGTATTAGGGTATGGGTATTTAGTTTTAACTGTTTCTAACAAATCCCAAAGTACAGTTTTCACTATAATTACTGATAAATAACATACATGTCCTTCTGCCCAATTCCATGGTTAATGGAGTTAATTACACATGCAAAAATACAAAAGGTCAAACCTGAAAGCATATGTTATGGTGCAGCTAATATCCTTAATTTTGCAATAATCTGACCCAAGAGAGAAAGTAAATTAAAACGTAACATCACAGGTAACACAGCTCATCATTATGAACATGGTTATTTATGATGCTATACTGTACATGTAGAAATGTGAAATGAAATTTTTTTTCATATCATCACTTCATAGTTAACTTCTCAGATTTACACTGACCTGATCTCACAGAGAGAGTGAATTAAACAGTAACATCACAGATAACTCAGGTTAGCACTTACTGGTCTGTATGATCAGTCGTGTTCCTTCACCAAATATTAACTTGCGAGCACCAGTATTCACACAGTGATACACTGCAGTACAATATACACTGTCCATCATCATGCATTTACACTAATCTCACCCTACACTGTAATCAGTCCATAATCATCTCAGTGTTGTAACAATGTAAGTAGGGGGGAAATAATAAATTACTATATTATTATGGGTAAAACACGGAAGAAGTATTTTGATGTTTGTTAATTATTTCCTTGCTATAATACAGGTAAATTCAGTTGCAAACTTACGTTTCTCCACTATTAACTTGGTTCCATCTCCAAATATCAGCTTTTGGGCACCATCTCTATTCACACAGTGTTTGACGGCTCAACACAAACTACCAACTGGCAGATACAGACCAGAATTGAAGCTATTAAACCCACTTAATGGTCCGACTATAAGGCTATTGGGACATTCAGGCTTATTCTAATTGATATTAACAAATCTGCAAAGAAGCAGTCTAGTGTTTTTTATGTTGATGATGATTTGTATACTGGTTCCATTTTAATGGTATCAGACATGAAATGACTGTAAATACCAATAAATATCAATCTAAGCTAAACATACATTATACAATATATAATTTTTTATGATAGGACCCAAAAGAGAAAGTAAATTAAAATGTAACAACACAGGTAACACAGGTCATCACTTACTGGTATGTATGATCAGTCGTGTTCCTTCACCAAATATTAACTTGCGAGTGCCATCATTCACACAGTGATACACTGCAGTACAATATACACTGTCCATCATCATGCATTTACACTGATCTCACCCTATACCGTAATCAGTAATTCCATAATAATTTCTGCATTGTAACAATGTAAGTAGGGGTGAAATCATAAATTACTCAATTATTATGGGCGAAACATTGAAGAAATATTTAGATGTTTGTTAATTCTTTCTTTGCTAAAAATACAAGTAACATCTGTTGCAAACTTACGTATCTCCACTATTAACTTGGTTCCTTCTCCAAATATCAGCTTTTCCACACCAGCTCTATTCACACAGTGTTTGGTGGCTCAACAGAAACTACCAACCGCCATATACAGGCTAGAAATGAAGCTATTAAACCCACATAACGGTCCGATTATAAGGCTAATGGGGCATTCAAGCTTATTGTAATTGCTATTAACAAATCTGTAAAGAAGCAGTCAAGTGTTTTTTATGTTGATGGTTATTTGTATACTGGTTCCCATTTAATAGTATCAGACATTAAATGAGTATAAATACTGAGAAATAGCATCTAAGCAGATAAATGTTCGTCTACTCAAGTGTACTGTTGATTAATATATATATGGATATATATGGAAAAATACAAGATGTCAAACCTATGTTATTGCACAATTGTTTTTTTTCCAGATTTGCTTAGAGATAAATTTTCCCCCACTTAATTTTTGTGATAGAACCCGAGAGAGATAACACAGATAACACGGGTCAGCACTTACTGTTCTGTATGATCAGTCGTGTTCCTTCACCAAATATTAACTTCCAACCACCAGCATCATTCACACAGTGTTACACTACAGTACAATATACACTGTCCTCAGCCTTCAATCTAAATTACTCATTTTATAAATTTCATTTCAGACTTATAATAATGTAAATAGAAGGGAACTCATGAATATTTTGATGTTTGTTAATTATTTCTTTGCTATAAATAAAGAAAAACTAGGTGCATAATGGTCTGACTGAAGAAGTACTTAATTACGAAATTTTTAATTTTATTTTCACTGTTGTTATCAAATTCCAAAGCCATTCTACTGTAAATAGTGATAAAAAAAACAGATAACAGATGAATAAAATTATTTAAGGTAACAGGTAACACAGGTCATCACTTACTGGTCTGAATGATCAGTCGTGTTCCTTCACCAAATATTAACTTCCGACCAGCAGCACTGCCAGCAGTCACACTGTGCTACACTACAGTACAATATATAATACATACTGTCTGCGATTCAAATTATAATACTCTAAATTAATAAATGAATTTCATTGGCTCACAAATAAAAGATATAATTAGATTAATAACATCTTTCCTGTTTCTAATAAAAAAATATATATATTGGTTCTGGCCAAACTTACTCACATTTTTCAACAATTAATTCCATCTCTCAATATGAGATTGTCAGCAACCCCTCCCTGTGTCGCTGTGTTTGATGGCTCAATACAACTTCCAGCCAGCATGGAGACACTCACTGGGCAATAATAGCCTGTATGCTGTGTGATGTCTTGTATTTATCATCTGTAGTGACGGCCACTGGATACTAAGACAGCACAGTAACATCTGTGAGTTAGACTGCTCACTAATACTGCTGTGTTCCATCATGTCCTCCCTCTGCAGAGCTGTAGGATTCACACTAAATGACCACCTGTTATCTGAATCCGGATCACCAGTCAAAGTTGTCAATGCCAATAGAATAGAATAGAATAATACTTTATTACATGAGGGCACTTTCTATTCACCTATTCTGTCTTGTTCTCCGTAAGACACACAGGCACATGGGTCAGCTAGTGTCTTGTTTTTAAATTAAGCTCCTCATTTTATCACTATTGTTTTTACCACAATGACATGCAATTTTTGTAATTCCACTTACAGAGCCCATAGCCACCATAAGCAGCCACAGAGCGGCTCTGGGCATGTCCCACACCACAAGACCATAATGCAATGCTACCTCTGCTATGACTGTTAGAAAAGGCTACTTGGTCAGTTATAACAGCCAAAAGGCACCAACCTTCACTGACCAAACTCTACAAATATTCAGGTGTCAAACTAAGCCGTGACACTCTCACATAATTCTGTCCTCTTTCAATTAACGGCAACTTAATTCTGTATTAACGTACATGGCTTTCAGGAAAAGTCCAACCGTATCATTATCTATAGTAACTGATATTGTGTTATTTTTGGAGGTTAAAACGATATGAGAAAACTTACTTGATTCCACGAATACTTTGGTTCCACTTCCAAACATGAGCTTGAAACCTCCCTGATTATTCACACACAGATACACACCATGACAAATATGATGCATGTGGAACAGGAATACTCTGCACCAAACTATAACACATCAATAAGTGTGGTTAATGGTTTAATGGGATTAATATGATTTAGTCCACTTTGCATGTTAAAATTCACATGCCCGGATTGTTTGACGTTTCATATTTATGACAGCTGCAGTATGGCATGCAGGCAACTCCAGACAGATAACCCCCAACTCCAAAAGGCAAGGAAGGTTCAGGACTAACGGCGGAATGAACCACGGTGAGGGTCATTTAAGCCAGTACTCACTTGTCTGTATGATCAGTCGTGTTCCTTCACCAAATATCATCTTCCCATAGCCACCACCAGTAGTCACACAGTGTTACACTACAGTGCAATATGTCCTGCTTCTCACCCTTCAGTCTAATCAGTAATTTTATGCAAATCAATATCATTCATATAACATCAGCACCTGGATATTAACAGTACTGACATGAGACACATACACAATGTCCACAAAAATCATTATTCACTCTGGCTCCTTCATATGGTAGAAGTGATTATTTTATACCTAGAATATGCTCAGACTCAAGAAAAGCTGTTACAGACAAACTTACGTCTCTCCACAATTAACTTTGTTCCATCTCCAAATATTAGCTTGTAACCAGTAGCTCCTCCGTAATTCACCAATCTCCACAAGGGATAAATTAATTTTATCCCTGACAAGACTAAACAAAGTTTAGTCAGACTGCTGAACACTGTCTTCCATCCCCTTCCAACATACCTCATGGGTCTTGTTAATCTCACACAAATTTTGCATTTTGAGTATTTAATTATGCTGGCTAAAGTCATGGCCGAATTTCACGTGTATCCGGACGTGGAAGACTAACGGACTCACCTGACCCCACGAGCAACAGGGTCCCTTTGCCAAACACCAGAGGGTCAACTGCGCTTTGAGCTTTCACACAGTGTGAACACACAACACAAAAACCAAGGGCCTAGAGAGCTGACATCTACATCATCTGTGATGGACAAACAGATAAAAAACTTTCCAAAATGTACGAAGGTCTGTAGCAGACAGGATGATAATCATTAGCCGATATGCTGAAAATCCACTATTATCGACAAACTAATTTTAAATCCACTAACAAATCACTAATACTGCGTCATTCTACCTGATAAACTCAGGTAGATTATTTGTCCTGTTTCAGTCCCTCAGACTCATCAATCTGTTAGCTTCCACACTGACCAACTTCAGAAAAACATGAAACTGAAAACACACATTGTTCTAATTAATGAAAACAATTTCCAGTAGCTATAGAGGGCAAAATGTGCAGTACTTACTGTGCTGAGCTATCAGCTTTGTTCCTGACCCAAAAATCAGTTTTCTACCGCCATCAGTATTCACACAGTGTTACAGGGCAGTGCGTAAATCCTGCACTGCAGGTACGAGCGAAACATTTAAAACATAAAGGAAAATATTTAACTACTTTAAGAACTTTTTGTAGAAATTTGCACAGTTGTTTCTCAACTAGAAACTTTTTATGCATCATATTTCACCTTAAACGGCATTATCAACATGATCAACAAAATAGCTTATAACTGTAAATATTTAATAGATGGCAGGGCAACACTTAAATTACCACTTACTTGCCAGTACGATAAGCTGTGTTCCTTCACCAAAAATAATCTTGTATCCGACAGTATTCACACAGTGTTACACTACAGTACAATATACACTGTTCATCATCATGCATTTAGCACTTGTTTATTTAGATGTTCATTTACTAGTTCAATCATTTAATTGCTAATAATAAAGAAAAATCTGTTACAGTCAAACTTACGTTTCTCCACTATTAACTTGGTTCCTTCTCCAAATATCAACTTGTTTGCAGCACTTCCATAATTCACACAGTGTTTGATGGCTCAACAGAAACTACCAGCCCCCAAACATATAGCCAAAATTACACTGTATTAAATCCACTTAATGGTCTGACTATGTGTATTTAATTTTCACTGTAAATAACAGATTTGCAATGTTTATAACCCAAGTCATCACTTACTAGTCTCTATGATCAGTTGTGTTCCTTCACCAAATATGAACTTCCGTCCAGCACCAGCATCATTCACACAGTGTTACACTACAATACAATATACACTGTCCATCATCATGCATTTACACTGATCTCACTATACAGTCTAAAACACATGTTTTATATATAAACATCACAGCACCGAATTCTAATGGGTAAAGTTCTGATCAAACTTACGTTTTTCCACAATTAACCTGGTTCCTTTCCCAAATATTAGCTTGCGAACTCCACTTTCAGAATTCACACAGTGCTGCATGGCTCTACAGAAACTTCCAGCTCCAGATACTGGCCAGAAACCAGAATATACTAAGTTCAGAGTTTGCTGTACTAAATAGAATGCATTAAGTTTACAGACCCAAATGACCATTTAAGCATTTAAGTTTCTTGGTCAGTGCCAGTAAGAAATCCCAAAAACAAAGATTAACTTTTTTCATCTTGATGATCAAATATAACAGAATTCCAATGAAAACAAAATACACTTAAAACATAAAAATACTCACGTGGCTCCACAAATACTTTAGTCCCACTTCCGAATATTATCTTGTTTAACCCACCAGTATTCACACACAGACACGAACCATGACAAATACCACACGTGTTGGATTTAACAAAGCACAAAGTATCTGTTCTAGTGAAGCGCATTACTTAAAATGAATTTATAAATTTTTATTCAATTTTGTCCAAATTCTGCCTTTTAATCTAACAAGAAAACTCCAAATTAATCTTTAGATTAAAAATACGTAATCACACACATTATTATAGTGAATTAATAGAATTGATTGTCTTATTCTAATGGTTTTTCTGTCAACAAAATTATGAAAACAGGAAACCAGACAGCCTGAGACTAAACAGCTAATTTTACCAACATGTATGACACAGGTCAGCACTTACTGGTCTGTATGATCAGTCGTGTTCCTTCGCCAAAGGTTAACTTCCAACCAGCAGCACCAGCATCATTCACACAGTGTTACACTACAGCACAAAATACACTCTCCTCAGCCTTCAGTCTAAAACACTAATTTTATAAATGATAATCTCAGCCTTATAATAATATCAGTAGAAGGGAAATCATACATTTCAAGCACACGAGGAATATACAGAAAGAAACTTATGAGCTATAGAGAAAGAAGAGACAGACTTACGTTTCTCAACTATTAACTTGGTTCCCTCTCCAAATATGATCTTACCAGCACCACTTCCATAATTCACACAGTGTTTGACGGCTCAACAGAAACTATTAGTTCCCATATACAGACCAGAAATGAAAGATATTATTATAGAAAGACATTATAATAGTTTCTTATTAGAATGGAATGTCTTAGGAGAATGGTTTTTCTGTTAACTAAACTATGAATACAGCAGTCCACAGAAATATACAACAGAATTCTTAGGCTCAATATTAAAAATAATGACATACATTTTCATATAAGCTGCTTTATATAATATATAATTACATTGGAAAATTCCTCAGAATTAATTATTAAATTCTAATAAGATTTATAAAGCTTAATTACTCACTTGACTGAATCCACACTTTCGTTCCAGATCCAAATACAATCTTGTAATTATTCACACAGTGTGACGACGACCACCAAAAACTCATGTGAGCACGCCAGTGTGTCACATCACAGGGCACACAAGAGTGTCATAGAGCACTTACACAATAATGCCACAAATAACAGAATTCTCATGTGAGTTTGGAATAGAGGAAAATTATCTGGGACATGAAGGAGACTTATAACTCAGAATAAATTTTTGTCACCAACATGCACATCAGCATCTTCACATACACCAGTACCAGCATTCACACAGCATTCACACACACTCCACCAGACACTCACCTCTCTAATAAACTCTCTAACTGAGCATAATCAGAACAGCAAATCTAAAAATAAATTAACACCAATTAAATGCTTGCAATAATTCGAACTGGTATTCTGTAAAATATCACAAATTAATTAAACAGCAAAAGCATGTCTTCATTTTTTTAGATTAATATTTGCTATTAATATTGATGTGATTCTTCAGAGTGATAAATGTAAGTTTATGATGTTTACATAGTGGTCTTAAAATTACACAAATGCAGCACAAAGCGTCATATTTGTTCACAGATCACTTCCTTTACTTTCATTTGACCCATCAGAGAAACTGAATTAAATGGTAACATTACACATTAGCACTTACTGGTCTGTATGATCAGTCGCGTTCCTTCACCAAATGTTAACTTGTTAACTCCAGTACCAGCATTCACACAGTGTTACACTACAATACAATATACACTATCCATGATTATGCATTTACACTGATCTCACCCTAGAGTTTAGGTTCTTATTTTATATATCATCATGTCACCCATATAAAAATGTAAATAGGAGTGAAATCATAAATTCTACTGTTAAGCACATCTCCAATAGCCTATAATAAATACATATTTATTAAAACTGTGCCTCATCAAAGATTTACTGTATGTTTGTGCAATTAAACAGATAAATTATCGATTCGGTATGACATTATTACAGTATGTTTGACTCTCAACAAAATTATGAAAACTGGTCACTTGACACAGCATGGAAGAAAACAGTTAAACTTTACCAACACAGATAACTAAGGTACTTACTGGTCTGTATGATAAGTCGTGTTCCTTCACCAAATATTAACTTCCGACCACCAGCATCATTCACACAGTGTTAAACTACAGTACAATATACACAGTCCATCACCATGCATTTACACTGATCTCACCAGTCAGATTAAAGCACTCATTTCGGAAATAGTCATCTATGCCTAACAACACATAAGAAATATTTTCATGTTTGTTAATGATGTCTTTGCTACAAATTCAGAAAACCAGTTAAACTTACAGATAAACTTACGTTTCTCCACTATTAACTTGGTTCCTTCTCCAAATATCAACGGGCTGGCACCACCTCCATAGTTCACACAGTGTTTGATGGTTCAACAGAAACTGCCAGCCCCCAAACATATAGCCAAAATTAAACTGTATTAAATCCAATTAATGGTCTGACTGTATATGTATTTAATTAGAGTATATCAATTAATTAATTTTTTATTTTCATTGTCGTTTCCTCCTAAGCCCAGTTTTCACAGTAAATACTGATAAATAACAGATAAATAACATCAATGTTCTTCTATCTAAATGCAGTGCTTATGGAGCTTATGGATTTATTTCTGCAAAAATACTTAAAGTCAAATATACAATTTTCTCCAAGTTAATGTCTTTGATTTCACACTGATCTGAGCCAACAGAGAAAGCAAATTAAAGCGTGATAGCACAGATAATATCATCACTTACCCCTCTCTATGATCAGCCGTGTTCCTTCACCAAATTTTAACTTCCGACCAGCACCACCGCCAGCATTCACACAGTGCTACACTACAGTACAATATACATTGTCCATCATCATGCATTTACACTGATCTCACCCTTCAGCTAAAGTCACTCATTTCTTATATAATCATCACAGGACTGAAATGTAATGGGTACAGTTCTGATCAAACTTACGTCTTTCCACAATTAACCTGGTTCCTTTTCCAAATACTAGCTTGAGAGCTCCACTTCCAGAATTCACACAGTGCTGCATGGCTCTACAGAAACTGCCAGATACAGGCCAGAAATCAGAATACACTAAGTTTGTAGACACAAAATAACAATTTAAGCATTTGAGTTGATCACTCAGTTTCCAGAGTTAAACACAAAACTAGTTACTATGGGCTGCAGTCCTTAAAAAACCCCAGTTTTCTTAATCTTGATGATTTCATCTCACAAAATTCAAATTAAAACAAAATTCACTTAAAACACATGAAAATACTCACGTGGCTCCACAAATACTTTAGTTCCACTTCCGAATACTATCTTGCTTAACGCACCGGTATTCACACACAGACACAAATCATGACAAATACCACACGTGTGGGATTTAACAAAAGACCAAAGTATGTGTTCTAATGTGTTCTAGTGAAACTATAATGAACAGAACTTGACAGGTTTAATATACATTAATAACAAATGTTATATGATTATATAAGTATAATGTTTGAAATGAATGGGTATTAAAGCTGTCATGTCTTGTTCACTGAAATTGTTATGAATGCAATGCTTTAAGACATGTTAAGGTATCCTTATGTGCTTCTTATTAATGTTCTATGAATACATTATAAACGTATTATGTATGTGCACTCCATGTAAGTTGTTGCCAAATAAGTTTTAGACTATCAACATTTAAGTAATGATGAATATTATTATAGTGTATGGATTGTCTCTCAACAAAATTATGAAAAGTGGTGTCTGGCCACCACAGCTGAGAACATGCAATACACATATATACAGCTGAATGCTTATAATCAGTATTTAAAAGATCAACCTACATTTTCATACAAGCGGCTAACTTTATACCATGTATATAATTACATCTGAAAATTTCCAAAAGAAAAACTTAAAACTTAACTCTTAAAAGATTTATGAAGCTTGAATTACTCACTTGGCTGAATCCACACTTTCGTTCCAGACCCAAATATAATCTTGTCATTATTAAGATTCACACAGTGTGAAGATGACCACCAAAAACTCATGTGAGTACGCCAGTGTCAAATCACAGGGCAAACACGAAGCACTTACACAATAATGCAGCAAATAACAGAATTCTCATGCGCGTTTGGAATAGAGGGAAACTGTCCAGGGCATGAAGGAGACTTACAACTCAGAGAAAACTCCTGCCTTTTACCTTCACGTCAGCATCTTCACACACATTTCTGTTTAATCATGTTAAACATAAACATAAATCTGTACATAAAGGAATATCAAAGTTATACTTACTTTGCTGGACTATCAGCTTTGTTCCTGAGCCAAACACCAGTTTTCCACCAGTATCAGTATTCACACAGTGTCACAAGGCAGTATGTAAACCTTGGACTCTACAGGCACAATGTCCCGACTCTCTCCATATATAACTCCAAAATACTCCAGCAGAACCTTCCCTCTCTAATAAACTCTCTAGCTGAGCATAATCAGGGCAGTCAGAACAGCAAATCTAAAACTATGTGTACTAATTTAGAAGCTCGCAATAACTGTAATTGCCCTTTTAACAGATTTCTCAGATTTTCTAATTAATAATTATGTGGTTCTTTAGAGTGATAAATATAAGAACAGTATATGATGTTTACATACTGCTCTTACACTACACATAGTCTGTAAATAATTTCCTTTACACTTATTTTACTCATCGGAGAAAGTGAATTAAACTTTACAAACACAGATAAACAGGTCAGCACTTACTGGTCTGTATGATCAGCCATGTTCCTTCACCAAACAATAACTTGTTAAGTCCAGTACCAGTATTCACACAGTGTTACACTACAGCACAATATATACACTGTCTGTCATCATGCATTTGCACTGATCTCGACCTACAGTCTGAAAAACACAATTTACATATCATGCCATCTAAATTAAAATGTAAATAGGAGAGAAGTCATAAATTCTACTATGAGAAATGCAGCACATTTACAATAAATATATATTTATTCAAATTATTGTCAAAGTTTTACGTTTTGTTTGTATACTTAAACAGCTGAATGAGCCATGAGGAATGACTGACAGATTGTTATAGTGTTATAATGCTTAGCCTCTCAACAAAAATACGAAAACAGATGACCAGATAGAGCCTAGCAGAAAACAGTCAAACTGTATCAATACAGGTGATGCAGGTTACCACTTACTGGTCTGTATGATCAGTCGTGTCCCTTCACCAAATGTTAGCTTCTCACCAGCACCAGCATTCACACAGTGTTACACTACAGTACAATATACTCTGTCCATCATCATTCATTTACACTGACCACTACAGTTCCAAAGCATTCAACATCAATTAAAATGAGTCAAATGCCTGGGACATATTTTGATACTTGTTAATTATTTCTTTGCTAAAAATACAGAACAGTTACAGTCAAACTTACGTTTCTCCACTAGTAACTTGGTTCCTTCTCCAAATATCAGCTTGTCAGCACCTCTATTCACACAGTGTTTGATGGCTCAACATAAACTATCAGCTCCCAGGTACTGACCAGAATTTAAACCCACTTAAAGATCTGAGTAAAAGGCTATAGGAATATTTAAGCTTATTTTAATTGTTGATATCAAACACGTAAAGAGGTAGTTTCATATTAATTTAGGTGATTATTTGTAAACTGTTGTATTTCTAAACTTTGTAAACTGAACCTTCACTGGTGTCAGACATGAATTGACTATAAATAGTGATAAATAGCAGCTTAATCATAAATATGTGTTCTTCTGTCCAACTTTACTATTTATGGAGTTCACTACATTTGGATAAAGACAAAAGGTCAAACCTACACTGATCAGACCCAACAGAGATAGTTAATTAAAATATAACATCACAGATATTCCAGGTCATCACTTACTGCTCTGTATGATCAGTTGTGTTCCTTCACCAAATATTAACTTGTAAGTTCCACCACCAGTATTCACACAGTGTTACACTACAGTACAATATACCCTGTCCATCATCATGCATTTACACTGATCTCACCCTACAGTCTAAAGCACTCATTTCATAAATAATGATCTCTGACTTATAATAATGTCAATAGTAGCATGAGAAATATGTATATTTTATGGTTTCCCTCTGATCGTATCACATTATGAAACATTACTGCACAATAAATATTACCCTAATCTGACTTGATAAAAATGAATTAAACTGCGGCATAACGCATGTCAGCACTTACTGGTCTGTATGATCAGTCGTGTTCCTTCACCAAATATTAACTTCCAACCAGCACTAGAGCCATCATTCACACAGTATTACACTAAAGTACAATATACACTGTCCATCATCATGCATTTACACTGATCTCACTCTTCAATCTAAAACACTCATTTAATAAGTAATCATAATATTTCGATGTTTTATGAACATACAAAAACAAGTTATTGTGAAACTTACCACCTTTCCACATTTAACTAACCGATCAGTGTAACTGATTGCAATTTTGCAAACTTGCAATATTACTTTGTTGTAGGACTCTCTACAGAATACATTTCATCTAAGAAATCTAATACAATTTCAAGTCATGTTCAAACTTACCATTTTCAACAATCAGCCTTGTTCCATCTCCAAATACGAGCTTACCAGCATTATTCACACAGTGTTTGATGGCTCAACAGAAACTACCAGCTCCAGACGCAGACCAGAAATTAGAATACACTAAGTTTGCAGGTACAAAATAACATTTGAGTCGATTGCTCAATTTTTCATACTGAAAGACCAATTTATTTCTTAAACATGTTTGCATTTTTGGTCACTATGGGGTAAGAAATCCCAAAAATAAAGCCCAGTTTTCTTAAAATTCTGGATTATTTATTTATTTAATTTATTAGTATTCTGTGAATGCTTTGTAATGGCATTAAGAAGTTGCACTTAATGTAAATTGTTACCAAATAATCTTAAAATTATCAGCATTTAAGAAATGATATTATTATAGTTTATTATTAGAATGGTCTTATGAGAATACTTTGTCAACAAACTTATGAAAACTGGGGACTGGACACCATAGCTCCATAGGAGAAGCAGTACGCATATATATATATACTTATGTATATGCTTATGTTATGATCAGTATTTAAAAGGTCAACCTACATTTTTATACAAGCTGCAAATTTTATATCATGTGTATCATTGCATCTGAAATGTTCCCTCAGAAACACTTATTAAACTCTAATAAGACTTTGCAAAAGATTTATAAAGCTTGAATTACTCACTTGGCTGAATCCATACTTTCGTTCCAGACCCAAATATGATTTTCTGGTTATTAAGATGCACACAATGTGAAGACGACCACCAAAAACTCATGTGAGCACACCAGTGTGTTACATCGCGAGGCACATAAGAGCGTCACGGAGCACTTACACAATAATGCAGCAAATAACAGAATTCTCATTTGAGTTTGGAATAGAGGGAAACTGTCCAGGGCATGAAGGAGACTTTGTCTAAGGGATAATTTCTATGAAAAATCTAGGAAAACACAAAGCCACGTTCATGCTTACCAATGTCAACAAGCAACTTTGTTCCATCTCCAAATATGATCTTACCAGCACCTCCATAATTCACACAGTGTTTGATGGCTCAACAGAAACTACCAGCTCCAGATACTGACCAGATATTAAATTGTATGGAACCCACTGAATTATGGGTTTATGTTGCATATTAATGTTGTTCTCTAGTACACTGGACAGTCCATTTGTAAAAGGTACGTTATACAGCCAGAATCAATGAGATGAGAGACACAGTGTCTGGCTACTTAATTAATAAATTATGTTTCTATATAAAAATATATTTAAACTAATATCATCCTTGCATACACATTTCAATATAGTGGAAGGTGTATAGGTACTCTGCCAAGCTAGCCAAAGATAATCAGGTCTCATAAAATGCAATGTACTACACTTAATATCAGAAACAGCAAGCCTTCGACAAAAAATGGTCAAATAGGTCAAATAGTGACGTAAATGTTAATATTGTACATTTAAGCCAGTACTCACGTGTCTGTATGATCAGTTGTGTTCCTTCACCAAATATTATCTTTCCAGCACCAGTATTCACACAGTGTTACATGGCTGTACAAAATACACTATGGATGTCATATCTAAATCACTGGAAGAGGATCCTGTGCAACTAAGCAGGATTACAGTCATACAAGATGTAACTGAATAAAACTCGCCACAAAAATACAAATCTCTGGTAAAAAATAAAAATCCAAATGTGATCTTGTTACCATAATTCACACAGCATTTGATGGCTCAACAGAGACTCCAGATACACACCTGATATTAACCCATATTAAACCTACATCATGCACAAAATTGTCTTTCAAACCTTATAAAATGTAACACGCTTCAATACCTCCAGGGCATGAAGGGCACTTTTCCCTGTCTTACATCTAACTCAGAGCAAACTCCTGCCTTTTACCTTCACATCAGCATCTTCACACACATTTCTGTTTAATCAAATTAAAATCTGTTCATAAAGGAAGATCTAAGTCATACTTACTCTGCTGAACTATCAGCTTTGTTCCTGAGCCAAACACCAGTTTATCACCAGCACCAGCATTCACACAGTGTCACAGGGCAGTATGTAAACCTCTAAAACTCTACAGGCACAAGGTCCATATATAACTCCAAAATACTTCCCTCTGTAATAAACTCTCTAATTGAGCATAATCAGATCGGTATAAAAATATCCAAACCAATTAAATGCTTGCAATAACTAACTGGTCACCAGTTAATTAAACAACAAAACGTTCTCACAATTTTTTCCTCATATTTTCTTTAGTACATAAAACTGCTCCTAAACATGTACAAAGACAGCACAAAGGGTCAGATCCTGTACTCTGATCTGACCCCACAGAGAAAGTGAATTAACGTGTAATAACACAGGCAACACAGGTCATCACTTACTGGTCTGTATGATCAGTTGTGTTCCTTCACCAAATATTAACTTGTATTGTCCAGTACCAGTATTCACACAGTGTTACACTACAGCACAATATACACTGTCCATTGCTATGCATTTACACTGATCTTAAACTGTAATCTAGAGCACACATTTCATATATGACCATCTAAACCTTCAAACAATGTATAGTGGGTGAGAAATATTTTGATGTTTTGATAATTATTTCTTTCCTAAAAAAAGTTAGGTAGACTTACGTTTCTCCACTATTAACTTGGTTCCTTCTCCAAATATCAGCTTGTTAGCACCACCTCCATAATTCACACAGTGTTTTATGGCTCAACAGAAACTACCAGCTGCAGATACAGACCAGAAATTAAACTAACTGGTCTTAATATTTATTATTTGCTGGCCAAACTGTCTTACAAACAAAGTTTAACGGTTGGTTAAACTTTACCATTTAACTTTACCAACACAGGACAGCACTTACTGGTCTGTATGATCAGTCGTGTTCCTCCACCAAATATTAACTTCCAACCAGCAGTACCACCAGTATTCACACAGTGTTACACTACAGTACAATATACTGTCCATCATCAGGCATTTACACTGATCTCACCCTAAAGTGTAAGTCACTCATTTCATAAATAATCTCAGCATTGTATAAGTGTAAATAAGAGGGAAATTACAATAAATTAAACAGTAAACATATTTTCCTGTTTTTTAATAATATATTTGCTATAAATAAAGACAAAAACAGTTACACGGCAAACTTACGTTGCTCCACAATTAACTTGGATCCTTCTCCAAATATCAGCTTGTCATCTCTATTCACACATTGTTTCATGGCTCAACAGAAACCACCGGCTACAGATACAGGCCAGATATTAAACTGCATTAAACCCACTTAATCATCTGACTTTTTATTTAATTAGGATATGAGTATTTAACTTAATTTTCACTGTTGTTAATAAATTCTAAAGCCAAATTCTCACTGTAAATACTGTTAAATCACAGTATACGTAAATTAAATCACCCTAGGGCATCACTTACTGGTCTGTACGATCAGTTGTGTTCCTTCACCAAATATTAACTTGTCAACTCCAGAGCCAGCATTCGCACAGTGTTACACTACAGCACAATATACACTGTCAGTCATCATGCATTTACACTGATCTCACCCGTCAGTCATTTACACTGATATTACTCTGCAATCTAGAGAGCTCATTTCATATACGATCATCTCAACTTTAAAAAAAGCATGGTGCGAGAGAAGTTAAGTACTTCTTTGCTAGAAATACAGAAAGAGAAATTTCAGTCTAACTTACGTTTCTCCACTATTAACTTGGTTCCTTCTCCAAATATCAGCTTGTCAGCAGCACCACCTCTATTCACACAGTGTTTGATGGTTCAACAGAAACTACCGGCTCCAGATATTATTACAGGCCAGATATTAAACTGTATTAAACACACTTAATGGTCTTACTGTAGGAATATTTAATCAGTATATGTGAGCATATAATTTCATTTTCACTTCACCAAATCCCAAAGCCAAAGTTTCACTGTAAATACTGATAAATAACAGATCAATAATATCAATGCTCTTCTCAACTGCAATGTTATTTATAAGTTATTTATAAGCAAAAACACTCATTTATTTTCCTTAATTATACACCGGTCAGACCCCACAGAGACAGTGAATAAAAACATAACATCACTGGTAACACAGGATAGCACTTACTGGTCTGTATGATCAGTCGTGTTCCTGCACCAAACGTTAGCTTCCGACCAGCAGCACTATTACTATTCACACAGTGTTACACTGCAGTACAATATACACTGTCCATAATCGTGCAGCTCCGACTATTATAATGCAAATCAGATGAATATCCTGAATTATTCTGGATCATGTACATAAAAATATGAATAAGATCATATTTAAAAAAAAACTGTTCTGGCTCAACTTACGATTGTCAACAATCAACTGTGTTCCTTCTCCAAATATGAGCTTGAAAGCACCAGCACCTTGATTCACACAGTGTTTCCTGACCCAACATGAACCGCCAGCTCCAGACAGCATTATCTACTGCACATAGTCCAGGACTTCATTATCATCTGGTATGTAAGGGTGTTTGTTATAGCCATGTAGGTCTGTGGTCCTGCCTTGAAACATTTTGATAAATAAAGTCTGATTGAATCAATGTTCAAAAACAGCAGAATCCTCCATTCTACAAGTATGTCACAAAACTATTAGTGGAAACCAAGTATCCGTAAGCATTGCTTGTAAAGTAACTGGTTTTTCTTTGTCATTCAATGCTTCTTGACAATAAAATACTTGTTTATGATTTCAATTCTTGAAAACAATGAGAATTCATTGCATCTCCATAAATGCATAATAAAAACAAACTTTTACGGAATTTAAATAAAAACACAAGATACCACTTACGCGGCTCCACGGTCACCTTGGTCCCTCTCCCAAATGTTATCTTGTTTATCCCTTGAGTCACACAGCATTATACACTATAGCAAATACATTAAGCAACTGCCTTCGGGAGCTAAGCAGGCTGTATATTACAAAAGAAACATCCAAGGGATTTGTAAAATGCCATTTTTAACTTCAGTATTTTGAGACAAACAACAGAATAAAAGTTACTCCTTATACACAAAATTAAAAAACTCAGAACTAAATTCTAAAATGATGTAAATAAAACAGAAGTGCAGAGTTTACACTGGTACTGAAACAGTGTAATACTCACTGAATTGTACTGACAGAGTCGTTCCAGACCCAAAAATGAGCTGTCTTCCATAACTGTCCTTCCACTGTGGTTCACAGATATACATAAACCCTTCTACTGACTACAAGTACATTAAATGATTTTGAATTTTGGGCACAAATTTAACATATATCAGAAATACAGCATACTCCTTTAAAACCTAAAAGCTCTTCATAATACACAGATCCACTTGGGTGTTTTAGCCGGATAGCTGTCTCCAGCTCAAAAGCGTGCCAGAGATGGAGGTAAAGACTCAGCGGGAACCCCGAGGGACCCAGCAGGGACAGCACTCACTTGACTGGACGAGCAGGAGGGTCCCAGCTCCAAATACCAGAGGATCAGCTGCACTTCCAGTGTTCACACAGTGTTAAGGTACAGCACAAAAACCACTGGCCACTGTCATGGTTTGCACTGCGTCAAACATGCTGAATTAGGTCTGAATCTTCAAATCTTAGAAGTGTGATTTTTTTATAGCTGTATGTTGCTAATATTAAAACACAATTTAAAAAACTAGTGCAAATACTATGCTGTACGCAGTCCAATGTGCACTGTCCATCATCAAGATTGCACCCCTCAGCATTAAAATAAATATGTAAACAGGAGGGAACTCCTGAATTCTTCTGAGCAGTTTTACTGAAATTGCAGACATATGGTCAAACTTACTGTTCTCCACAGCTAACTTCGTTCCTGCTCCGAATATGAGCTTTCCGTAGCTGCTGCCATCATTCACACAGTGTTTGATGGCTTAGCACAAAGTACCAGGACAAACCATGCCAGCTTTGGAGAGGCAGCATAATAAATTCATGCAAATAACACTGTAACAAACCTGAATAAGTAATAATTTTTTTATCTTATAATGCTGGCGCGATTGTGAGTCATGAAAAACTACACTAATGTCAGATAATCATTAAATAAATTAATTAAATACAGCTCTTTAGCCCTCCTTTGTTACCAAATATTAAATGAGTCCAAATATTAAATCTTAAAAGTAATTTTTACAAATTTCAGCTAAAACACAGAAATACTCACGTGGCTCCACAAATACTTTAGTTCCATTTCCAAATACTATCTTGCCGAATCCGCCAGTATTCACACACAGACATGAACCATGACAAATACCATATGAGTATGGAGCTGAGCCAAGAACAGAGTATCCCACAAGAATAATGATTAATTATTCATATTAATTCACGTATGTAAGCTGAGAAATAACACACAGGTTACTATAGTGTGTCATTAAGCTAGAGATCCGTCATAAGTATTTTTTAAAACCAATGATTAGACACAGCCTGAGAGAAAACAGCAAATTAAACTGCAACATCACAGAAAACACAGGCCATCACTTACTTGTTTGTATGATCAGCCGTGTCCCATCGCCAAATATGAACTTGTTACCATAACCAGTATTCACACAGTGTTACACTGCAGAGCAGTATTGTACTGCATTGTACACACTGTATTGTGCAATGCCCATCGCAATGTATTCACACAGATCTCACCCAGCAATGAAGCCCAAATTTCACAAATAATCTACTCAGCATCCTAATGAAAAAACGTCTCTTACTCTTATAACTGAGCACCACATGCACAATTAATATCTTTATTTTTCTGCCAAATTACTTCGTGTGCACAGTGTTAACCTGAGCACTAAATATTGTCGAAATAAATTAGCTTTTTTCTTTAACTATCCAGCTACTGTGGTTTATTAGACCTGGTTGCAGCAGGTTGCTTATGTGTCCATAAATTAATATTCTTATTGAATTGCGTAACTTCCCCTTCTGAGTAAAAGGCGCCACATAACAGAATTAACAACAATTTAATAAGTATGCAGCCATAAATCAACTAATAATCCACATTGTGGAAAAGTGTCATACTTACTGGGTTGTACAACTACACCAGTTCCAACTCCAAATATAAACTTGTATCCAATACCGCTCATCCACAGTGCTACACACAACTACACAAACCCTTAATTACACGGTATTGACAAGTGTTTTTTCTTTGGGAAACTCACTCCAGCTTGGTCTTACCTATATTGTTTATAGACATACCTGTATGCATTCTTCACAGAAATATCCATGTAAAAAAATTTGCTTTTCCTCATAGGCACGAAGATGGCATGCTAGTTAAACAGTACAGTCAGGTAAGTTAACAAAATGCAAACAGTTAGAAAAATTCTATCCCTTTGAGAAACAAATCGGAAATGTGCTATAGTAACATACTTACTATGCTGCACCACCATTTTTGTCCCAGTGCCAAAAATAAGTCTTCTATCTGCACCAGTATTCACACTGTGCTACATTGTAGTACAATAAGCACTGTCCATCATCATGCATTTACATTTATCTGACCTCATAGAGAAAGTAATTAAATTTTTAACATCACGGATAACGTAGGTCATCACTTACTGGTCTGTATGATCAGCCGGGTCCCATCACCAAATATTAACCTGTAACCCCCAGCACCTCCGGTATTCACACAGTGCTACAGAACATTATATGAAACTCTCACCATAAAGGTCTAGCAAACAGTTATTAAGCAACAAATACTTACTTTGCTGAATTATCAGTTTTGTTCCTGAGCCAAAGACCAGTTTTCCAACATTACCAGTATTCACACAGTGTTACAGGGCAGTATGTAAACCTCACACACAGTATGTACCTGCATCCACAAACTGATGTTGATCTGTTTATGTGGAAAACACATAATCTACCAGAAATAAATCCTTATATTCTCAAACAGAAGGAAATTATTAAAAAATTTCTACTAAGCAAAAAATACTTACTGTGTTCAACCATTAATTTTGTTCCTGAGCCAAAAATCAATTCTGATGCACCCCCAGCTTTCACACAGTGTTACAGATCAGAATGTAAACCTCAGGATCTACAAGAACCCTTCATAAACCTTTCATATCCATATAAATAATTTTCTATCATGTCAGTGGTATAAACGCAGCCATAACCCACCACTCTCAATCACCACAGACATGACACTTCACAGCTTATAAAAACAAGGCTCTAATAAAGAGATCTACATATATTCTGAAAATATTTTTGCTTTTCTTTTTCACCACTTACTTGTCTGTATGATCAGTCTTGTTCCTTCACCGAATGTTAACTTGTAACCCCCAGAAGCATCATTCACACAGTGTTTCACTACAGTACAATAAACACTGTCCATCATCATTTACACTGATCTAACCCCAGAGAGAAGATGATTTACAATGTGACAGATAACACAGGTCAGCACTTACTGGTCTGTATGATCAGCCGTGTCCCTTCACCAAATATTACCCTGTAATCACCATCAGTCTTCACACAGTGACACACAGCAGTATGTAAACCTCAAACCTATAGCTACAAGGATATGACCCTCAACACATCCATGCAAGTTATAAGATGAACCCGCATCCACAAACTGATATTTCTCTTTTATGAAAATATATCTCAGTAATTTTCTTATTTATAAAGTCAAACACATTACAGACACCAATATATAAGGCCAGTGACAAGCAAAATAACAACTAAACATCTGTCTAAATGAAAAACACAATATACACTGTCCACCATCGTGCATTTACACTGATCTCACCCTACAATCTAAAGCACTCATTTCATTTATAAACATCACAGCACTGAATTCTAATGGATACAGTTCTGATCAAACTTACGTTTTTCCACAATCAACCTGGTTCCTTCCCCAAATATTAGCTTGCCAACTCCACTTCCAGAATTCACACAGTGCTGCATGGCTCTACAGAAACTGCTAGTTTCCAGATACAGGTCAGAATCAGAATACGCTATGATTGTAGATACGACATATCAATTTAAGCAGTAAATTTCTCTAATTGAATTTTCTAATTCAAACTAACAACAAAACGTTGAATTTAGATTACGTTTATATTACTTACAATCATAGGATCAAAAATGTATAAGCAATCACAGACATTGCTACAGTGTATTAATAGAACTGATTGTCTTATTCTACTGTTCTTTCTGTCAACAACATTGTAAAAACAGGAAACCAGACAGCCTGAAACAAAACAGCTAATTTTACCAATATGTATGATACAGGTCAGCACTTACTGGTCTGTATGATCAGCCGTGTTCCATCACCAAACGTTAACTTATCACCAGCAGTATTCACACAGTGTTACACTACAGTACAATAAACACTGTCCATCACCATGCATTTACACTGTTCTCACCTTACAGTCTAAAGGAAACAATTTATATATCATCACAGCCTTATGATTACATAAATAACAGGGAAAACATCACTTTTAATGCAGGTAACACCTGAGACATATTTTGATTTTTGTTAATAATTTCTTTCCTAAAAATAGTTACAGACAAACTTACGTTTCTCCACTAGTAACTTGGTTCCTTCTCCAAATATCAGCTTTTCGGCACCACCTCTATTCGCACAGTGTTTGATAGCTCAACAGAAACTACCAACTGCCAGATACATAAATTAAACTATTAAACCCACTGATTGGTCTGACTGTAGGAGTTTATTTTATTTGTTGTTAACAAATATATGAAATGGTTGCACAGTTTTTTTTTATTTCAATGATTATTTATATAGGGTTTTGCTGAACTTTCACTTTACGGTTGAAAAAATACAAAACCTACAATATAAACTGTCCATCATCATGGATTTACACTGATCGGCCACTAAAAAAATTTTACTAAAAAATTTAGCTCCTAGGTACCAGATAGAATTTAAACCCTAAATCTTAATAAATGGCTATAGGAGTATTTAAGCTTATTTTAATTGTTGGTATCAAACAGAATTAGTTTTATCTTAATTTTGATGATTATTTGTAAACTGTTTTCCTGAACTTTCCCTGGTGTCAGACATGATTTGACTATAAATACTGGTAAATAGCAGCTTAATCCCGTAAATGTTCTTCTATCACAGATATCCCAGGTCAGCACTTACTGGTCTGTATGATCAGCCGTGTTCCTTCACCAAAGATAAACTTCCATCCACCAGCACTACCAGTATTCACACAGTGCTACACTACAGTACAATATACAGTACTATGCAAAAGTCTTAGGAGGCAGTCATAGGAAATCTTTAAAGCTATTTATCTGGGTAGTAAGTATATTTTCTCAGAATGAAAAACACAATTTAATAATAGAACATATGCAAATTAAAAGGAAAACAATAAAAACTATCAGGAATTTCTTATAGTCTCCAAAAAGTTACGGATATCTTGTTGGATGTTGTTCACAACCCTCTCATCGGGGACACCTCAACCATTTCATGTATCTGTTAAATTTCACCACCAGCTGAATTATAGTTTTAAAAAGTCACTAGAACACTGATTAGCCAGATGAGGTGTGCATGTGGTCAAGTCAAAAAATACATGCTGCAAAAAATGGGGCGACTTTAGGAGAGGTTTTGAAATGGTTAAAGGCTAACACACTTTGACAGACATAATATAGGTTTATATCAACGTGAAGATCATTTAAACAATTTTCTGTGACTGCCTAAGACACTTGCACAGTACTGTACACTTTCCATTAACATGCATTTATTCTGATCTCACCCTCTAATTCATGCAATCAATTCATAAGTAATCATCTCAGACTTATAAAAATAATATAAATAACAGATAACACAGGTCATCACTTACTGGTCTGTATGGTGAGTTTCGTTCCTTCACCAAATATTAACTTGTATTGTCCACCACCACCAGTATTCACACAGTGTTACACTACAGTACAATATACACTGTCTGTCATCATGCATTTACACTGATCTCACCCTACAATCTAAAGCACTCATTTCATAAATATGTAATTTATAAGCTTTGCTTCTAATAAAAAAATTCAGATATAAAAACACCACTCACGTTTCTCTACTATTAACTTGGTTCCTTCTCCAAATATCAGCTTGTTATAGCCTCTATTCACACAGTGTTTGATGGCTCAATAGAAACTACTAGCCCTAGACACAGAACAAAAATTAAAATATGAAACCCGCTCGGGTCTGACTACAAGGTTATAGGAGTATTCCAGCTTATTTTAATAGCTGATGACAAATCCTTACACATGTAGTCCAGTTTTATGTTTTTTATTTAGATGATTATATGTACATATGTATATTTCCCTGAATTTTCACTGGTGTCAGACATGAATTGACTATAGATGCTGATAAATAGCAGCTTAATCACATAAATGTTTGCCTACTAAACTGCACTGTTTATGGAGTTTAAGGAACCAACAATATACATTGTCTATCATCATGGATTTAGCCTAAACAGAAGGCAAATTGAACTGTAAAAACACAACTAACAAAGGACAGCACTTACTGGTCTGTATGGTCAGTCGTGTTCCTTCACCAAAAATTAATTTGTAAGCAGCAGCACCAGCAGTATTCACACAGTGTTGCACTACAGTACAATATGTACTTTCCATCATCATGCATTGATCTCACCCTACAGACTAAAACACAACATTTCATAAATATCCCCTTAGCTTCAAGTTTCTTTTTATAAATATATATATATATATATATATATATAAATGCAGGTATAAAAAAACACTAAAGTCAAACTTACATTTCTCCACTAATAACTTGGTTCCTTCTCCATATATAAGCCTATACTGCCTCCATAATCCACACAATGTCAATTATCATCAAGTGTTTACACTGATCTAAGCTTATACTGATCTAGTTTGAAGCACAAATTTCATAATTATATCTGCATCACAGGGCAGCTGAGGTTCATTTATCATTAATGACAGAATAACTTACTGGATTCAATGGTTAATCTGGTCCCTGCACCAAAGATCAGTGGGTCTGTGCTCGTCCTCCTCACAGTGTTTTTATTCCTGTCAAATACCCTCCACTAAAATGTGGCTCCTGCCTTGATAAAGCCCAAGCTTTCTGTATTTTCAAGGTTGCATCACCCTGTAGGTAACTGCAACAGCTCATCTTCTTCCCTTCCAGCCAGTTTCAACCACTTTTTCAATCACACAAATAGCATCCCATCTGGGAACATTTTACTGATGACTGATAAACTATTTGATGAAAGCACATGTCTGGAATGATTTCAGAATATAAGTAATTAATGATGGTCATGAATAACTAACACCGAAGACATTCGCATAATGAATGATAAAAAACAGTAAACATAAAAATTCACTACACACTCCAAATACTACTGTACACATTAAATAACCTCTTTATGGTAAAACATAGCACATTTTAAAACTTACTTTGTTGAACTATCAGCTTTGTTCCTGAGCCAAAAAGCTGTTTTCCACCAGTACCAGTATTCACACAGTGTTACAGGGCATTACGTAATCCTCACACCCTACAGCCGCAAGGTCCTGACCCTCAAGAAATCTATGTGATGCCTCAAACCTAAATCCAGATGATTACATTTTCTACGTATTATATGATAAAGTCTATATACAATAGTCTGTAAAAACAGACTGTATTGTATATGCAGATTTATACAATAAACTAAATCAAATCAATTTGCTTTTGAATGTCTATTCAATAAAACTAAATATATAGAAATATATTGAGTTTTTTCTTTTAAATTATGGCGAGTTATTTTTGGTGTTAGTTATATATAAAAATGTGAAAAGAACATTTTTATAAAATTAATTTCTCAATTTTACACGGATCTGACCCCACAGAGAAAGTGAATTAAACTGTAACATCACATATAACACAGGTCAGCACTTACTGGTCATAATAATCAGCTGTGTTCCTTCACCAAATATTAAGTTGTCATAATTACTCACACGGTGTTACACTACAATACAATATACACTGTCCATCATCATGCATTTACATTGATCTCACACGTCAGTCTACAGCACTCATTTCATATATAATCATCTCATAATATCTGAATGATTTACAAAGAAACAAAACTAAACAGTTCTGGTCAAATTTACTGTTTCAACAATAACTAAGTCAGCCGATTTTACCATCTCGAAAAGTAAAGACCTATATATACACGTGAAATTAACAGTTTTATAAAGTTCATTTCTCTGTGTTTTTCTGAATTAAACTGTAACATCACAGACAACACAGGTCAGTACTTACTGGTCTGTATGATCAGTCGTGTTCCTTCACCAAATATTAACTTGTTAAATCCACCACCACCAGCATTCACACAGTGTTACATTATAGTACAATATACACTGTGCATCAGCATGCATTTACAGTGATCTCACCCAGTCCAAAGCACTCATTTCACAAATATTTCATTTATAAGGTTTACATCAAGTTTTTTTTAAAGAAATATAGCTACAAAAAAGCACATACAGCCAAACTTACGTTTCTCCACTATTACCTTGGATCCTTCTCCAAATATCAGCTTGGTACCACCACCAGTATTCACACAGTGTTACACTACAGTACAATATACACTGTCTGTCATCATGCATTTACACTGATCTCACCCTACAGTATAAAGCACTTATTTCATAAATAATGATCTCTGACTTATAATAATGTCAATAGGAGCATGAGAAATATGCATGTTTTATGGTTTCCCTCTGATTGTTTCATGTTATCAAATATTACTGCACAATAAATATTACCCTAATCCAACTTAGCAGAAAAAAGTGAATTAAGCTGGAATTAAACATCACAGCTAACACAGGTCAGCACTTACTGGTCTGTCTGGTCAACACCAAACAGTGTTACACAATAATAAAATATACACTGTCAGATTGATCTCACCATACAGTCTAAAGTCACTCATTTCATAATTAATTCTGCATTACAGGTCAGCTTATACTCATTTACCACCAACGGCATTATAACTTACTGGAGTCTGAGCCTGAAATCCCCACACAGTGTTTTTATTCCTGTCAAATACCCTCCACTAAAAGGTGGCTCCTGCCTTGATAAAGCACGAGTGTTACTGTGTTTTCAAGGTTGCATCACCCTGTAGGTAACTGCAGCATCTCATCTTCTTCCCTTCCAGCCAGTCTCATCTGTATTCTTAACTAAAATCACACAAAAGTATCCTATCCTATTTTACCGACAAACATTAAAGCGTATGTCTCAAATTATTCCAGAATATAGTTAAAGAATAACAGCAATGAATAGCTACATTGAATATTTTCAAGAATTGCGATTAACCTGGACGCATTGTAACGGCATTTTAACCTGTACTGTTTACAGTACTGTTTACTGTACTGTGTACTACTTACATGAACAATCCACTTACTTGACCCAATTATATGTTTGGTCCTTTTGCCAAAAACAATGCGGAATGAGCCATCTGAACTCACACAATGATATTATAAAAACTTTATAATCCATTCAAACTCAAGGAATCCATGCAAGCTGTTTGACTCCATTTCCACATGGATAAATACTTACAGAGTCACTTATCAAATGATACAATGAATTCAATACACTGCAGCTACAAAGGCAGCAGTAATCAATGTTATATTGAATACAGACAATTTCCATTATTAGAAATGAAAACCTATAGGAAATATTATGGATAAACACCTTTACAGCGTGTATAACAAGCAACTTACCCATCTGCACAATCAACCGAGTACCACCTCCAAAAATCAATGTGTTTCGGTTATTCACACAGTGTTCTCCTCTGCACTAAAAACCTTGTAACCCCCTAATCTTTCACTCTAAATGCCTGTATCTCTCCACACTAAATATCTGTAACTCTCCCTAATCTTCCACACAGAATACAAGCATCTTTCCATAATCCTCCACTCTAAATTCCTGTATCTCTCTTTAATTGTCCTGATAAAAAATCTGCTATGCACCCTTCCACTCCAAAAAATGAACTTTTCATTCATAGAGTTAACAGTCAAGACAAATACCATATAACATACACATAATAATACTGAAGCCTGGAATCAGCATTTAATTTAGTCAAGCTAGTCTGATTTCTATGTAATGACCACACTCCTGATAACCACGTAGGGAGAAATTCATCTTTCATTACCACAGTAAAGTCAGCATAAAGTCAGCAAAAGCTCCTAACGAATACCTTTCAGTGTTTTATTGCGGTGGAGTTCACACCTGAGGGACTCTCTTCAAAATAATTTCATATTGTATTATCATACAGTCTACAGACCAGCATATATTGCTGAATTGTCCATTATACAGCATAAATAACTTGATAATAAACTGATGCCTATAGCGACATGAGTTGATAGTATTCCTAATAGCCTGCATATATCAAAATTGAATAAAAAAAATCTAAATAGATTATTATTATTATTATTACTATCATTACAAAAAAAGCATTAGATGTTATTGTTAAACTTACTTGATTCGATGGTTAGTCTGGTCCCATGACCGAAAAGCATTGGGTCTGAGCTGGCCCGTGTCACACAGTGCAAATTCCCATTTCAAATACAGTCCAGTCAAAGCTACTTTTAACTTTTCCAACAAATGTCAGAATAACGTAGGGACAAATATGTCATTCTAACTAAATAACGTAATTGATAAAAAAATGAATTATATTTCAGTCGTTAATTAAAAAAGCGAATATTTGGCATACTTCATGTAGAACAATCATGTAAAGCCCTCCGCTTAGAGTTTATCACTTACTTGTCTGTATGACCAGTCGTGTTCCTTCACCAAACGACAACCTATTGTAACCATCATTCACACTGTGCTACGCCACAGCACAATAAACAGTCCATCACTTTCAAGATCTAACCAATGAGATCCATGACCAATATGAAAATGAATTAAACTTTCACAACTTAAATGACATAGTTTACCATTGATTTAAAGTATATAGTATTATATAGTATTATGAATTATTTTATCTTTTCTGTGATATCAACTTACTTTATAGTCAATAGGCCTTGGGCCTAATGGATAGGACGTGGAATGGCCAGCTGTATAAGACTATAGCAGTGCAGTCAGTGACTCCTGACCCTTAACGGAGGATGAACTTAAACCCCGCAGGGATAATGGCTGTCCGCTTTGATGACAGACCCCTTTGTATCTACTTTCAAATGTTACCCTGCATTTTTCCCTAAAAACAAATATAATGATTAGTAATGCATGAGAAGGACACATAATGATCATGTATGGAAAGGATAAATGTCCACATGCTGGACTCTGCTCAGACCCGATTCCCAGCTCCAGAGCTCAGCCTATTACGAGTGTTACTCACACAGTATTCGGCTCCACAGTAAATAGCTATCACCCAGGGACAAAACCCAGCGTGTAACATCAGTAATGCTCAATAAAATCGTTGCAAAGTCATAGCTTCTGACCAGAGGGTACTGAGGTATTGTGAATCAAATGGATTACTGAGGTATTGTGAATCAAGTTTAGATACTGTTTCTGTATATCTGATTCTAATAAAATCTTTCAAAACCCTTGATTGATGAGATCTTGATTGGAACAGCAGTTAAAAATGACACATGTACTTACGTGATTCTACGAGTACTTTAGTTCCACTTCCAAATATGATCTTGTTCCCTGCCTGATTATTCACACACAGATAAACACCATGACAAATACCCGCCGTCTATACTCCAGAATACAGCGTGGCCAGGTTTTGGCACTGATCGTGTAAGCCCTGTCGTTAGTGTAACGATAGTATAAAAGAATACTTTGTTAATGGTTTGTATGAAGGATTGTCCGTATTTCCTGGGTTATTAATTGATGGCTTTCAGAAAAAAACGCAAACACATAAACTACAACAGAAATATGGATTCTAAAATGCATCATACTCACCCAAAAACATGTGGGTAGCCGGCCTAGACTGAAACACGTTCTAGGATTCTGCTCCCACCATCCCACAAATTATACAGAACTCTCTGGAAATATTTCCATATCCATACCCATATAATGTCATACCAGGGAAGTGCTCAGCATCAGTGTGCCTGTGTCAGTCTAATGTGCCCGTAATGGTCTCATATTTAAAACACAGGTGTTGCTTTATTTGACCTACAAGCCTATATTCATACAAAAGCACACCTGTTTCACAATACTGTCACAATTGCAGTCAAAGCTGAAAACAGTAAGAACAAAAGAACATAAGAACTATACAAACGAGAGGAGGCCATTCGGCCCATCAAGCCTGCTTGGGGAGAACTTATAACTAATAGCTCAGAGATGTTAAAATCTTATCTAGCTCTGATTTAAAGGACCCCAAGGATTCAGCTTACACTACGTTATCAGGAAGACTATTCCGTACTTCAACTACACGCTGTGTAAAGAAGTGCTTCCTTAAATCCAGTTTGAAATGTTCTCCCGCTAATTTCCACTTATGGCCACGAGTTCTTGTATTTGAACT